>CM053784.1:186633520-187183520 GCA_028749045.1 Cupressus sempervirens | reverse complement strand
TATGTTCGATATACTAAATGTCAAATTCTAAAAGAATCATCATCCATTTAGCTAGATGACTACTAAGCACAACTTTGCTCAATAGATATTTCAAAGGATCAATTTTAAAATCTAGTTAGACTGTATGTTCCAGCATGTAATGTCAAAGCTTTTGAGAAGCAAAGACCACTGCAAGACAAGCTTTTTCAATGTTGGTATAATTCATCTCATAATAAACCAAAGTTTGACTAATATAATATATGACCTATTCTTTACTAGTCTCATCACTTTGGGCTAATAGCACTCCTAGAGAAGAAGCTATAGCTAAGATATACAAGATCAAAGGTTTTCCTAAAATAGGTGGCACCAAGACGAGAGGTTTTTCCAAGTACTCTTTGATTTGAGTAGAATAGGAGTAGAACCTTTGTGCAAATTCTTGTTGAAAGGTTGACTATATTAGCCAATTGAGAAATAAACCTTCTTATGGATTATAGACATCCTTGTAGACTTCTAAGTTGACTGATATTTTTTGGAGGAGGCATATCCATGATAGCCTGGAGTTTTTCAAGATCAACCTCAATAACTTTTATTGAGATAATGTAGCCTAGCAACTTTCTTGAAGTGACACCAAAGGCACACTTTTTTGGATTTAGCCTAAGTTGGAATTGTTCCATATGGTCCAATATCAAACTAAGGTCTTGAAGGTGTGTATTTCTTGTTCTAGATTTTGCCAATGTGCCATCAACATAGTCCTCTATATTTTTATGCATCATATCATGGAATATGGTGGCCATTGCTCTTTGGTAGGTAGCACCAACATTCTTGAGCCCAACAGGCATGATTTTCAAATAGAAAGTACCCCATGCACATGTGAAGGCTATCTTCTCTTGATCAACTAGAGCTATCTTAATTTGATTATACCCGAAAAACCTATCCATAAGGGAGTACATTTCATATCTTGTAGTCATGTCCACAATTATATCAATATTTGATAGCAAGAAATCATCCTTGGGGTATGCTTTGTTAAGATCTTTGAAGTTAGTACAAACTTGAATTGTTTTATCATGCTTGGATATAGGTACAATGTTGGAGATCCATTCTTTATAGTCAATTGCTCTAATAAAGTTTGCACTCAAAAGTTTTTCCAACTCTACTTTCACCAACAAAGCTACATGTGGATGCATATTCCTCAATTTTTGTTTAACAAGATTGATATTAGGAGAAATAGAAAAATGATGCATGATAAGATCTATGTCAAGCCTAGGCATGTTCGAGTATGTCCATGCAAAATTGATCTTTTTATCTTGAAAAAATTGGGCAAATTGCTCCTTTTCTTCAGCTGACAATGATTGAGCTACATGAATAATTTTAGGAGATTCCTCTATCCCCAAGTTGATTGGCTATATAGGCTCAATGAGAACTGATGATCTATCTTGAAGATAGCTTGGTAGACTACCATGTACCTCATCTATATGTGCCTCAAAGAGGATTTCACTATTAGATACGTCTTTATTTTTACTATTTTTAGGTTCAAATAGCACCACAATGTGGTTTTTAGCATCTGAACATTTATTTTTTCTTTTGATTTTATGACTAAGGCACTTGATATTTGATTCTGTCATGTGAATCATGGATTCATGAGTGGAAGAAGTGATGGGTTCAATGGCATTTAGGTAACAGGTGATCTCATAGTCATTATGGAAAGACAATATTTCTGGTGTCTGATATTGAATGGACCAATCTATGAGATCAGGATGAATCAATGAGAGTGAGGTAGAAGCTTCAAGACTATTGATGTAGAAAGTGTCATATTTGGTGACATGTGAAGGTGAGCCTATATTGAATGTTGCAAAGGTATCCAAATTAGGAATAGTCTTAGAGGAACTAGCATAACCTGCTAAAACATTTTTCCAGTCAAACTCTTCAGACCTTACACTAGACTCATTGACTACATTTGGTTGGGTTATATAAGCATGAATAACATCCACTCCTAGTTCACAAGAGGCATCCAATAAAATTTCCCATTCATACTCTTGAGAATTTGTAATCTGATCTCTAGTAATTAGATAAGCAATATTTTGTCTAATCTTGCCTCTATTCATGTCCTCATGGTCGGATTCATCTTGTTCTAGTTGTCAAGAAGTGGAAGCTTTAGCATCATTAGTAGTATATGGAGTGAATTCCCCCCAAAGAAGAGAAGTTTTGGGCACAAAGTCTCCATCTTGCAAAGTGATAGCAACAAAGGGAGAATCATCGTCTTCTAATTCACTAGATATGGGAATGCTTGGAGTAGAATCTAGCATATTATTCTCTAGCCCAAATTCTAAGCCAACAATGTCTCGAGCATCACAACCTTGGGTATGACTTAAAGGTTCAACTAGAGCTTTTTTGTTACCAGTTAAAGACCCATGACCTTGATAGCCCATATTAGCAAGCATCTTATATCTTTTCCCATTTCATTTGGGAGAAATGGGAGTGGTAACCATAACATCCTCTTCATCATCCTCTCCCCTATATATCCAGTCTTTAATAGCTTGTTCTTTTTTTTTTGCTTCTATGGGAACTAAGAACTAGACAAAAGTGCCAAAAAGAGTCATGGCAGATGTAGAAGGTTTCTTTTTGGTGGACGACTTCTCATAAGTCCAAGGGGAAATAGGTAAAGTAGCAACAAAGTCTTAAGTGTATTCGCCCATACCAAGAATCATTATTTTCATTTTTCATTCACACTCTATAAGAGATGATGTTGGCTCATGAGAAGAGTGATTATTGGGAACTAGTGTTTCAACAATAGATAATATGTTGATGGATATTTAGTTGTCACTGAGGATAACTACTTTAGTTCCATTGAAAGGGAACTTGATGCACTAATGGCACATAGAAGGCACCACTTGCATGTCATGAATCCATGGTCATCCCAACAACAAATTATATGTAAGCGGTATATCTAGGACTTGGAAATCAAAATACTTTTCCATTGGACCAAATCTAATTAGTAGCACAGTTAGACCTTTGGAAGGTCTTTCAACCTCATCATAGGCTTTTATGGTAATCTTGCACCTAGGATCAATAGCAAATTTTGAAATGCTTAACTATTGGATGACATCAAAGGAAATAATGTTTAACCCTGCACGATTTTCTATCAAGACTCGACGAATGCAAGTGAAAAAGATTTGGACTTTGACATGGAGAGCAAGGTTGTGGGGATGAATAGGAGCTTGATCATCCTCTTTAGAAAATGTGAGCTAATAAGGTGAAGAGATATGATTCACCATAGCTTAGAACCATTCTGCATCAATATCTATAGGAACATTAGTAGAGCATAAAGCTTTTTCAAAGATATCCTTGTGCAAGTTAGATAACTCTAAACAAATCAAAAATGGAAATTTGAGCCGGGGTATGCTGTAATTGACTGAGAAGGTCATAGTTTGAGATCCTGGAGGTGGTTGGTTGTTTGGAAGATGAAGCATTCTTGGAATCCTGGACAATTTTTAAAACAACCTTAGATTGCCCCCTAGTAACAATATAAGTGGTTCACTTTGTGATGAAAAAGAATTACCTTAGGTCAAGAGTCATTATGGTATTAAGGAACATCACATGTTTTTAAGATAACTTTAGGTCATTCATCTACATATCGATTGTCATCATTAGAATTTACCATGCATAAATACTCAATAGGCTCAAGCATACCTATGACATTGTTTGTATCAGCATAAGTATAGCTTATCTTGGCATCATGATTCTTTTTAGTAGCTTTAGAGGTTTCACCCTTCTTATATTCTGGTAATGATTTCTTAAAAGCTCTATGATCAGCATTTTTGGTAGGACCATCTGTGACAACTTTTTCTTCCTCAATAAGAACTTGAATCACATCTTTGAGCTTGAAATAGTTTTTAGTTTTGTGACCCTTTCTTTGATGATAACTACAGATATGATCTTCTATTGACCATGGGGTTTTGATGAGTAGGTCATAGGGTCAGGAATTATATGGAAAAGTAATCAAGTTGTTTGCAATTAAAGTTTTCAAGACTGTTTCATAGGGCTCAACCATTGGTGTGTAAACATGTCATTTCGTGGTAAACTTATAGCTTTTGTTAGATGTTTGTGGTTTCACATTTTCATGTTGCTTTGTGGCGTAGATGGCAATGGAAAGATTAAATGTAGGTTCCTTGGTCTTAAGAGTATCCATCACTTCATCATTGATAACATACTTGTTTTTGTTCCAATGTTTACCTTTGTCTTTACCATTTCCATTGTTGTTCTTGTCTTTATTTATGACAATACCACCCCTTTTGATAGCAACATCTTCAATACGATACACACTATCAACCATGGCATTAAAAGATGTGAATAGTTGTTTCCTTAGATCAAAGTATAATTTTGGTACAAGAGTATTGACAAAGATATCGATATTTTCAGCCTCAGGAACTTACCAGGGATACCGTGAGTATAATGACCTCCATCATTGAAGATATGTTGCAAAAGGCTCTCCTTGGTTTTGTTTGATGTTGCATAAGTCCAACACTATTACAAGATGTTGAATATTATAGGATATTTATAGATAAAATGTTATGCAAGCTTGTCAAATGTCTTAATAGGAGGACTCAATTTGGTGAGCTATTCCATAGCTTACCCTCTTAGACTCCTAGGGGATAACCTCATAAGAAAGGTGTCTTCATGGATACAATCCATCCTAAGAGCATAAAAATGCCTCACATGATCATGCAGATCACCTTTTCCATCGTATTTGTCATACTTAAGAACCTCTATATCCTTAGGAAATGGTAGCATGTAGAGACTCCTATCAAATGGAAGGGTACATATTGATTCAACAAATGGGATTTTAGGTGGTTCTTTTGAAACTTTCAGTTGTGTAATTTGTTTCCTCAGTTGTTATATTTCTTCCCTTAATATCTCAGCTTTAGTGGGTTCCCATTTTGGAATGATGTGCTCTATATCAAAATCTTGGGGAAGTTTCCATCCTCTTGCTATCATATATCAAAAGTATTGGTCTATGTTTTCCTCTAAAGCTCTAAGCATCAATTTTTGAGCAAAGCAATCTTGTTGGAACTTTATGACATCGTCACTAGTTACTTCTTCATCACTATCATGATGAGAAGGGCATGCTCCTGTGGTGACTCTAGGAGTTCTTGGTGGTGTGATGTTGCCATCATTACCATCAAGAGCATTTCAAGAGAAAGTCCTCTTGTTCCCTTCATGGTGCGTATGGTTATTGTTTTCAGCTTGTTGATGTCCTTTCTCCCTAGCATACATGGCTTCAAAGATCCTTTTACTTTCACACACTTGTTCCTATAAACAATGTTGGACTTCATCAGGGTGCACCATGGTGACCAAACTATTCTCACCCTTGGGTGTCTCACAAGGTGTGCCAAATAAATTTTCAAAACTGTACATCAAATTATGCCTAACATTAGCTGTATGCATTTCAATTGGCTCAGGGTCTTCCATGCAAGGCTATTTGCAAGGACATCTAGGTGGGGTTTCTAATTGTTTGAAAATAAAAAGGGTATGATTACCACTACCAACTTGAAACCTAGTTATAACTGGCATGTAAAGACTTGTGCTTATTTAATAGGATGAGAAAAGTGATTCAGAGTTGAAGCTTTCACGACCAAGATTAGTCACTTGTCAAAGTATGATAGATGGCTTGTCAAGCAATGCTCAAGAATTTATAGCACTGGTGACTCAAGCCAAGCAAGTGAGCAAGAAGCTCAATAGAAAGTAGCTAAAAAGAATGGTATTAGATTTTGACAAGTGATTTATTGGTGATGTTTCAATACTTTACATCTGATGGACTAGACCCATCTTTTCCACCTTGTACAATTTCCTAACATACAGATATGTAACCAAAATCTAGGAAATAGGAGTGACACACCCTAGACCAAAAAGACCAAGGTGCAGATGCTATTTTGGAAAAAAAAAATCCTAGACAATACTTTCTCCATTACCAGGTGATAGTTGGACAACATAAAATATTGTATGATACTATTCAGAATAGGAGGGTGATACTTTTCTAGCAGATGATAGTTTGCACAAAGTGATGTGATATAACTTAGTACCCAAGGCAATATAACTCACAACAGGAAGGTGATACAATTTTGGAAAATTTTAGTCGCGCGATATTTCTTTAGAGACTAGGTGATAAAGTTCCAGTTTGTGTACAAAAGATCAATTTTGACTCCAAAATTTTGTGTTTCAGTCTTGACAATTAGGTGATTTTTTTGAATTAGGCTATTTATGATTCTAGTTCATGTCAGTTATCAACAACATTTGCAAATAGTAAGTATTTTAACATGTCTTCAAACAATTGAAAAAGGGTCAAAACAACCTTGCTAACATGCACTTGCGATATGATAACAACCTTTCTACTAATATTATCATGCTTGTTTGATGTGCAAGAACATTAACACTGGTCAACAAATTAAAAAACAATAGCCAAGCAATCTACCTTAAGGTCATGGTTCAATACTTAACAACTTAGCCCACACTTGATGCTCCTTCACCTCACACCAAGTGGTTGCCCACAAGAGATATTGGCTTTGTCATAGAAGTGCCATAAACACAACTAAGGGAACACATATGGTGAGTGTAAATCTTGGGGTGATCTGGGTAGTCCACTAGGATCGATCCTTGCACCAAGAAGTTGAGTGACAAAATAGGTTGGATACTAACCTAGGGTGTCTAGATAGGGCTTCCATTCATAGTGTTCCTCTTACTCTCAATTATGAGACATCCCACCTTGTGGTGGGTAATAGACCTTGCGGCCACAAGAGCACCTTAAGAGTTCTTGCCTAGTGATCTCCCTATGGTCAAAATCCCATAAGTGATCACACTAAGTGAAGACAAACACTTTTTCTACCAAGATTTTGTGTCCTTAATAATCTTTAGTTTATAGTGGGTTGGAAGAGCCAAATAATTTGCTTGTCCCCACTTGGATCATTCCTCTTAGGTTGTCTGAGAGAAGGCCCACTAAAGGATCCTAACTAAACATTGAGTGGATCAACTCTTGGAGGTCAATATTTATGATTCACCTCAAGGGTGAAGTGCATACTCTCCTATTCCAATCACTTCACCCAAACACACCAAGAAGAGTAAATTATCTGCTTGCTTTTGAAATCCAAAGGTGGGTCAATATTTTTGATTCGCCACAAGGGTGAAGAGCATACTCTCCTATCACCAAGGAATCTTGATTACAAGTTCTAATATGCCTACAAAAATGAACAACTAGTATATGCCACACATGAAATAAAAGAACAAGCCAATTTTTGGTTTTTATGCATTGGGTAGCCCTACAAACAACTATTAGTAGCCCTTTTGCATTTGGAGCTTTGACATGAGTTCTTTTAAGAAATGTTTCAATTTTTTCAAAATGGCAACCTATAACCACAACTATTAGCACCACAAGTTAGCTTCCAAAAACAAAAATAAATCTATAAATGGACTTCTGTAAAACCATTTAGAGACCTATAAAAACTAGCAACCAGCCAACAACAATCTAACACTGACTAAGACACCTCAAATAACAAGAAAATCTCTGTCAAGTGATAGTTTTTGCTAGAAGACTATTGTACAATACTTCATAGATATCCATGTGATAGAACTTCTCTATGCGATTTATTTTCTTAAGCTAGATGATAGAAGTTTGCACACAAAGGTGATATAATTTAGTATAGCCATGCAACACTATTTCCATAAAAAGTATCACACAACAATAATGTGAACTATCACATGAAACTTGAAAAATATCACCTAGAACTACGATTGTTAAAAAAAGAAAATGCAAGATAGTAAATGAAAATGGTGATGAAAACAACAAAGCTAAGGACAAAACCACTATTTTTCTCTATGGTGGGTACAAAAAAATGTACACTAAAAAGGAGTGCACTTGCCTAAACCCTTTTATCCAAGGTTTTCCATGGATTAGAAAGCTTGAATGCTAGCTTAGGGCTCCCTAGTCATGGAGTGCAAAAGCATACAAATAAGCATAAAATGACTCTCAGTTGAGCCTTAGAAATGTAACCCTTGCTAGTAAACCATGAAATGAGAGATTCTTTGAGCAAGAGCAAGAATGCTAGTGTCAAAGAACTCTTGATGCATGCAATGCAAGAATGCAACTATGCTAAAATGGGATGCACAATGCAACTAGTCTAAACAAATGAAAGTATTACATCCATCCTAATTAGACTATGTGATCTAAACTACTTGCAAAAGAACTACACTATATGCAAACTAAGATAAGATGCCATGTAAACAAAATGCTATGAATGCAAGGAATGAAGACAAGAAGATGATGTTCTCCACAAAAGCTCTTAAGCACTCAAATGAAAATCTTGCAACATAACAATACTCAAGAGTGTGGATCCTTTGAGGGGAGAAGCTCTCTTCCTTTTAAAGTCATACAGATGGTAGAGATCAAGATTGAGAGGGTGGATGATCAATGGTTGAAATAAAAAAAGGAGGAATCTGTGTGCACACACAAGTCATCCAATAGAAAATGAGTTGACTTGTCATATAAAACAAAAAGTCTCATAAGATTTTTCTTTTAATTACAAAAATAGAAAATCAAGATGGTAGAGATCAAGATTGAGAGGGTGGATGATCAATGGTTGAAATAAAAAATGGGAGGAATCTGTGCACACACACAAGTCATCCAATAGAAAATGAGTTGACTTGTCATATAAAACAAAAAGTCTCATAAGCTTTTTCTTTTAATTACAAAAATAGAAAGTCTCATAAGCTTTTTCTTTTAAAGTCATACAGATGGTAGAGATCAAGATTGAGAGGGTGGATGATCAATGGGAAATAAAAAATTGGAGGAATCTGTGTGCACACACAAGTCATCCAATAGAAAATGAGTTGACTTGTCATATAAAACAAAAAGTCTCATAAGCTTTTTCTTTTAATTACAAAAATAGAAAAGAACTTTATGTGTGTACTTTAGGGGACATGTTCTTTTAATCAAATAATGAACTTAGGATAGCATAGTCAAATCATAGGTTATAATCAAATTAATTGATTATTAGCAATTTGGTCTAGGTAAATGATAAGTTAAATTAACCAAAATGTTGAGAAGGGGGCTAATAGTCTAGATGACCATGTTTAGGTGACTACAGTTTGATCTAGTAGGAGACCCAAGTGGTAGCAGTATTGCTTTAAGATCAGTCTCCAAGTGGGAGATTGTTGTTTAGTGTGGAGCCTGATCAGTCCCCAAGTGGGAGATTTTTAGATTATGGTGATTGATCAGCAAAGTTCTTTACATCATAATTCTTTGAAAAAAGTTTGGGACCTATTTTATCTCAAATATTTTATTGGTAATTTTGGCTAACATATTGTAATTAATTATAACCCTAAAGCGACAAAAATACTTGTATAAAAGGGATTGGGCTTAGGGATTTTTCCATAAGGTGGGATGCAAAAATTTATTCTTGCAACAATATTAGGCTTTAAGGGATTATAGGTTGTAATTAGGTTGTAACCATTGGATCATAATAATATTGGACTTGTTGTGTGGTGGACATAGCCCAAGATTTGGTGAAACACATTAAATCTTGTTGTCTTATGTTCTCTACTGTGTGATCTATTATTTTTTGATATTGTTTAAATTTGCATGTAATTATTATTTTTATTTGTGGTTTAATCCTAACAATGTTGATGGCCCAGGGTCTAGAGAGACCAATCTAAGGTAACTCAACACTTGAGGGTTTGGAGTCTAGTGAGATACTAGTCTAGGGTTATTGGTCCCAATTGGTACTAAGAGGGGGGTGTGAATCAATACAAAAAATTTTATGAAATCTACCAGTTAGTTTGGTGATCTCTACTATACACTTTATCACTAACTCTTTAACTATCAAGGAAATCATAAATGTTATGCAGTAAATCCATACAATATTCCACATAGAAGCATATATCAACGAGATAGATATTTTTACACGTAAATCTTGAGCGTGATGGTGAAAACCATGGTGGAAGTAATATGACTAGTAGAATTTCCTTGTAAGAGAGAGAGTAACCTATTAAAGGCTTACATGTATTCCTTCTGAGAATGTAGCCTATTAGGAATGTGAGTAACTAGCTAGGATTACAACAACTTGTTAAGGCTACTATGCTAGAGGATTTATATCTCTTTCTGAGAGATACCTTGTTAGAGGATTTAAAATACTTTTTACATTTTTTCCTTATTAAAGGCTTACAATAGATGATATGGTTAGAAAGAAAACTAATGTATGTGATCTAACTATATGGCATACCTTGCCTAATAGATCCTCTATTAGATCTTCTCAATGATGCTCTAATCTTCCTCTGTCACTCTATCTTGGGTGAGATTCCTTCTATACTCTAGCCTTATTCCTCTTGTGCACTTTACACTTGTTGTAGTTCTCTATTCATAACTTACGTCCTTTGATGGATTTTCTAGTTTTTATAGTTATAGCAACAAGAATGTTCTTGGATCTTTCTTCTAATTAATGATCTTTTACAATTTTTCTTATCCAAGAAACAACTTAAAATGAGTGCAAGTGATCCTTAAATCACTATCTTTGACTATAGATGAAAATCTTAAATTTGTCTCGCTCAAGCTATAATTTGAGTTTTGAATTACATAGTTAGCATAGTCACTAGAACCTCATGACTGCCTATCTATAGGTGCCTATTCTTACATGCTAACTTATTCATCTAGAAGTCTACAATTAGAGCTAGGACCTTATATACTTCATTTTCAATCTTTTGCTCTTCTTTGTTACATGTCATGTCATATGCAAACCTTCTCTTTTATCATCACATCAATATGTTGATAGATTGAGGAAGACTATTAAAGAGTGAGATTGTTGAGAATAGATTGATACAAGTATGTTCAATATGCTTCAACCTTTATTTTATCACTGATGTCAAACCTAATATTTTTTGGTAAGATAATTGATTATATGATTTAAGTACTAGTACTTATTTTATTGATGAAGAGGATTTGATCAAAATATGTAACAATAGCACCTAGAGGAAAGGTTGAGTTATGATAATGTAAAGAAGTAAAAGAATCAGTTAAGAAAATGATAACATGATGCATTGAAAATCTACTTAAGGTTAAAAAGGATGGTTACACTAAGAAAGTTTAGAAGAACAACTTATACAAAGTTTGTCTACAAAGCTTGACCGAGTGGATAGTAGGTACTAAGCAAAGTCAGTGCAAGACGAACAAAAAATTAGTTGGAGCCCAGTAAGAGCTTATTCTAGTGTATGCTAAGAAAAATAGTAGATGCTAAGCACCTGTAAACTTTAGTTCATGCCAAGTAATTTCATAGAGGATGTCGAGCAATATAGTGAGTGTTGAGAATCATAAGCTAGATAATGTTGAGTGGCTGCATTAGTTAAAAGATCATGAATTCAATGAAACTAAGATGATAAGTTTGTTTTCTTGGAATGTGTGAACTAGGTGGAAGATAATATTGATGAGGTTCTAACACAAAATTCAAGGTAAACCATTTTTAGAGAAATTCAAAGAAGATTCAAGGAGAAGTTTCTAATAGAGATATGGAATGTGGGATAGATTGATTATATCTTACCTAATCCATCCTAACCCTAAAATTGGATGATGGAAAATAAGTGAGAAAAGATCTTGATTTCCTATTTATGGGAATGACTGGTTAGAAGCAAAGTGTTGTGTGCGAGAACCTAAGGAAGACAAGGAGTCAAGGGTTTTGCTTCATCAAGTGACCTAAGAAAAGAGTCTGCATTGGCATGTTAAGCAAGAAGGCTTAAGGATATGAAAGCTTAAAGGGTGAAAAAGCTATCAAAGTTGAAATATATAAAAGCCCA
Organism: Cupressus sempervirens; assembly: GCA_028749045.1. Lineage (NCBI taxonomy): Eukaryota > Viridiplantae > Streptophyta > Pinopsida > Cupressales > Cupressaceae > Cupressus > Cupressus sempervirens. The sequence continues at coordinate 187,171,715 of CM053784.1, read as the reverse complement.
AGTAGAATGGAGGACTGGAATAAATATTTGTAATTTGTAAATGAAGTTGTAATTTGTTATCAAATCTAGCCTTACTGTTACCCTCTAACAATTGTACCAGTGTAGGGTAAATCCTTTGGATTAAGGTTGACCTAATAGTCATTTGTAAATCTTTTAACTAGGTGACATTACAAGTGAATGGTCTAAAGTCATCTAACAATGCTCACTCCTAATAGGGTGATTAAAATTCTATAACAAAGTCACATTTAACAATGTGTATTGTACCCTTTAATAGGGCTGGCTTTTCACAAGGCATCACTTCAGAAGAGTGAAAAAGAGTAGCATGTTACTTGTGGTTTTTCCCAAATTGGGTTTACACATAAATCATTGTGTCAAGTGTGTATGCCAGTCTATCTTGACTGGTATGCTAGTCTATTGATAATTATAGTTACAACACTTTGTGACTTCTTGTTAAGTGGTTAGCAATCAATGACAAAATAATATGGTAACTCGATATTTGAGTTTATTTCTCACCACTTTCCCAAATGATGTATCTTAGTCCAACAATATCCCCCTTTGAAAATGATGATAAAACCTTATACAATTCTTCATAGGTTAACAAGACTCATAAGTTGAGACTTGACCCATCTCCTTGTGTGTTGGTTCATTTTGCCTAGTTGCGGCCTTAGAATTTTTCAGTCTACATCTCCTATTGAATTTCTTTCTTGTCTTTGTTCTCCTTAGTTTCCATTCTCCATTTTTCTTGAGTGATTATTCTCATGCTTCCCCTTTTTTATATCTCAGGTATACACCTCTTGTTTTGTACTCCCCCCGAGTATCTTTGTATACACACCCCCTGAGTAACTTTGTATCTTCTCTCCATTTTTTTCATTAATAATAATTGGAAGGTTTGGGGTATTGGTGCCTAGCTCTAGTTGCCTCCTCCCTCTATAATGGAAATTCTTGGGTGCTAAAAATTTGTAGATAGATCCTTTTATTTCTCTTTGGCTAAGTTTAGAAGAGTCTCCCATGACTTCTTTAATTCTTTGAGTGTAAGCATTACACTCCTTAGTTCTATCAATTTCTTGTAAATTGCTTCTTTTATCTCTACTGGTGGCATGGCTAGCTGATCTTCTACTCCCTGTATTCCTAAGCTAATGAATCCAATAATTGGAGTTGAGGAGTAATAAAACTTGATGATTTGGATATCTCTTTTCTCTTCTTCTATGCAAAACTAGCATATCAAAAAATTGTGTCCTGTATCTGGGCGATGTTCTATATTTTTGATCTAGAGAGCAGATCAAATGCTTGTGAAACTACATCAAGTTCTTGTTAAGTGTAGTGCCTCTCCCATTTGATATTTTTAAGACATCCTGATGGATGCAACCTTGTTGATCTCTCCTTGAGATGGGATCATGTTTGGGACCATGAGTGGTCTACACCCTTGAGGTGATTGGATTTATGTTATTGTATTAGTTGCTTTGATTATGCTTATGGCTGATTTATGAGATTATGATGTGATTTATGGTTCACTAAGGTTTGTGCCAGTGGTTACTAGGATCAATGTAGTATCATGATGTTGTTCTATGATTACCTTGAGATGTGTGCAAAGATTGCACTGTTTATTATTACCTTACTACACTGGACTAGGTTCTTGTAGCAGTGGTTATTCATGTTTATGACTATGTTAGCTTATGTATTTTAAGTGCCTTTTCATGTTGTTTTTACAACCATTATTAAATGGTCAAATAATTAGAAATGGATTGCCCATGTTGGATTCATTGGTGTTGTGTTGTAGACATTTTCCTTGTTATATTTTGATCTGAGAGATATTTGTTACTCATGTTATGTTTTACATTTGAGATGTCTTGAGGGTTGGATGTTATACTTTGATTTTAGTATCATAGATGTTAGACTACTATGTTTTTTAGTTGATCATATTACATGATGATGCCATTTTGAGATGACATAATGTTTTATGATGATATCTATTTATCCAATATTTGGACATATCCCTGATTATGTTATGTGATGAATTTAATTCTATGGTTATTTACTTCATTCTTGCTTCATTATGCTATATGAAAACATGAGTAGTGTAAATGGACTATTTTGGTATAATTGAATAAATGGTTAAATTAGTCATTTAATACGTTTGTTACTAGGAATAGCTCTTTTCCATTTGGGTAGATTTAGGGTTTAACTAGGTTGGCTACTTATTTGCCCTAATTGATTATTCACTCAAAAAGTGAATTAGTATTGAAAAATAAATTTAATTCCTCACTTCTCACTTTTGAATTTTACAACTTACAAATTGGAGAGATTTTCTGAAATCCTCCTTCTGAAGGATTGGTTTTCTTCTTGTTCTAAGAGCTATGAGCGTGAGATCTTTGTGAGGTTAGTCTCATTAGATATATCTTGGGGAGAGCTTTATTTTCTATCACTTTTGACAATATCAGTAGGTTATTTATTTTATCATATTTTAGTTTCTACCCCTTTTGCTATCAGGGAGGGCTTTTCCAATTTCTTGTTTCTGCTTTTTTTCAGCTTCTATTTCTAGTAGCTATTTGTTTAGAGGCTAAGAACTAGTATTCCCCTCTATTTCTATTTGCTGGTTCTATCTAGTTGGTTGAGTATGAACATTTTCCCTATTTTTCAGATGGGGATTTGGGGTTTTGCATTGTTATGCTAGCCATTTTTGCATACAATGTCTAAATCCAAATATTATTTGATTATCAGGTTTTTGTTCCCAAAGACCAAATAGGTTTTAATTTCAAGGTTTCTAGTTTTTTGGGTTTTTACCTTATTTTGTGTACCACCCTATTTTCTCAAGTTTTCTTGGCATAAGGTTGGTTGTTGACCTGAATGATCCATTTTGATGTCAACCAAACCACTATTGCACTTTTATCTTTTATGTTGCATTGGGATGCATGCCACATCCATTCTCCTAAGTCTATTTTTGGTTGAGTGAATTTCTAATTTATTTCTCATCCAACCCTTGTGTTACGATCTTCGTGATGGTGGTGCACTACACACAAGTATGTGTGTGTACATTTTTTAGGTGATTTGTGAGGCTCGATCTTTTGTGTTACTTCTAGAAGTTATGATTATTGGGGTTGGGTTGGGAATTTGCATGCATATGGGTACTCATCATTGGATGAGCATGGGTAGGGTAGGATAGCATATGGAGGGGGCTTCTATCTCGTAACCTAGCGATCATGGTACTATAGGTTAGTAGAGGGAGATTTAATTAAGTGATAACTAAATAAAATACTAGGTGGTAATAAAATGTAAGATAATAAAAAATGTTCTATACTTGAGCCTTTCATTGAAGGAGTTGAATCTTGATGATTTGAGCTTGGGCTTGTTGATGCCAAGTGACTCTACATGATGCGAGCCCCTACTTAGTAGCCCATTAAGTGTTTGACCAAGACCTATAGTTTATGTATTTTCTATGTTCTTGGTTTCACTCATCATACTGTCTAGCATGTGTGTTAGCCATGGACGTCTATTTTATGTGTGTTTGTGATTGGATCATTATCTCCATCAGCATAGTGGGAGTGGACCTACGGGTTCCACGTGGTTGGGATGCATAGCTACCCATACTACTATTGGGGAATGGTGTATAGAGATGGTCTTTTGTCCTATTGCAACCATTGCTGGATGTTTTCATTTGATACTTTGGGTTCTAGAGTATGCTTTCTTGTGATTTATGCTTTCATTGGAATGCTTGGATATCACGTTTAGACGATGCTAGTTTATTTGAAGCATTCCTATATTATGATATTTAGCATATGATTAGGTGATGAGAACTGCTTCATTGGTGTATCTATTACATATTGGTTTACATGTTATATTTCCAGTTCGTATGATGTTTAGCATATGATAGATGATGTGGTTGATTTATTGGATTATCTTTGGCTTTACTTCTAGCATGTTAGATATCCTTATTCTTATGTTCTAGCATTTTTTAGTAGTGATGTCCCCAAAGATAGTACATATGATCTGGTTGGTAGTTTAGGATGTTATGTGTGGGGGATGGCTAGGACTCACAATGGTCTTATGACACTATTAATGGTTGGAAGGAACCACGTACTTAGTTTGGTTGTTTAATTATTGTAATATTATTTTAGTATATTATGATGTTGCTTCTATACACTACAATGTTTCTTTTAGTTATTTCCCTTCTTTGCTATGTTAGATGGTTAGATGTAGATCTATCTAGTAGCTATTGTTTTTGAGTGTCTATGCCTCAAAATATAGATATGGTATTCCAAGGTGTGGAGGAAATTTATTTCCTATTATTTTGTTTTTATGTTTTTTGGCTTACTAATTTGTATCCTCACATGAAATTGTACTTTCTTGTGTGAGAATGCAAATTTTTGCATGATGTAATGAGATTCTTCACATGGCTTGTGGTGAATCCTCACATGAAACCCCACACTAGTACAATACTTTTGAATGCTGATCCTAGCATGTCCTCACACAAGATGGTGTTTCCTCATGTGGCTTAGTGTACTTTCTTGCATGAAGAGGTACTTCCTTGTATGAGACTTTCAATTATTATTCTCTCACATGAAAAATAGGGAATACCTCTGCTATTTTTTGAAGAATAAAATTTGGAATTTTGAGTACCCTTTAGAAATGCTTGTGGTTTTATGATTTGATATATGAGTGATTTTTTGTTCTAATGTCATCTTGGGTTTTAATTTTTCAATTTGGTTATATCAGTTAGGTTGTGGCATTTGGAGATCCATTGGTTGTTGGGATTTTTGGTAAAGCCTTTTTTTATGATCCTTGTGATCCTTGTATGATGTTGTCATGTGCTTTCATACTTGTAAAATAATAATAATATCTTGGTTAGTATTGAATTCTTTTTCCAAGGATCTCTAGGTAGGGCAATTGATTAAGCCTTTGTCTTCTTATTCTCTAGATCACTAGTTAGAGTTTTTTTTGTGCTTGGTTTTTGAATTAGTGGGGCTTGTTGATCTCTAAGCCTCATTTCCTATTAGTTTCCAACACAGTGATTTTCCAGGTAGTGTTGGTCGATCATCATTGTGAGCGAGCCATCTAGAGAAGGTCAAGCTACATGGACTTATTTATATATGAATACATGTCGAACAAGTCAGGGGTTACCAAGCACCCCAGTAGAGACTGAGCCAATATACATGTAGAGTAAAAAAATGGAGACTGAGTGATGTAAATTTAACTTATATTGAGTGAGTTAGTATATGTCGAGCCTATAGAAGCCTAGAGATAAATGAATGTTAGTTATGACTGAGTTTTAGAATATTCGATTGTCAAGTAAACCAGTTTTCGCATATGTGTTTGTAATGAAAAAAACACTTGTGTATACCATTTTAATTGAATTCTATTTAAATTTAAGGATTGTAGAGATATACAAGGAGAAAATGAGGCATTTTATCAGAAGGCATTAATCCCAAGAAAGGATAAATAACCAATCAAAAATTAGAAGGGATAAATGGAAAAAGGATGAATTTAGGATCGTTGATTATAATCTAAAATTTTCTATGATTATCTATTTAAAAGAGGGATCTAACCCTAAATCATTATAGAGAATGAGAGATTATGGAGCAAGATGAAGGAGAGAACAAGTTAAAGATAGAGAAAGGAAGGCTAAGTTTGATAAGGAGATCAAATAGAACAACCTAGAAATGAAGGAAAAAATAGAGAAAATCAGATAAGGAGAACACATTTAGATATTGAAGAGAGGAGATTTGTAAAAAACTTAGATAGAATAGACCAAAGGATTAGGTACTAAGACATTCTAACAAGTATATCAAGGCAAATATCTTAACAAAGTGGTTTTAATAGACCTTGTTCAAATCTCCTAACATAGTGCTTAGTTTATTATGAGTTTAAATCCTTTAATCAAGGTAGACTTAATAGTCTTATATTAATTTTAGCTGAGAAGACCCCTCATAGGGTAGATCATTGGAAGTGATCAAATTGTAGCCTTAATAGGAAAACTTTGTTGCAATAGTAAAGATTTGTGGGTTTCATCCCCACCCTAGTTTTACCTTCACCTTGGAGGGTTTTTGGGTCACCAAAATCTTTGTGTTATGTGTTTATATTTTCATAGATCTTATGTTTAGATAAATTTTGTTTCAGCATTACAGTTCATGAATATATGGTATGAAATCTAAGATACGATATGATTAGGAATGAATGCAATTACTCTATTAATTTATTCAAGTAGAGAAAAGTTTTATAGATCCTAATTCACCCCGCAGTATCTTGTTTCCTAATAACACTTCCAACAATGGGTATTAAAGCATAGTTCTCTTGAAAGAAGACTAATAGCTTGAGAGTTGAAGTCTTGGAGATAGAGACTTACAAATTGGGAAAGATCATTGAAAATTAGATGATTGAAAATCCAAATCTTATACTATAGAAACTTGAAGCAATCCTTAAAGAAAAGGAAAGATACGGCCATTCAGAAAAATGATACTCTATATAAGGAATTTGACACCAAATAATTCCTCAATAGTGGAAATTCTAGTGAGAGTGATGCACAATAGAAGGTCTATTGGAGAAGAGCGACATTCTAGGTGAAGAAGTCAAAGGATTGAAGAGAGAGCATGAAATTCAATCAGTAAGATTATGTGAAGTAGTTGAACAAAAGAAGAAAGATGAAGAAGACAAAATCATGGTTGAAGAAGACAAAAGACAAATGGCTACTAGACTTCAAGAAAGATCATTTGATGTGCAAAATATCACAAATACTTAGTTGGATATGATGAATCAGCTGTTACTTGCAAATTAGGAGTTGAATAGAAAGGACATGGAAATTAGAAATCTGAGATCACAGAGTGATCGATGAAGGAATTAGTTGAGATCTCAAAAAGAGCTTATGGAAAGAATAATTGAGCTAAGTGAAGCTATAAGATACTTTGAAGAACTGATGAGATTACCAAGGTCATCCAATGATACTTCTAGTCTAGGACACATTAAGCACTCTTCATCTACTAAGGAAGGAGATCCATCAACGAGTGGAGGAAAAAGGAATACAAAACTTAAAGGAAAACCTACATCTTGTCATTTTTGTAAACTTGGACATACAATAAATATTTTTAGAAGCAAGAAAGGTATGCAAAATCCCAAACCTAAGTTTGTTGGTAATTATTTTAATTACAAGAAGCAAGGACACCAAGCACATGAATGCATGTTAAAGGAAAGTGATGCACCTACTACACCTAGATTTGAAGGATATAGTTACATCTATTTGAAATATGGACATAGAGCTCAAGAATGTAGATCCTAAGAGAAAACCAACTGGACATTTAAAAGACAAGTTAATGCACCTAAGAAAGTAAACTCTTACAATTGAGATCACAACACATTGGTATGATTGTCATTATTATGGAGAGTATAAGAAGATTCTAGAAAATTTCATTAAGATACATTTTGAAGGAAATTACAAGAAATGGTTGAATGGAAATCTAGGATGTTTTAGTTGTCTCAATGTTGGACATGTTAGTAAGAACTGTAGGACCCAAGCACCGACACCATATAATGAAAGAAACAAAGGAAAAGGCTAAGTTGAGATGAATCAATCATGGAAAAAGAAAGTAGAAGCTAGATGTAGTGGATCAAGTGGAGTTGAGATTACCCAATCCAATGGATTAGTTGATCACACCACATCCAACTAAGCAAAGAAGGTATGCAAGTGATTATATATTTGCATGATATATTATACACTAGTTCCTAACATGAAATATGATTAAAAGTCCATATTAGCATGAATCAAAATGTACTAGGAAAAATTAGAGAGATGAATCAGGTAATAGAATCAATCACACCATCAAGTGCCGAGCATCAATACTATTGCCTATATTGACTGAGCATTGCAATATAGACTAAAAGTTTACATCGACTAAGCTGATGTATTGGCCAAACTAAATGGTATTGACTGAGTCAAGTAATAGTGATCAAGTATTTTAATAAAAGAAGTACAAACACAATGTGAAGGATGAGACAACTGTTATGCACCTACCATAGTAGAATGCATTAATTATAGACATAAATGAATAACATTGAAGGTATATATCAATTTTTTGAAGCTCAATTTCATATACCAAGTGATTTCAGTGCATACAAGTGATTCAAAGGCAATTAAGTTGATTTTAGTGATATTACAAGCAAATTATAGTGTGTCATTGGAAAAAAATTGAATAATTTAGTAAGTAAAGTTTGCTGATTTAAGTTGATTTCAAAGTTGTTGAAGTAAATTTTTTTTAGACCTATGCTTAGAAATGACATCCACTACATCTATTTTTGGGAAGGAAATTTTGAAGGAGAGTAATGCACAAATTGTGAGGAATGATTAGTGTCCTCCACCAAATTCAAGGAGTACACTAACTTTATGATGATTAGAGGCATGTATGGTGCCCTATCATCGATCCCACCAAGAGTATTAATGGTTCATGATGTACAATCATGTTACATGTGCAAGATTGTAGAAACTAGAGACTATGAATTATGAGAAGACTATGATAAGTTGTGTGATAATGTAGTTTTGAGAGAAGAAAATAAGATTGTTGCTGAGAAAGGGCTTACCCATGGCCTAGAATTTCCAAATGTATTCAAAGTAGAACAGATCAAGATTGTACTAAGATAAGTACATAATATGAAAATCTAGTTAGGAGGTGGACTAGTAAAGGTAAACAAGGAAATCATTCACCAAGTGAGTGGTTATCCTACCTTGGACAAACCAAAGCTACAAAAGACATTGAACAATAGAAAAAGGCCAAGTTTGAATGGTTGTGGTATGTCAATTGATGGGATTGAAGATCTAGTTATTGAGTTTGTAGTGCATAAAATTGGACATAAAATCTATTAGTCGAGCTAACTGAACAATGTTCCTTGTGTGGTAGTTGATGTAGGTTATAAGATAGTAAAGATTAATCATAGTTATGATCTGGTTGAACTGCAATTACATCAGCTATTAGGAAATCTTGGAGCAATAAAGAAGGTGAAGAACACTTTTGTAAGTTTCAATCTTTACTCATTTGTATATTTTTCAAAGAAAGAATGTCATTCCCTACTATTAGCGCAGTTGCATGGGATAGGAGTAGACTAACTATTGAACATATTAATGATCTTATCAAATAATTGGGCAAAAATTTTGAGGCTATCATGGACAATTATTTTCATTAATTTGAAAATAAGATGATAATAGGATGAGAATAAATTAATTAGTGGTAGATCATTGTTTTGATGATATATGCTTCATGGTGGACATTGATTTCACTTATGTCTAGGAAGTACTACCAAGGGTTGCATGACTAAGGCCAATGCAATATGAAGTCAATGTAGATGAAGTTACTGCAAAAGTTGCAACAAACATGTTGAGCACTTCAGTAATTAAGTCTACCAAGATTAAATTTCTTATGTAAACAAAAGTTCCCAAGATAGATAGAGAATGAAAGAAGATATTGAAGATCGTGAGGGAAAAATTGGCACATAACAACTTCAGATAAATGAGGGTAAACAAGAGATGAAGAATCAGATGAGGAAGAAGAAGAAAAGGAATTAAAAGGTATAGAGCTAGTTGTTGTTGAGACAAAGGAAAATGTTGTGGTCCCACAACACATACCCCATTCCCTTGGAATGAGGACTCCCTATTTTTTTTGGACTCTTGAACTCATAGTTTGAGATTCAAGAAAATGTTAGAGTCGAAAATTTGAAAAGACAAAAAATTGAAAAATTTGAAAAGACAAAAAATTGAAAAGGTCATTTTTAAAAATAAAAAATAAAAAAAAATTAGAAAATAGAAAAATATATAAAAATATTAAAAATTTAAAAAATGATAAAAATTTTTTGAGCATGCACGCGCATGAGAGGTGCAGGCCACGCACCTGCGTAGGGCCATGAGTGGGCAAGGGGTTATAAAAACTCCCACCTCAACACTTATCATTTTTCATTCTCATTTTTTTTGGGCTTCATTGAGCACACAAAGGTAAGCACAATATTAGCACCATCGCATTCCCTTCCTTTGGCTCTGTGTACCTTTTTGGACCACCACCCACCATACACATGCTTTGCACCCGTGGTGCCAACACAAGCTCCACCCGCATGCTTTGGACCCATGGAACCAACACTCCACCATGTGCACTTTGTACCCATGACACCAACACAAGCACCACCCATGTGCTTTACGCCCACAGTGCCAAAACTCCACTGCGTGTGTGCTCTGCACTTCTTGTGCTCTGCATAAAACCTTAACTACCCATTACTAGCTATGGGTACACACCACATGTTGCACTTCATGTCGTGCCTGCTCATGCATACACTTACACTTTCACCCACACATTTCTCCATTTCACCCAAAAAACTTAAAAGAATTTTTTTTTTAAAAAAAGAAGAAGAGAAAAATAGATTTTAAAAATAAATAAAAGCACCCAAATTGGGCATTTCATTTTGTTCTTTATTTTTATTTTCTTATCTTTTGCTAGTGAAATTGAAGGCATTTGTGTTTTGATTTCCAAGTTTTATCGTGGAACTAATGAGATTTTTTTTTTTTTTGTGTCTTACAGAAATTAAAATGGCATCCACATCCAAAATGGCACCCAAGCCCATCATGTTCAAGTTTTAAGGTGTACCCTCGAAATCAAGATTTCATGATGATCACACAAAAATTAGAGATACAAATTTGGGACATACTAACTTAGGATAATTCCTCAGAATTTGTAATAAGCCCATCAAGAGATTAGCTCTAGTATCTTCATTAATTCATTTTGGGTTGGTGAGCACAACTTCGCATCTCGTATCGATGCAATCAATAGAACTAATCATGAACTAGTGCAACATTTTGTTGCTGAAGAGAGAGTGGTCAAGAGTGTCATAGGAGAAGTTGTGTTGGACCTCTGACCCAATAACATTGCAAGGGTCTTCCATCTCCCAAGAGTAGATTAGTTCATTAGACTCTCATATGAAGTAGCTAAGAGATGGTATAGGGAGCCCCGATAGGAGGTGATAAACATCATACAATCCTCTTACCTCATTGAGAAGCCTCCTAGGGGAAGGATAATAGGAAAAGTTGATAGGACTCAGGGATATATGGAGGAGGATATTGGTTATTCCATTATTCTTTTGAGCAGGGTCATGGGACTACCTGCAGTAGGCCACCTTAGCACTTTTATGGTTAACATTAGTGAGACCATTAGAGCAGCAAAGATACCATTGGACTAGGCCACCAAACTAAGTGAAAACTTGTGTGAGCAATTAAGGATAGTAAAGGACAAGAATTTGTTTATATGACTTCTTACATTATATACCTGCTTGTAGCAAGGGAAAAAAACTATCCTGATGTGTACAAGAAAGGTATTATGCAGGATCCTAATGCCTGACCATACATAGTCTACCCTCAGCTAGTAAAGAAGAAGCTCTAGATGCAGAGCAAGGAGTATAGAATCGTGAATGATGCATTCATTTTTGTGATCATCTGATTCATTGAGGGAGATTATGGGAAGAGGTTATATGACAAAGCTAAAGCACAGATTATAGTTCTCAAAGCCTACTTTATCCAGTTCAAAATGTTCACATATTTGTAGATAGCTAGTGCCTCAATCAATTCTAAGAAGCTCCCAAGATATTCTAGTGACAAAATGGTGCTATTGGAGATTGCCTAGAAAATTGAGTCAGCATATGAGAAGAAAAAGAGACAAAAAAAACCTTGCTAGGCATGGCCCTTGGTCATTGGACCATATCAGGTGAAACAAAAGCAAGATATTTTGTCCTTCGAATGGGAATGGGAGAATTATCCTCTTGAAGAATACAACTCTCCTCGACCATAATTTGAAAATATTGGGAGAGTGGAAAGTCATGTATGAAAAGAGTTTCATCATGAGGATGCTATTGAAGATCATTGGATGAATGCCACAAATGACCACAATGTCTACATAAGGGATTATTGTAGGATGACTTTTTATTTAGTAGAGAAGGTTCTCTAGTTAGACATCTTGGAGGAGATAAGGCAACAAGATTCAAAGGAGCTATTACACCCCCTATTCAACTCGGATAAAATAGGAGAAAGGCCCATTGTGAATGCCAAGGTTGATAAGGAGGAGGCTAATGATATTAATCATCGGGTGAGGCATGTCGTTAGAATGACGAAAGATTGGATTAAGAAACCTTTTCCACTTGATCCAATACCTGATATAGTGATCTTCTATAATCAAGCCCACCTAGAAAGAGGTAGAGGGAAGAAAGTAACAATTCCTACCTTTGTGGCCTAGTCTCCTATTAGGCCCCAGACAGTATACCAGCTTGATCACCCAGTTGGATACTATCACCCTCTAGAGAGGAAAGGAAAGAATAAAAGGAAGAGGAACTCCCCTCAAAGAATTAAAATAGAACAGGCAGAAGAACAGACACCTCCCCAACAACAACAAGAAAGTGTACAAGAGTCCAAAGATACTAGAGCTACTCAAGTCTAGGATAAACCTCAATTTCCTCCCATTATGCCTAGCCAAATAGAAGAGGGGGAGATTCCACAAGTTTCTAGTCCTCTTGTGCAAGATGAGATAGCTTCTCCTTCTATCCCCAAGAAATAAAAGAAGAGGATTAACATCCAAATGAAAAAGAGGCAAAGGATCAGTAGAAGATTGGTGCCTTCCCCATCTATTCCCAAAACCATTTTGGAGGGCGACAAAGAGGAGGAGGAAGAAGAGTTAGAAGAGGAAGAGGAACATGTGCCCCTATAGGGAAGAAATCAGCTAGCAAGAGCCACTGAGCTACAGAAGAGAAGGAGTTCCATGAGTACCTCACCATGTACCCAATCAAAACCCTTAGAACTCTCTTCTTCAAAAGAAGAAGTACATCAGTGGGTGGATGAGCAAAGTGATGAGGGTTTTACAATGTCAAATTTTGATTTTATGCTTGTTGGTATAGAGTTGATTGGAGATAAGATTAGGAACACTCCTACAGGTGAATTTCAATAGGAAGACTAGATGCAGATGCCACCAGATCTATAGGGTCTTGATCTTACTTCCCCATCTCCACCATAAATTATGATGGTAGATAAGGGCTTGGTTACTCCTCCACCTCTGAGTTTAGAAGAAGAGTAGGTTTAGAAGGAACCATAATAGGAAGAGGGACCATAAAAACTAGCTACCAATGAAGTGTCAAAGGAAGGACAACTAATGGAATATTTTCAACCACCTTTCTGAGACAATGATGTGCAAACTGCAGGGTCTATTAAGACTAAGGCTATAGAAGTAGAGCCCTCCCAACAAGAGATAATTCCAAGCAAGAGTGACAAAGGGAAGGAAGTTTTAGAACATACCCCTTGATCATCAAGAGCTAGGTCCTTAGTAGGATGCATCCCTAGATGGATCTATAAGGAAATAATGAGGAGTACTAAGCCTCAATTCCATGCTTTAGAGGAAGAAATTTGTGACATTGTAGAGATTTTGAATAAACCTGAGTCTCCATCCCATGAGGAAATGCCATTAGCATTTGTTATTAGCACATAGAGCTAGGAATTGTTTGTGCAAGTGGCTATCCCTTCTAAAGACACATATGTAGAAAGCCTTGGTCTCGAGGATTACGAATTGAAGGATGTTATGTTGGGGAGGCCTACATGGGATTCAACCTAATTGATGATGACCTTGGGATTCAAAAAGATCCTCAAGAACATGGAACATGATGAGGCCAAACTCCAAACACTTTGAAGGTAGGTCGAGATCCTAAAAGGATATCTAGCTGAAGTAGTTGGTCCTTTAGATCCTAAGCACCTTGAGTAAACTTTGAACACTATACTTAGAGAAGGAGGAGGTGTACAATTGGATCCATTTTTGAAAGCTTGTTAGTATTGGTAGGAAAGTTTTGAGGAGAAAGGTATCTAGATTATTATAGGAAATTTGAAATTTCTGCAAGCTACACAAGAGAATATGAATAAAATGGTAGCAATTTTGAAGCAAGACTTTAGTATCATGGATGAAGTGAGGGCTCAAAGTAAGGACATACAAACTCTGCAAGCCATAAAAGGGCAAAGGTACCAAATTTTGATCGATGTATATATAGGTGAAGAATTAGATATGATTGATGACTAGATAGAAAAGATAGCATATAGCAATAAAGTATGGAAACATTACATGAGGAGATTCATTGGCTCAAGGACCAAGCCCAAGAGCAAATTTTGGAAGTAGAGAAACACTACAATGATGCATGCTTGGATATTTTTGAAGATGAGGAATGAGAGAAATTTTTTCCTATTGAGATAGTGGTGGATAATTTTAGGAGGATTTTTGTGGAAGCTACTGATGATGAAGACATTTGAAAAGCCTTCAAAATTGAAGAAGCATTGTTAGAATTGGATACCAAACTTGGGGATTTTGCTAATACCCAAATTGAGGTATACAATTATTGACAAAAGTTCAAAGACAAATATGAGGCTTTAGATTTATCAGATGAGGCCAAAATTACTTAGATTATAGAAAAATTTAAGGAAAAATATTCAAACATAGCTTTGGGATGAAGAAGAACAAAACTTAGATGCCAGAATTTTGATTTTGACACTAAGTAAAATTTTGAGATTTTGGACCATTTGGAGGTGTGCAGCTCTGCTAGTATGTAGGTCCGCAGGGGTGTAGCGCATAGGTGCACATTTTTAGGAAAGTTCTACCGATAGTTGATTGCCAATTCCAAAAATAAAAATTCCCATGAACTGGAAACACATTTTGATGGTAGTTTAACTCCCACAAATGCCTTATGAAGAATCAACTTCCATTTTTGGTGCTCCCAAACACTTCCACTTCAACTCAGATCTTTCTATATCATTTTGCTTTGTTTCTAAATGTGTAAAAGGCTCATAAATCCAATTAATGAATTAAAATATGGATGGAGTCTTAGTTTGCACCAATTAGATTGTAGTTTGTATGTAATTAGTTTGTTTTGTTAGTTAAAAGTATTTTTATTGCATGAAGATATCTCTCACTCTCAACACAAATTGAGGAGATGATTTCTTATAAATATCCCATTGTAATATGTAATGAGGGCTGCCATTATTTTGCAATAAAATTATGCTTTTGGTGCTCGCATTTGGAGTGTAGTAATTCTTGCCTGAATGTGTCATTGTTTTGTGGATTTAGTTTCATGAAATTGTGATTGATTCAAAGGTTTATTACTTAGTTTCTGGTTGTACATTTTATTAATTCTAGTGTTTATTATGGTATCAATGAATTTTTTTGCATAACTAGCTTATGAAGAAATCATAGAATTGTGCTTACATAACTTTTCGTCTCGCATAAGTGCACTTTTCATGGCCTTGTGATCTAATGAAGGGTGAAACATCATATGATTATTAAGTTTCTCACTGATGATTGCATCAGTAGAATTAGGGAAGCACTACTCCTTTCATTGGCTATTTACTATTTTCTTTGAAAACTTAACTTGTAGGTATGTTGTTTTTCATAGTTTATGTCTGTTAGGAATTTCAAATTCATGTTTTTTGCTTTTAACTTTTGTTATTTTCTTTTCTAACCCCTTTGTTAGAGTAGGAATTCATACTAGTTGCATTGTTAGCTTGCATTCATTGAAAAACATAAAAAATACAAAAAAATAGTGTTATTTTGAAGCAATGTGCAGATTCTTTATCTTATTTTGTAATCAAAATGAACTAGCAAAGGCCTCCTTGTGAAAAATCACATTTATCTTCAACTGAGCAAATTTTGGTACGTTGCAAGACAACCCAGAACCTTAGAGTTGATTCATAAAATTAGCTTTACAAGAGAGGAATTCACAAGAATTACTTCCATTTAGCATCATGTATAATGACAACTCAACATAAACTAAACAAAAGAAAGTGCTGATTGTTGATCCTATGGTGAAGGAGGTTTTGAAGAAAAATGTAAAGAAAGTAGTCACACCTCCAAAGCCTAAGCCAAGGAGAAGAGTGAATACTATATCCAAGGCAACTCAATACCCATTTGCAAAGGCAAAATGAAGTCTAACAAATAAGAAGTTTGCCAAATAAAAAAAGAAAAGCATACCTAAGAGGCTAGGAAGAAAATTGGTCATTACGCCTAATGAGGATGAGGAAGATGAAGACAAAATCGAGTCTGATGATCTTATAAAAATCCATATTATACTCAAACTACTTTCAATGAATATTGATTAGGTATGTGAGAACACTAGAGAATCAACTAGTGTGGAAGATTTTAAGAAGATTAATTATGATTCGTTAAATAAAGATGGTCATGAGAAGGTTGAAAAAGATATGATGGATATGACAGTAAAGTTTAGATATATGCCTATAGAATTAGGTGAAGGCATCAGTAAAAGTTTGTACAATAAATTAGATGCTAAATGGAAATGGTCATTATCCACTAAAAGAAAAATAAGGGAAAATACCTTAGCACAAACAATGTCTATTTTGGTGAAGACACATATGTCTGTAGCCTTGAGAGATTTTGTAAAAAAATGGTACCTAAAGAGAGG
Source organism: Cupressus sempervirens (assembly GCA_028749045.1). Lineage (NCBI taxonomy): Eukaryota > Viridiplantae > Streptophyta > Pinopsida > Cupressales > Cupressaceae > Cupressus > Cupressus sempervirens. The sequence goes on along the minus strand of CM053784.1, from coordinate 187,155,272 downwards.
GAATGCAAAATTTTGAAGAATAAATCTAATGAAGTAGAAAAAGATAGAATATTTATATAGAAGGAAGCATTTGGATTGCTTGTTCCATTGGTGAAGGAAGAGAGAGAGGAATAAGGAAGAGATGTTGTAGAGGTAAAAGGTCAAAATGATGAAGAAGAAATTGTAAAATTAGAAGAGGAAGTGAGATGGTTGATAGAGGGGAGTGAACAACAAGATGTTGTGATTGTTGAGGATATCACCGATTCATCATCACCAAATAAAAATGTATTAACTAAGGAAGCTTTGAAAAAATGCTCAATTAGATACCTGAGACACTATATCAAACCAATTTTGCTACAAATACAAGACTATCCATTGAAAATGCACAAACTCATGGCTTTCAAGTTACATTAATTATAATGGTTCCTAAAATGAATGTCAACCAATAGGGAAAGGCAAGTATTGTGTTTCCATAATTTACTCATGTTATAGATGGAAAAATAGATGAGAAAGAGGTAGAAGAAGAGAAAGAGTAGGCATATTTAGAGAAACCAAAAGAACAAGAAGCTATTCAAGCTCTTATATAACTATCAAGTATTGTTGCAACACATACATTAACTATTACTAATGAATAGAAGGTTATATCAACTCCACAGGAGTTGAGATAGATGCTTGGACCGAGTGCAAAGGGAAAACAATTGTAGGTATTACTAACCAGTGATAGCATACCTTGGTCATAGATAGTGGCACATAAAGATGACACACCAGAGGAGATAGTAAATTTGGATGAGGTCATCACACTACCCATGTATGACCTAAACAATATAACTCTAGAGCAAATGCATAATTTATAAATTTTGCTAAGTCTCAAGACAAAGCAAGAGAAATTAAGGAGATAACACAATCAAAAGCAAGTATTTACATGATATTTAGGAATTTTTTTTTTAATGTTTTTGAGATTCATGATGTTAATGAGAAACATTAAATTTTGGATCAACTGTGTACATAGTTGATAAGATAAAAAATAGAGGACATAGAGACTAGTACTAAAATGTTGAGATGGTTTGAGAAGAGGTTTGAGCACAAAATTTTGGAGAAATTATCAACTAAACATGCAATCAAGCAAGTTGAGCTTTCTAACCTTACCACTAGTTTGAAGGGAATTTTGATAGTAATTCATTCTTTGTATATGGAACTTTATGATGTTTATTTCTTTACATTGGAGAATCAACACTCTTGAACAAATATAGGCAGATATGAAGGCTTGTACTATTTCTTTGAGCAAGAAAAAAAGCTCAAGCTCACATTATTATAATGAAATGGCATATGATTAGGGAAGATAAAGTGAATTAATGGCTAAAGACAATAGAATTAGAAAAAAATTTATTTAAATTCCATTCATGTTATTATTTAGAGATAATTTTGAAGGAATTATCCATGGCTCAACATCTAAAGGAAAGAGATCCCTATCTCTCAACGATAGAGAGCCTAATTGATCTAGCTACTTGGCTATACATTCAAATTTAAGTTATGGAATTAGTAAGAGCTAGATGATATTAGTAAGAGTAAGATTAGATCACAAAAAAAGTTATCAAATGAGTGAGCATTAGAATTCACATACATGATATATTGTATAGTAGAGTTAAGTTTTTTAAGAGCAAATCACAGTCTCAAGGGGAGTGCTATTTTTTATTTTGTGTGGATTACTAAGTCATGAAAAAGTATTTGTACTATTGATCTCTAAGCCTTGTTTCCCATTAGTGTCCAACACTTAGTCATTTTCTAGGAAATGTTGGTTAGTCATCACTATGACCGAGCCATCCAGAGAAGGCCGATCTAAATAGACTTGTTTATATATTAATACATGTTGAAGAAGTTAGAGGTTGTTGAACACCCTAGTAGAGATCAAGTCAGTATACATGCCAAGTAAAATAATGGAGACCAAGTGATGTAAAGTTAACTTATTCCAAGTGAGTCATTATATGTTAAGCCTATAGAAGCCAAGAGACAACATGAATGTTAGTTATGACCAAGTGTCAGATCATTTTATTGTTGAGTAAACCAATTTTGGCATATGTGTTTGTAATGACACAAACACTTATGTAAACAATTTTAGCCAACTTCTATGTGACATTTAAGGATTTTAGAGACAGGCAAAGAGAAAATAACACATTTTTTCAAAATTCATTAATCCTAAGAAAGGTATATTAACCAATCAGAAAATCAGCAGGGATACACAATAAAAGGATTAATTATGGATATGAATCTAACCCTAAATTATTATGAGGAATGAGAGATTATGGAGCGAGATGAAAGTGTGAAGGAATGAACAAGATAAGGATAGAGAAAGGAAGGCTAAGTTTGATAAGGAGATAAGATAGAGAAACCTAGTAGAAAAGGGTAGAATAGTGAAGATCAAATAAGGAGATCACATTTAGATATTGAAGAAAGGAGATCTACAAAAAAATTAAACAAAGTGCTTACTTTATTATGAGTTTAAATCATTTAATGAAGGTACACTTAATTGTCTTATATTTCTTTTGATCGAGTAGACCCCTCACAATGTAGATCATCAAAAGTGATCAAATTGTATCCTTAACAGGAAAACTTTGTTGTTGCAGTAGTAAAGATTTATGGGTTTCATCCCAAACCTAGTTTTACCTTCATCTTGGAGGTTTTCTGGGTTACCAGAATCTTTGTGTTATGTGTTTATATTCTGATGGATGTTATTCTTAGATAAATTTTATTTCAATGTTATAGTTTATGATAATATGGTATGGAATTTAAGATATGAAATGGATTAGGAGTGAATTTAGTTAATCTATTATTTTATTCAAGTAGAGAAAAAGTTTATAGATCTTGATTCACCCTCCCCCACTAGTATCTTGTTTCCCAATAAGACTTCCAACAAGGTTATGCCTTTCAAACCTTCATATATCTTGAGTTTCCCTTTCTTTTCTTTGACAAGTTTCTTTTCCTCTTCCAAAGGTTTCTTTTGAACTTGTTGTTCCACTATCCTCAAAATCTTCACTACCTTGTCATGAAGGTGTCCTATAGCATATCTTATTTGGCTAATCAAATCATCATCTTCATTATAGGTCGCTTCTTCTATGAGTCCCTTCAAAATGTCATGAGCATTAGCTAGTGTGCTTGCTTGTTGATATCACTATGTATTTTTCTTCATCTTCTTGTAATTCTCAGTTAGCTAGGTATTTTTTTGATTTCCTTGGATTTTATTCCTTGCATTCTCTTTCTCATATAATTTACCTTTTATAAGCACTATTGCATTTTTCAGCTTAAAATGCATTAAAATCACGTAATTCTCCCTAATACTTTGATATGTTTGACTCTACTAGTTCTTGGGATTCTTCTATACCTTTGCTCCTCTTTTTACTTCTTGATTCCTTTGAATCTCTATTTCTCTTCTCTTTCTTTTTATCACTCCATTGTCCTTTGGATGGTCCAAGGATGGCTCAATTGTTGGTGTTTCCTATGGTTGAGACAATTGTAGGGAATTTTTTCCATTGTGTTGCATCTATTTCTTTTGCCTATCCTTCTCCTACATAATTTTGGACTTCCATTATAGGTAGTTGAGTATCTTCCATTTCATTTCCAGTTCCCATAACCTATTTTTCTTCTACCCCTTCTTTGTGCCTGGCCCTTTCATTGTTTCTAGCTGTCCTCTATTTTATTTCTTCTACCCTTTTAGTTACATAAATGACACTTGGTTTTTCCTTGGCTATCATAGTATCCTCTTTGGGTTCTTTGTTGTAGTGGATGGTTTTGTAGAGATCTATTGTGTTTATCTACTTTCCTTTGGCTCTTTATTTAGGTCTTGGATAATTTGGGTCCTTTGTTTGACCTTTATAGTAGGCTTCTCTGTTAGCTTATTCTTTACACTTCTAGGACATGTTACCTTAGGTTGCTCCTTTCCTTTTTGTGCATCTTTGGTTTTTTGTCCATGGCCTCCTCCTTTACAAGTGTTTCTTTTTCTTGTTCATACAATTGTGACCATAACTTCTTTGCAGTTGCAAATATATCTCTTTTCAACCATGTAGATATTAATGCCACATTCTCAAGAGGATTGGTGTTTTGTTTGTATGAATCTACAAGATCCATGACCTCTTTTCTACTTAAGTTGTGTCTTATTTCTATGATGACTTCACCCAACATTCCATTCCATTTGAATATGGCCTTAAAAAATTCTCTTTGATTATCTCAGATAGTTCTTCTAGAAGTTGGGACTTTACATCTATTGGCATTTCAATGAATGCTCCTAAACTTCCTAGTAAAAAATGCACAATTTTAATCCTATTAAACTTATTGAACTTCAAGAATCTATCTGTAATATTTATTATAATTTCCATCATTTTTTTATATCATCAATAATGTTTTGCAGTGAAATCTTCTTACCTTCTTTTGTAAACTTTTAATTTTTTAGTATATGATCCTTCTTGTTCCCCTTCCTCTGAATGGGTATGAGGTTTCTTCTTTTCCTTTGTGGCACCTTTCCCTTTGTAAGTCTCCACTATTGGAGGCTTGGTGGTTGTTAATTTCTTCTTTCTCATTATTTCCTCTTCCTCTTATGACTCAGGTTCTAGTGTGGAACTTTATTCTATGTCATATTGTTGACTATCTCCACTTTCACAAGTTGTCTCTTCCTTTATTTTCTTTACAACTTTATTTTTTCCTTTCTTCTTATTTGAATTTATTTCCATTGAAGCTTCTAATTCTTTCTTTGTGAGATTTTTAATTACTTATTCAATTTTCTTGAACCTTTATTGCCCCTTGTCAACAAGTTTCTCTAGTATCTTTGTGATGAGGCTTTGGGTTGGTCCTTCCTTAATCTCATAAGGCAATTTAGTCAACTAATGAATTCTTGGTTCAATTTCTTGCACTATGCAATTATATGTGCTTACTAAGGAGAAAATTCTTGTTTTATAGTCATTTATTATATTTATGGGTATCCTATTCCTATTCTACATATCCATTTGAAATTTCTTGAAGTAGTTTCAAACTTTTCTAGGCCCTTGTGGCCTGCCTATTATGCATGCTCGTTATTTAAGCATTGACACTACTCGTTGATTTCCACCAAAATTCCTTGTATCTAGAGAATTCACCTTTGAAATAGATAAAAGTGCATACTAGTTGTTTAAAGGGAAAAGCAAAGAACTTTAATAGGACTATATGTCTCCCTATTTCTGGGCCACTAAGCCATTCAAATATGTATGTGAGGTAAAGAAGGGAATTTCCAAATATGATTATACTTATGATCCAAATTAGATAAGCTAGATCATAAAGGAGGAAGGGTACCAATACTAAATTTGAATTATAAAGAGGAATGTAATACAAGGAAATGTACTCTTGGCCCTTGATAGGATAACACAAATGTGAAATTGAATGAATTGCTTAAATAATGCAAATATAGATGCTCTATAAAGATAACTAGCCCAATTAAGATATAGATATAGGGTAAAGATATGAAAGGAAATAAAATTTAAAAGACTCACCTTGAAATGCATAGAGGAAGGTGTATTTGGCTTTGAAATTTTCACAGATTTGAACTATTTCTAAATATCTTGTTAAAAGTTAATTGGGAAACTAAGATATTAGGGGGGATTAGGATCTATAAAACTTTTAATCTTGAAAAAAACTTAATTGTACTCACCATAATGACCATATCATATCTAGTTTATGCATAACATGAAAAATGATGTAATAAATTGATCTAACTATGCATTGCATCCATGAAATGTAAACACATGCCAAAACATTTGGTAACCCAAAAACCCTCCAAGGTGAAGGTAAAACTAGGGTGGGGATGACACCAAAAATCTTCATTATTGTAGTGATAGAGTTAACCTCTTAGTGTTACAATTTTGATCACTTCTACTCATCTACCCTTTGAGGGGTCTACCCTATTAAAGACTTTTAAGACTATCAGGTCTTACCTAGATTAAAGGATTTTACACTTACAACAAAGTAAGGAATCTATTACAAGATTTATAGAGTTATATTAAAACCACTTTTTTAAGAGATTTTCCCAAATTCAATCTATTAAAATTGACTCAGTATCCAATCCTTCAGTCTGCACTTACAATTGCTGATTATGCATCTTCTCCTTCCAATCTCTAATCTAATCTATCTTTTCTCTATTCTTCACTTCTTCATCAGGTTGCTAAATTCTATTCTTCACAAATTTTTGCATGCAACATCCAAAGATTTGTTGGAATTAACAAGTGGAAATATTTACTTCTAAGAGTGGGGTGGGTGGGGGGAGGGGGGGGGGGGGGGGAGGGGGCGTTAAATAAGAAGTCACTAACTTTAACCCTTTTAAATTCCTTTATCTAAAACCATTCACATGCATCTAATTTACCAGATAAAAATAAAGTAAAGACATGCATGAAAATAGACAACACACAAATTTGGTAACCCACAAACCCTCCAACATGAGAAGGTAAAACTGGGGTGTGGATGACACCCACAAAATATCACTACAGCAATGTGTAACTATTCAAGGTTACAATGTTTGACCACTTCCAATGGTCTGCCCTATGAAAGGACTATCCTATTAAAGACTTTACACTCTATTAAAAGTAACCTGGTTAAAGGATTTCACTACCTTGTTTAAAGTAGGCCTGGTAAAAGGACTTTTGTAAATTCACTTGGAATGCCACCATGTTAAAGGATTTACAAATGGCTACTAGGCCAACCTAAGTCCATAGGATTTCCATATCTAATACAATTGCTAGAGACTATTAGAAAGGTTTTGACTTGTTACCTTTGCAATCTTCAATTGTTGATTCTAGATCCTTGTTCTGCTCTTGCTGATTTGATCCTTGATTAATTTGATACATCACTATACGTGGTTCTAATATGCTATTCTTTAATAACTAAATTTCATAATTCTGCTATGTTCTCCACTAAGTCATTTACCCTTCTACACTTTGCTATATTTCACCCATACACTTCTTCTATGCATCCTCTCTCTTGCATAATAGGGCTTGATTCTCCTTTTAAAGATTTCAAGACTTAGGGTTAGGTATGAATCTATGATCAATATTAAATCTTTATTTCCCGCTCATTACTTGCACTTTTCCTATTCGTTGCATGCCTTCTCCATTTTTCTTATTGGTTGCATGCTGGTTGCATTGGTAATGTGAAAGATTTGTTCTTATCTTTGAGATCCTTCAAGATTCATTCCATGTCAGCTCCAAAAATGGTTTACATTTGAATTTTTGAAGGCACAAACTCATATGTTGATTTTTGTGTTACTCGACACATACTAGTTGTTGATACTCAACACATATAAGTTGTTGATACTTGAATTTCACTTGGCACCTATTGAATTCTCTAACTCGGCATACATTGTAGCTCACCTTCTATATTATACTTGACATTTTCTTGATAATTGGTTAAGTGTGTTGACACTGAAATGTCAAAACCATTCTGAGACTAACAATCTCCCCCTTTGACATGAGTGGCAAAAACACTTAACTAAACATTATGAATCTAATCTCTTATTAGTATACTACATATTCTTGTTCGACATATGTACAAGACTTCAAAAACTTATTCAAAATTTTGTACCTCAAAATCTTGTAACTCCCCCTGAGCTAATGTGCCATTTCTATTCCTATAACCAAAATTCTTGTGCTGATATATCTAATACTGTTTGCCTTATCTACCTTTGTCTGTATCTATGTACCTTATTTCTGCTTCCTATACTATGTATCTATTCCCTATCACATCTTCTTGTAGTTTTGCATCCTTTTGACTTGATTACTTCCTCAAAAATGTGAATATGAATATATCCCCTTTTGATATTCTTTATTGCTTCCACCAAAGAATGTATTATATAACCATTCTTATTCACATCTCCCCATTCAATGAGTTATACTCCCCCTTTTATTAGATGCAATAAATAATGAATGAATATTCTTATTCTCCCCCTTTTTTTCACACTTATGTCAAAGGGTCCTAAGGATGAATAGAATATTTTGCCAAAAATATTTTATTGACCTCCATAATCATCTTGAGAGAAGCATCCCAATTGTCTAAAGCTGTCTCCAGTGACTTGTACTAGATGGTTGTCTCTACTGCAAGATGAACAAGGCCTTCCAAAGTAGAAAGGTTTGGGTATTTCTTTAGTACATTTTCTACATAGGCCTACTCCTAATGAAGTACTTCCAAATGTGGAATTATGGAGGATTGAATTTGCATCAATTTGGCCTCTTTTGTTGTCAACATAGCTAACTCTTTTTGTGTGTGAAGTGTTGCTACAAAATGCTTCTCACTTTGAGTTAGATCTTTTTGTAATTGAGTGCTAGAAATCCTTATATTTTGTTCCAAGATCATTATTCTTTGGCTAGTTTCTTGTGTGAAATATGAGGAATCACACAATTTGGTGTGCAATGAGAATGCATTCTCAAGTACCTTTTTCACTTTTTCAATCTTCTTTGCCAATTCAACTTGTGAAAGTGCTATTTCACTTGATGTCTTCTCATTTACTTTCATCTAAAATTTCTTTTTTGACCATTCTAATAATTTGACATTAGTTTCTAGGTCCTAATTCTATACCTAGTCCATAATATTGGATAATTACTCCATCATGGGTTGAGTTCCATCAGGTACTTGCAAGCTAAATACATCAAGAAATATTTCTTTGATTTCTACCAATTCTTGCTTCTACCTATACTCATTTATGAGTATCTCTTGCCTCATCCTCCTTTCTAGTGCCTCTTGCACTTCATTTATCTATTGTAGGTTCATGGTTCTTGAGTCATAGCTTGGTATGACTATTACTTCATCAAGTGCAAGGTTGCCATAGTGAAGTACCATTGCAATCTTGGTAGTGCTCGAGCCTGGTGCTGAAATTTGCAATGGCACTACATCAGTGCTCAACTTCTTATTAGGGGTCCTTGAGGTAGGCATGTTTACCAATGTTTGTATTGCCTCTTTCTCCTTAGGGGTTTTCTCTACTTCTTTCTCATCTTGTCTACTACCTTGATCAATGATGAAAAATTGAGGAGGTGCACCTTGGGTTTGTGCTACAAGAAAATCTTGTCCTTTTTGTTCCTTTGTTTGCTCCTCGGCAATAGTTGCTACCTTTATTGTGGAATCAACCTTGGCAATTTTGTCTTGTACTTCTTGCTCTTTGGGTTGATCTACTGTAGCTATGGGAGGTTGTGAGAATTGTTATTATGTGCTTTCTTTCTCCCTTTTTATTTCTACTACAACTTTTTGTAACTCATCAACACTCACCAAAACTAGATTTGTACAAAGTTGTGCCTACAATGTTGATTGGTGAAGGATATTCTTGAGATCCTCTACAGTCAAAGGATTGATGTTTTGAGCTAAAGTGTTAGGAACATCCTATACAATTACTATCTCTATAGGTGTTGTGTGTGGAGGGATTGGTGGTGGTAGTTGGGTGTCTTGGACACTTTGTTCAATCTACTACTCTTCAGTTGTTGCCTCTTCACCATGTGGTGTCCATTGCCTCTTTTTCTATCTCTTTCTCTCCTTCATCTTTTTCTTGTCCTCTTTCTTCCTCTTTCTCATTCTCTTCTTCTTCTTTGTCATTCTTACCCTCAAATGGGTCTTCTTGTCCTTCCTTTATAGTTGTCAAACCATATATTAATTTTCACATTTGTGTGGATTTCTAGACAACATCTTCAATTTTATTTTGTAAAATATTGAAGGCTCTATATTTGGGTAGAAATTTTCTCCCATGCTTCTTAATAGCCTTTTTTATTTAACCTTTAGTAAGGTCTAGCATTATATGAGCCAATGCAGACTCTCTTGTTTCTTTCTCCATCTTAAGACAATAATGCCATTTATTTTCAACCAATGAACTTAGCTTGTTAGGCATTGTGTTGTCTATTTCAAGTGGAGTTGTCTTGAACTTAGCCATCATAGTGTAGATAGATTCTTCCACTATGTTTTGTTGTACTTTTCACAACTTATTAAAATCTATGGTCTTTAGACCAGATAAATCTGCATTATCTATTATATTATTGCAAATATTTTCTAATTTAGATATGGTAGGATGTCTTACCATTCTAAATTGATCTTCATCACACTCTATTCTTTCCTCGTCTGATTCTAGAGGTGCAAAATGCTTCCTCCTCTTTTTTTTCTTAGTAGGTCCTACTTGTTTTGTTGCCTTTTTTTTTTCCTACTCCTTTTCCCCTTGTGTTGTAGCCTTGGTGTCAGCCCTTGTAGTTGGCTTGGTTGGGCTTGGCTTTGTAGGTTTCTTCTTCTTCCCTATGGTTTGGGCAACTGGCTACTTCTGAGATTTTCTTTTCTTTTGTTAAGCCTTTGGTGCTTCTTGCTTGACACCTTCTTCTTCATCTATATATTCTCCCATACCTTGGGTTAGGACAAGTGGCCCTTGATCTTGCTCTTCTTCATCACCCTTAGCATCTTCACCTTCTACTTTAGCTTCCTCTGCAATGCCTTCCCCAAATTTTTCTTTAAGCTTCTTGACAAGCTTGTCTTTCTTCTTCAAAGTGGAGCTAGTCTTCAACTCCATGTCCATTTTGGATCTCACCACATCATATGTTCCAAAATGTGGTACATCCTTGTCAATTTCCTCTACTAATAAAGTAGTTATTGCTATAGATGCTTCATCTATATTTATCTCATATCCAAGAGGTCCCAACCATCTCACTCTTGGTATGGCCACTTGTATGTATGTGTAATCAATATCTACAAGAAAAAAAAACTTCATTTACATGCTTCTCTATCAAAGAAACTGGAATTCTAAGCCTCTATTTCATTGATTTCTTAAAATCCTCAAAATAACTAGTTATCAAGGTTTCAAAATTAGCTCCCATCTACTCTATGTATTCATTTACCTGAGCTATGATTGATCTATCATTCTTCCATACTATTGTACATAAAATAAAATACATATCAAAATTGCACCAAATTTGCATTGTGCTCCTTTTTTTCTTCTGATGGCTGCCAAATTTTCATTGATCTGTTATAATTGCAGCTTTACAAGATCATATGTATGATCCTTCTTCACCAGTTTATATCCTACATCCATGACAATACATGGCACACTATTGAGTCTATTAGACTAGTATAATTTGTGTGCGATGACCATTACTAAAAAGTCAACTAGAGGGTCTTGGATTGTGTCAATTGTCATCCCTCTTTTATTCCATTTTGCACTTGTGTTCTTCTTAATTGCCTCCTTAGAGTTACTTCTAAGGGTCTTTGGACAATCTAAGGTTGGGTACCCTATCACTTTATGAAAAATAATCTTTGTGATCTTTATGGGACCATCTTCCAACCATAAACTACCATCATGCACTCAGATCAACATTAGCCTAATCTATTCTATTTTGAACATGGTAGGAAATTCTAGGGCATGCGTTAAACCCTTCCTCTCAACAATTTTGTATTCTTCCTTCAACACTCCATTGTCACACAATTTCTCATATGCCTCCCTCATTTCCATATCACCTATGGCTCCTATCTTGTAGTTATAACATTTCCTTGCATCTTGAACCATTAGAACCTTTGGGGGTATGATGGAAAGGGCTCTAGATAGGTCATTCTTGTATGCAACCTCTGGGATTGGACAAAAATCAGGTTGCCTAACCTCCTTGGATACTAATTGAACTTCAAATGTTTCTTTTTCTTGATTTTTTCTTGAGTTAGATGCCATTTTACCAAACTAGGGTTTCAACATAAAGAAAACACAAAACTGTGTAGCTCGGCACAGTTGTAAATACCTTATAATCGATGGAATTATGCTGGAATGCTATTGAAATCTTCTTACACCTTGGTTTCTTTGCTTTGGTTTCACTCTGCACTCTTTCTCATCTTTTCTCTTCATTCTTGATGAAGAAAAATGAATGAAAAATATGATAATATACCCTATTTCCATTGCATTTAATACTTAGTACATTTACATCTGTCCACTTGACTTCTGAAGGATTCTACATTACTTAGATTCTATTTCCTTTTCATTACTTGGATTCCACAAGAGTATTACTTACTTGGCTTCAACTGAGATATCTTCTTCACTCGACTTTCTCTACTAACTCAACTTCTACCAATCATTCAGCTCCTACGGTCTTTGACAATAAACTTGGCATCTAAGGACAACTCAACAATACTTGTGATTTCTTTAATTTTTAACTGTGCATCTTTGTTCATGCCGATCTATTCTTTTTTAGTATTTTCTTTTCTAGGAACTGATACATGATGAAACTTTGTAAATTAGTCCCTTATGCCTTCTTTTGCTTAGTTTGATGAAGTGTGACCACTTGACCTATTAGGTGAAGTGATCCCTTCATTTGATGTGCTACTCCCAATTTTCTTCTTCCATGTCTTGTTCATTTCTCCTTTGATGTATTTAGCATCTACCTTCTCTTTACCTTTGTCATTCTTTGAGTTGGGTGCCTTTGAATTTTTTGCAAAATTCCTATTGATATGACCAGTCTTTGAGCAATTGAAACATGTGGTTTGGCTCAACCATCTATTGTAATTCCCTCTAAAATGTGTGCTTATACAATTTTTAGGAATGTGTCCATATTCTTGATAGTAATGATAGCTATACTTGGTGTTGTAGTCCCAATTGTAGTGATGACAATGGTTATCTTCCCTTGTTGCCTAATTTGATGTCTACATAGGCTTTTCTCTACACTCAAATGCTCTATGTCCATACTTCTTGCAATTGTAGCAGTGACCTTCAAATTTTGGTGTACTAATATTCTTAGTCATGTAGTTATGTACTTGATGTCCTTGCTTTTTGCACTTATGACAATAACTTGCATTCTTAGGCTTATCATGCTGATGGTCATTCTTTCTCCTACATACATTAGAAGTATGTCCCTTTTTACCATAGAAATGACAAGTAGGTTTAGTGTTCTTACCTCTGTTACTCATTTCTTCTATAGTTTTGGAGGACTCTCCTTGTTCAGTGCTGATGTAACCTAGTTCAAAAGTATCATATTGGCCCTTGGTGATTTCAGTAGCTGCTCAAAGTACTTGATGGCCTTATTGGGTTTGTTGAAGCTTTTTGCAATCTCCTTTTCTCTTTTTAGGTCATTTTTTAATTGTTCATTTTGCATCTTTAGTTTAGAGATCTCAATGTTTGCTATTATGATATCTTCTACTTGAGTTCTATTCTTTTCCATCAAGTTTGCTATTGCTGCATCAAACTTTTTGGAATCTCTATTTGAAAATAGATTTGAGATGGCAATCTCTTTTCTTCTTTTTAAGGATTTCCTCAATTCTCCTCTAGCTACTTCCAAAGCATGTAAAGAAAGTTGTAAGTCAATTTACTAATTCTCTATAATCTTCCCAAGTTTTTAGACTTCCATTTTTAGATCTTTTCTCCAATCTATAAGGCTCCTTCTTGTGAGAACTTAGCTTTGATATCAATTGTTGGAATTAACAAGTGGGAAGATTTACTTCTAAGAGGGGGGTGAGTCAAAAGTCACTAACTTTAATCCTTTTAAATTCCTTTATCTAAAACCATTCACATGCATCTAATTTACCAGATAAACATAAAAGTAAAGAAATGCATGAAAATAGACAACACACAAATTTAGCAACCTAGAAATCCTCCAAAATGAGAAGGTAAAACTGGGGTGGGGATGACACTTAGAAAATATCACTGTAGCAATGTGTAACTATTTAAAGTTACAATTTTTGACCACTTCCAATGGTCTACCCTATGAAAGGCATGTCTTATTAAAGACTTTACACTCTGTTCAAAGTGACCTAGTTAAAGAATTTCACTACCCTACTAAAAGTAGGCCTAGTTAAAATATTTTTGTACATTCACTTGGAATGCCACCCTATTAAAGGATTTAAAAATGGCTTCTAGGCCAACCTAAGTCCATAGGATTTCCATATCTAATACAATTTCTAGAGAGTATTAGAAAGGTTTTGAGCTGTTAGCTTTTCAATCTTTAATTGCTGATTCTAGATCCTTGTTTTGCTCTTGCTGATCTAATCCTTGCTTGATCTAATATGTCACTTTGTGTGGTTTTGATACTCTATTATTCAATAACTAAATTTTTAAATGATACACTATTCTCTACAAAGTCATATACCCTTCTACACTTTTCTATATTTCACCCATACACTTCTTGTGCACGTCCTCTCTCTTGCATAATAGGATTTCATCCTCCTTTTAGAGATTTCAAAGACTTAGGGTTAGGTGTGAATCTATGATCAATATTTAATATTCATTTCTCACTCATTTCTTGCACTTTTCCTATTTCTTATTGGTTGCATGTTGATTTCATTGGTAATGTGAAAGATTCATTCTTATCTTTGAGATCCTTCGAGATTCATTCCATGTCGACTCCAAAAATGGTTTACATTTAAATTTGTGAAGGCACAAAATAATATGCTGATTTTTGTGTTACTTGGCACATACTAGTTACTGATGCTTGACACATATTGAAAAATTAGCTCACTCAGCTCCTATAGCAATTCTATTTCACTCGGCATCTATAGTGACTCGGAACCTATACTTTACTCGGGACCTAAAGATTGCTCAGTACTTGAAGTTCACTTGACACCTATTGAATTCTTTGGCTTGGTATACACTATAGCTCGGCTTCTATATTATACTTAGCATTGTCTTGAGAATTGGTTAAGTGTATTGACACTCAAATGCCAAAACCATTCTGAGACTAACAAGCTTAACTTCTTCACTCAATATTTCATCCCCTTCACACACTTCACAAGCTCCACTATGATAACTTACTTTACACCCTATTAAAATAAGGTTTGGATCTACCTATTTCAAAACATCTTTGAAGTCTTCTAGATGCTTCCTTTTCTGCCTCTTCATATGATTGGTTGTTCTTTCCTCATAGGGATTGATGATCTACTTAGAATGCATAACAACCTCTATAAAAAACTCTACAATCATTAAATGTTGTGGCCAGGTTGACTCAAAATAGTTTACCTCAAAGCTTATATCATTCCAGAGATTTATGTTCACTTTGTGTTACTTGACACATACTATCTATGATGCTTAGTCGTAACTATTCTTTATTCTGTTGGTCGATCTTAACCTGTACTTGGCTCCTTCTCTATAACTTGACATCTATGTGTGCTATCTTCTTGACATTCAATATACTCAGCTTGTATAAAAGTACTTGGTGACCAATGAATTTGTTGGCTCCTATAGAGCTTGACATATACATGATTATTTACGAGTATTTACATGACTCAATCTATATAGAGTAGTTTAGTTGTAGTGATGATTGATTGACTCTGCCTTATATATGACTAAGTGTTTGATACTAATATACAACAAGACTTGGAGATACCAACATATCTATCTACAGAACTTGGAATTAAATAGAA
The DNA here is from genome assembly GCA_028749045.1 of Cupressus sempervirens. NCBI lineage: Eukaryota > Viridiplantae > Streptophyta > Pinopsida > Cupressales > Cupressaceae > Cupressus > Cupressus sempervirens. The sequence goes on along the minus strand of CM053784.1, from coordinate 187,139,939 downwards.
AAAGGAACAAAACCCAAAAATCTCCCCCAAAAAGGAGATGATAGGACTAGGTCAACTTGGAAGGATGCCTTACAATTAAGTTTATGTAGTTTGATGACCTAAAACAAACTTCTTTGGAAAGCTCCAAAAAGTAGGTTCTAGATTTTAAAGCTTTGAGTGGTAGCCTATAAATCAACACATAAAAGAAGAGTTTTGTGGATGGAGTTTAATGAGGCCTTGCCTTGGTGAAGCCCTATGTTAGGGAATCAATTGTAACTAAGAAATGTAAATGTAAATGAATGAAAGAAAAGATAAATGTTTGGATTCACTTGTTCAAAACCCTTGTTAATAATGATTATTTATGTAAATATATTGTAGATATTGAACTAGGAATGTAGGGTATCTCCACACTTTTCAATGTAACTACCATATCCCATCATGGTGTTATGGATATACAAAAGTGCATCAATAAAGAAGATGAATGCTTCAATGTAGATCTCTTCCCTTGATAGCCAACAATAAGGTATATCTTGAAGAGGAAATACTCACAAATGATATTTCAATTCTAGATAGAAATCTTGTTGCTTAAATTATTAAAAAATATTGAATACTTGAACTCCTTGAATGCATAAGGGAAAAAATATTCACTTGAGAGCCAAATCTTGAATTACTTGAGTGCATATATAAATGATATGTGAAAATGAAGCCTCCAAGTCTTCTTATATATAATTTTTTGCATGGGAAAATAATAGAATTTGATGAGAGAGTGAATTTTTTTTTAATGAAAACCTTGAGGGATTTTAGACCCTAAGTTCTAAAATTATTGAGGATGACCTAGTCCAAAACTAGTCAACCTATGTCAACTTGGTCTTGGAGATCAGGTTTGGAGTGCCATAGAAAGAAGAGGTAGATACTCAGAGAAATAGGGTGGAAAGAGGAAGAAGAGAGGAGAAAAGATGATAGATCACATGTATACCCATGGTCCAAATAAGGCATTATGAAGAGGGAGATAAAAGGCTTGAAAAGGAAAGTGCATTCATTTTAAGATGGTACACTTGCATTACACAAAATTTGAATGTGTGTGTTACACTATACATTTTAATATTCTTAAGATCGTCTATCATTTTGTCATGTAATCTATCACTAAGATGCAACTTGGTTTTCTTTATCATTTGCTGGTGTGCTCCATAAATTGTTTCGATCAGTATGATGTTCACTTGAATAGATTAGTAAAGTTGATGTGATATTATCCTCATAAAAGAAATACACATTTTGGTCTAAAATATCTTTTAGGGTTCATCCTTCCATCTATGCAACATTTAGTCAATCTAGTCACTAATGCTATTGTGTGCATTTTGGTGGTCATCTTTTCTCTAGTTCCACTAAATCTTGTTACCCTCTTAATCACTTATTTTGTGGTCTTGTATAGCATATCCAACCACATATACTTTTCTTGTAGTTGGATGATCACGAATCTCACCCATTTCTTTTTGAATAAATTTAGAATGTCCATCATACAAGCTAGGGCTTTGGTTTCCATCTCTTTGAGATCATCTTTTCCTATTCCTTTTGCATGGATCTCCTTGTCTAGCTCTATGATCAATTCACCTCCCATTTTGACTAATCTAGTCTTAAGATATTCACTAAAGTCTTTTAGAAATAGTACACTTCTTGAGAGTAAGGATAGGGCTCCATTCTTATTCTTCTTGTCTCTACTAAACAAGATTGGTTCATAGACATTAGTTCTCGATGTTGTCCAGAACAAGTCACTATATTGGACCATTATGAGTTGTAGCTATGATTTTTTCTCTTGATCTATTTCCCTAAGTAAATCTTAGGGTTTCAAAGAAACTAATGGCTTCTTACACAAGTATGCTCAATGATTAGGTCTTGGTAGTTAGGGTTTCATAAACAAAATCTCTATTGATCTTAAGATTGTAAAAGTAATTTTTATTTTTTATTTTAGTGAAGTAGGTATTTATAAATTAGGTAAAAAGGTAACATTGTTCTCCAAATGAAAACCTTGTCTCTTACCTACCTTTGTCTTTGTGCAATAAATGTCTTCTGACAATTAGACCAATGGTCCAATTTTGATGATAACTTCTTTTCCACTTTTAGATGCAATGCAACCACTTCCTCTCGAGTCATTACTCATGAATTGCAAGTTTAGCTGAGGGGACCGATGTAAGACTCACATCGCTTTCCTCACTCCTATTAAGCTTACTTTTTCTTAACCCAATTGGGATGACTCAACAGTCATCAATGATCTTATTGCTTCACCAATCTTTACTCCAGTGTTCTCTAATCTTTTCTTGATCCACATCTTAGAGAAGTTCTTATTACCTTTCTTAGTATCAATGGCCTTGCCTTTTCCTTTGTTTCCATTGTTAAAATGTTTGGGTCTTTTCCTAATAGTTCTTGACTACATGACTTGTCTTATGAAATTTGTAGCATGTATTTCTCATGTTTCTCAATGGTATCACTTATTTTTGTTGACTCATCCACCATTTTCATTGTGATGCAATGTGCCCATTATTTCCACAAGTAAAGAAAACATGTCTTCTATTCCTAGGATATGGTTGATGTGGTCCAATACTTGATCCAGTCTTTTTTAGTGTGACCACATAGATCATAGTAGTAGCAATAGTTTTTTTTTATCTAGTTTCATTTGTAATAACTCTTTATTCTTGCATGTTGTGACCATACCAATAATAACTATAGCATAGTTCTCTATTTGTATCATGTCTACTAGTTGAGACTAACATATGCAAGTAATCATCCAAATTGTGTCCTAATTTACCATAGCAAAGACAAATAGGTTTGTTTAATGACATAACTTTTTTTCTCTCCCTTTGTTCTTTGTGGGCTTTGATTCTTTTTTCTTTGATGACTCCTCTTTTAGATGTATAGATTGCTTGGAATCCTAAATGGCTTGAGCTTATTGTTTCTCCTTGAGTTTTTTGCTACTCATCCACCTTTCGGGTATTCTCACTTTGTTTATCAAGTATATTGCATTCTTCCTTAACCATCTTGCGATCATCCATCAGTTGACAAACTTGTTCTTCCATTTTTCTGGCTTCCTCACTCAAAGTGTCTAGTCATTTTTTGTTCTCATGATCATAGTCATATAATATGCTATTTTATTATGCTATGCATATATTCTCCTCCTCCATGAGATCTATTTAATTATCCTTTTCTCTCCGCATCTCCTTAGCTTGCTGTCACACTTCTTGGGCTAGTCTTAGTTCTTAATATGCTTGGTCTCTTGCCAAGATGGCACTCCATTTTAAACCAAATATTCACCTAATCTTAATGCAAAATGTTCTTGTTCATTATTCATGACCTTGATATTTTTCTTTAGCTTATCATTCTTAGCCACGAGTTCTTACATAGATTCTTCCGACTCTTCATAACAACTTTGTTCTTTGAGATTCTCTATTAGCTCCTAGCTTTCTCTTATCTTTTTCATCATCTTCTTTCACTTGGCTAAGAATTCTCTCAATCTACCTTTTATATCCTCAATAGTGTCTAATTAATCTTCAAACTATCTTTTAAGTGATGCCATTGGATATTACCCTAAGTTTTTAGACTCATTTCTATTAGGGTATGTGGTCTAATATTAATTTTTGGTCTCAATTGGTACTGAGAGGGGAGGTGAATCAGTATGCACACTTTTACACAATCTACCAATTAGTCTTTTGATTTCTACCACTCACTTTGTTAATAACCATTTAGCTATCAAGAAAATGATAAATTTTATTAAAACCATATGATATTCTACACAAAAGCATACATCAATGAAAGACATATTTTTATGTGGAAATCCCCAGTTTGGGGGTGAAAACCACAGTAGGAGTAATATACCCACTAGCCTTTCTTTGCAAGAAAAAGAGTTCCATGGTAAAGGCTTACATCTTTTCCTTTTAATAACACACCCTGTTAAGAATGCTAGTAACCTATTAGGATACAAAAAAATTGTTAAGGATACCTCACTATAGATATTAGATCTCTTTCTAAGATATACCTTGTTAGAGGATTTCAAAGACTTACAAGTTTTCATTGTTAAAGGCTTACAATAGATGCTATGGTTTGAAAGAAAATTGATGTATGTGATCTAACTTGGTCCAAGAGCACCTAGGGGTAAAGGTGAATCCCTAATGCATTTTTGGTTTGTAAGTGGTCTATCCAACCATTGAGGAACTAAGGACTAGGAATAAAGTCTCAAGGTGAGTTTAGGAGGTTTGAATAGGTAGGATTCAGAATGTGAGTATTATTTATATTAAGGGACCTACTAGTTATTTTACTTCCACATGTTTCTAGTTAAGCATTGGGTCACTAAACATCATTATGTGATCACCTCAAAGGGAGCTTGGAAAACAAGAAAGAAAAAAAAAACAAAGAGATTAGGGTCCATTTGGTTTGTGGAATTGTAGAAATCAAGATTTCTAAAAATCTTGAATTTTTAACCAAATCAAGAATTTGCAAATGTTGAAAATGATTTTTGAGATTTTAATAGAATTGCTTGTTTCACTTGGAAGATGACTGAGAAGATACATTTTATTTGGTTTCTCAAATTGGAATTGGAATTAGATTTTTTAAATTAATTTTTTTAGATTCAAATTATTAATTTATTTGAGATTTTATTTATTTTTTATCAATATTTTTAATTAAAAAAAAAATTATTTAAAAAAGTTTATTGAATATTATTTTTTAAATTTATTTTTTAATAAGGTTAATTTTTTCAAGTTGCAAAACCTAGTTAAAAATAACAAATTGGTCATATGACATTACTATAAATTTGGCCAAACATATGTATACAAAATCATAAAATCTATTATGGTCCAATTAATTGTATCATCTTAAATTGGATGCACTTCAAATTAATGAAGGTCTAGCACCTATTTAATGTGAGATAAGAAATCTCCTTGCACCTTTCATTCTTTCTTCCCTTTTTTATCCTTCCTCCGAGTTGGAATTGTGTTAAAACCTAATAGATCCTCTTTAAAGCTTCTATTTTTTATACCATTAAGCTTGATGTAAGATCTATTCCCCTAGGTTATCCCTTTCCTTCATCTATCCATGTAGAATCTTCTCCTTGCATCATAATGGCCATATCTCAAACGTTGTACCAAATTTTGGAGATGCACAATTTGTTTTCCAATCCCAAAGTGATCCCTAAGGTTTCGTCAAGATATACAAGATAAATTGAGTAACAAGGTAAAAGAAGGAGTACAATATTGAGTGAGTGATTGGAAAAGAAAAGTTTAATTTCAATTTTAATTGAGTAATTCATATGTTAACAAAGTGATGTATTAACTAAGTGAAATGTAATGTTCACCGAGTATGATTTGGAAGAACAAGTTAAGAAAGATGGAATCCGAGGATGAGTTATTATGAAAATTAAATATTTGAGAAGATCAAAGGTTAAAGTTAAAGTTTGTTACAAGATCTATGACTAGAAAAATATAATGAAGATCCGATGATGGAGATTCAAATAAGATAAAGATGAGCACAAAGTTAAATGAACATTAAATTTTTTAAGTGGCTAAATATATTGGATCTAAGATCTTCATATGTGGTTATGCAAAAAAACCTATAAGAATCTAGAAGCAGAGAGTTTATTAATTTAAGGAGATATTGAAACAAGTTTTTTGTTGCTGATTGTATTACTAGTTAAGTGTTGATTGTTTATGCAAAGTAAGGAGATGGAATGAAGCAAGGTGAACCAAGAAGAGTAGAAAGAAGATCAAGAAAATTTAGAGCAAAGTGAAAGTATGAGGAAGTGAATTGAACAAACAAAGATTAGGAGATTAGAGGAAGAAGATATAGTAGAACTAAAATCTGAACAACTAAGTTGCTGCTAAATCTTACAGATCATTTTTCTCTTACTTTCTTACCATTGTGGAAGAAAAATATCTTAAATAAGTAGATCTAACAAGTATATGCAATTCCATATGGTAACAAAAATTAGTGATGTTTGTAACTCCTTTAGAGTAGACCACTCTTTATATAGGATCAAGGAGTGATAAGGTCTAGATGATCTTTCTGTTAAAACCCTCTAACTAGGTCACAATAAAAATGTGCATGTAAACCTTTAACAAGGCTATCTCCTAGTAGAGATCACTTCAAAAGAGTGAAATTGATTAGGTTGTTGGTTCCATGTGGGTTTTCCCTTTATAGGGTTTCTATATTAAATCATAGTGTCAATTGTGTGATTAATTTTGTGTTGTAAGTTGATTTTCAAGGTATTTACTTAATAATGCAATTTGGTAAAATCTAGGTAAAATCAAAGTTATATTTCTAATACTCAGCAATAATAGAAATAATAAGATACCAATTTAAATTAAATTTATTACAAGATTGAATAGTGAAGTTGAAAGTGATCACCAAGTTATTGCTAATGAAGTTGTTGAAGTTGAATTGGTACTAGAGTATTTGAAACACCTATAGGATAACTTTCCGTAACTAATTCAGCCCTCATCTCTCACATATCTAACATAGTGGACATCAAATTCTTCATTCTAATTTATATTTCTTTTATAAAAAAAATTATAAATAGTATTTCAAGGAGAGATTGGCCAAAAACATGCAAAGGTTTTGGGATCTTGAATTTAGGTATAAGTGCTATGTTGGTGGTATTAAGATTCCTTAGCATAACTTTGCTTTTCCTGGATTCCTCCAATACTAACAATAAGTCCCATGCAAGAACATCCCAACATTTTTGAAAAAAGAGATATGTGAAACCATCTAGACCAAGAGTTTTATTAGGAGAAAAAGAAAAGAAATACCTTTTTAATTTCATCCATTGTAATTGGGGCCACAAGTTTATCATTATGTTGGTTAGAAATTAAATGTGGCATACTATTTAAGAATTCATCCATTTTCATTTGAATTGTATATGAATATAGAGGTGGATCCAAAAAATTCTTAAAATAATTAAGACCCTCCCTTTGAATACCATACTATACTTCCCAAATTGTGAATAATGGTGTTGACTTCTTTCTTTTGTTTGGTAAAGGCATAAAATAATTTAGTATTCTTATCTCCTTTCTTGAGTCATACTTCACAGGACTTCTAATGCCAATATGCATCCTCTCTTTTACAAATCTCCTCCCATTAATTTTGTAACTCCTTCTATAGTAAAATTGTATCATTATCTAGTCCATGATTTATAATGGTCTCATTAATTTCTTACAACCTAACTTTAACCTGATCCTTCTCATGAAATATATTCTTGAATACTCTAATGTTCCATTCCTTGATTTGGGACTTCATGCCTTACAATTTGCTATGATATTGAAACATCTTTGTGCCTTTTACTCTTGGAGCACTTACCCACCATAACTTCTGAAAATAAAGAAATTGAGGATGATGAAACCACATCCTTTTAAACATAAAGGATGATCTACAAGCTTGACTATCCATAGCTATAATAGGGGAGATACTGAAAGTAGTTGGGAAATGATCTGAATTTGCAAATGGTAAAATATATGATTTAATAGAGACTCCTTAATTTATCCATGACAAAGAAATAAAAAAATTTTCAATAGAATCTTTAATCTAAAGAAATCCCATCCTTTTATTTGTCCAAGTGAAAGATCCCAAACTTGGTAATACATACCATAGTGCATTATCTTCTACTAGTGCTGAGAAATCCCAAATTATCTTTATCTAAGGGCTTATACCACCACTTTTTTTTTGCTACATTGATTATGAAATTAAAATCCCCCCCAATATAAATTCCATATCTTAATACATTTGAATGATTTTGGTTAAAGTGTCCTACAACATCTATTTATCAAAAGTTTCATTAGGACCATATAAATTAATTAAGCTTTAAATCTTCAATAATTTCCAATTAGTATTTATATCTAATTGTTGTTCTTTGATAACTTTAGGATTTCATAAGACCCCAATGTTATCCTAATATGTGCACACATTTCCAATTATTACACATTTCCAATTATTCCATTTTTTCATAGTTTTATTATAGCAATCTTGAGATAGTTTTGCTTCTTGGAGTAGAACAATATTTGCTTTAGAGGAATTCAGTTGTTTCTTGATCATAAGCCACTTGTCAAAGGTATTAATTCCTCTTACATTCCATGATATAATCTTCATGGAGGGTAAGGAGAACCTCTTCTTCTCCTTGTTGATCTTTTGGATGATGATAAATTCTCATTTAGTGTTGTCTTGATGACTTTCTCTAGATATAATTTTGGCTCTTTTTTGGAGGTCGACCTCTTGGCTTGGGTATCCTTTTACCTAACACAATCTCTTTAGGGGTATTTGCTAATGATAAAATCATAGAATAGTGAAAAGTTATCTTATTGATATTTTTGGAAACTACAATTGGAACAATTGTTATGTTGTCATCAATGTCAAAACCTTATTGGTAAGACATTTACTAACAGTGTAGACTTCTATATCAGTTGATTAATGAAGAGGATTTGAAAAGAGAAGATAACAAGGAAAACTAGTAAAATTTTTGAGTAAAGAGGAGTAAGTTTGATGGAATTACAATGGAAACTTGATTACTTACTCTTTGATAAGACAATGTTTTTTTTGAGCATTGTATACATTGAAGAAGTAAGATGAGTTGGAATGTGAAAGAGATCTTAAGAAAAACACTAAGCTTGATCAAGTGATAGTTTACAAGGTCAATGAATAAGTTTAAGAAAAAGATTAAGGAACTCAAGTTTGTTGAGAAAAAAGTTATAGTTGAGCAAGATGAAAAAGAAAACTAAATAGTGACAAAGCATAGTGAAGACCAAGAGAACCATTGTAAGATGAGCAAAGACAAAATTAGTAGAGACCAAGCTATAAAGTGATGACTTAGTTGAACAACATAGTGATGACCAAGTGTCAAAAAATTAGTAGTTTGTGAAAGAATCAAGTTTTTAGGCCAATACAATTGAATTTATGAATTGGCCAAAATGTGTAAATGATAAGGCTTGATGAGCTGACATATTTAATGCACAAATTGAGTTTTTTAAGTGATCTAAGGCAAGGACTTAATAAGAAGTTTCAATAGAGGGGAAGAAGGAAAAATTGATGGAAAATTTCAATGAATTTGATCAAAAAATAAGATCTAAAGTGATGTTTATACATAGACCTATAACTAGTTCTATCTAGATCTATCTCTTGATACATGCGCATTTGCACAATTTGAAGATGTTAGATTATGGCATAAGAGGCTATGTCATATGAAATTTGATATTTTGGTAAGAATTAGTAAGATGGAAAGAGTAAAAGGATTACCAAGATTGAGAAAACCTGATAAAGTGGTGTGAAAATAATGTGAAATGGGAAAAATAACCAAGTCTAGTTTCAAGAGAAGACCTATTCTTATGATGATATTTTGGAGTTGGTTCGTGCTGATTTATGTGGTCCTATGATGTAATGCAAGGTAGTTTTCTTTCTTAGTCCCTATCTTCTCTAGGACATGCTCAAGATTTCTCTTAGCCTTTTATGGTTCTCTTCATTACCCTAAAATATAGAGGATCTCTATCCTATCCTCTAACTACTCACTACCTAGTTACATCAATGATGGTTGCTTCTTCCTTCACCAAATGCCTTTAAAAGATGACTTGTCAACTTCATTTCTTAGTCCTTCCTATTCATTTTCTCAACTAAATAGAGTGAGGGGCTCATACATGACGTATTTAGACCTCACATAGGTTCCTAGTTGTAAATCCCATAAGCTCTCCCCAATTTCTTTGCCTCTACACAAAAATTGCATAAAATAAGCATAATAGAATTAGCCCTCCTACTTGTGATTTTGGAATTTAACTCCAATTTTATCTAAACAAGGTGACAATTTTTTTAAGATTCAAGTACCCTTTTGGAAAACCTAAAGGATTTTGTGGTTCTCAAGTCTCCATGCCATCCGTACACTTGAAAGCCACTTTTATGCCTATTTTTAAGGGTTTCCCATTTGAACTAACAACATTGGCTAGGGTATATTCAAATGCTTATCAAAACTTGTTTTGAGACTTCTTCTTATGACATATAACAACATCACTCATCCCTCATCCTTCTAAAACTATGGGTTTGAAGTATCAAACACATTTAAACCTCCAAAACCTTTATGCAAATGTTGTGATTTCCTAACCAAGTAATTGTGACTTTCCCAGGGCATCACATTAATAATGTAATGCCTCGCCCAGAGATCCTTGGAACAAGGATTCAATACAAGCCAAGATATTTTCTTAAAACAAGTATGGATGCACACAACACTAAACATACAAGGATTACAAAGATTACAATGAAAGACTCAAACACAATCCTAAAAACCAACAAATCTCCAAATGCCACTACCAAACTAACACACTCAAATAGAAAATAAAATCCAAAGATGACAATATAACATAAAATCTCAAATTTGTCAAAGAAAGGACACACTAGCATTCCTAAAGGGTACTCAAAAGTCCAAGTTGCTTTCTCCAAAAAATAGAGGAGGTGTCCCCTATTTTTTGCACGAGAGAATTTACAATTGATAGTCTTGTGTGAGGAAGTACCTCTTCAAGTGATAAAGTACACTAAGCCACATGAGGAAACACCGTCTCATGTGAGGAAGTGCTATTCTCAACAACCAAAAAGCACTGTACTAGTGCTGAGGTTTGTGCGAAGAAGTGCAATAAGCCACACAAGTAAATACAAAGAACCACATGAAACTTCCATACTCTTGTGTGAGGAAGTAAAATATAATGTGAGGAACCATAACAACACACTAGAAAAATAAGGAATAAAAGCTAGAAAATAAGATTCCTCCACATTGGGGATTACTAGATCCAAAATTAAGGCATAGACACTCAAATTACAATAACTAAAAGACTAAACTAAATCTAACCATCTAAACATAGCAGTGAAGGAAATGAACTAAAAGTAACATCGCAATGAAATGAACATAATAAAACTTATGCATGGTTCCTCCTAACCATAATGGCATCACAAGACCTCGAAGGTTCTAGCCATCCCAAGTGTGTAACATCGCAAATTGCCAACTAGATAATCAGAGCTATTTTATGAGGATGACACTACTAAAACCTAATAACATCATAAAAATAGGAAATCTAGCATACTAAACTAACATTCAATAGATACTGCAACTAAGAAAATCACATCATCTAATCATATGCTAAACATCATAATATATGAATGCATCAAATAAACTAACATCATATAAACATGATATCCAAGCATTCTAATGAAAGCATAAATCACAAGGAAGCATACTCTAGAATCTCAAATATGCCAAGAGAACATCAAGCATTGGTCGTACTAGAATAATAGACCATCTTTGTATAGTAGTCCGTAGTAGTGGTATAAGTAGTTACACTTCCCAACCATGTGGAACCCATAAATCCACTCCCACTGTGTTGATGGACATAATGATCCAACCAAAAACACACATAAAATACATGACCTTGGCTATTAGTCATGCCAGACAATAATGATGACTAAAAACAATATCATGAGACAATGCAAGTACAACAAGTCACTAATTAGACCCTCTATAGATAACCATGTAGGGACTCTAGTGGAGTGTCACTACTTGTCATTAGGTAGCACAAGTATTTCAAGCCTTTGATCAACTCTCTCAGAAGGGTAGACTTGGAATGTATCTTTGATCAACTCCTGTAGGAGCCTAGGTATTGTGCCTTTGATCAACTCCCTTAGGAGGCTAGACACACACACCTTCAATCAATTCCCTTGGGAGGCCAAGTGTTTTAAGATCTTACCTTTTATTAAGTTTTAGTACCCATTTATTAGCTTAATTATCACTTGTTAGAACCTCTTCACATTTCCTTGTCAACCACTTTCAGGCTTGGGTACACAAGAGAAGCCACTCCACACACCATGCTCATCACATGATGAGTTCTAAAAGATAATGCAAGTTCCCAACCCAACCCCAATGAACATAACTCCATCAAAATACAACTAGGAGTTTGGGCCTTGCAACTCACCCAAAAAATGCATGTGCATTTGCTTGTGTGTGGCACACCACCATCATGAAGATCATAAAATAAGGGTTGGATGAGAACACAAGAAAAATAACACTCAATCAACCTATATCTAAGAGTACAGATTCTACACAAATTCTAAAGCACAATAAAACCATATATCATGAAATCACTCAATTGGCCTCAATTCAAAAGTATGGATTCTACATGAATCCCAATGATGCAACAAAACCAAACACCATAAACTCACTCAACTAACCTCAATCCAAGAGTGTGGATTCTAGAAAAATCCTAGTGTCCATGAAATAATAGGGGTTCAATAAGAAATAATAACACCAGGTATAAAATCACTCAACCAAACACAAAGTTAGGAGTATGGATGTGACACACATCCCAATGCAAACATAAATATGCAACAATGGTCAAATTTACATCTTATAGATAATCTAAATCTAGGACCAACACCATGCCAAGAAAACTTGAGAAAATTAGGTAGCATGCAAATTGAGGTGAAAACCTTCCAAAAACCAACTTTGACAAAAATAAATAAAAATAAAACCCATTCACCCCAAGGATGAATAACCCATAGAAATCCAATAAAAAATGGGTTTGAACATCGTATGCAAAAATGAATAACATAATGGTGTGAAACCCCAAATCCTCATTTCAAAAATTAGGGAAATGCTCATGCCCACCCAATCGGGTAGAGCTAGCATACAAACATGGAGGGGAACACTAGTTCTTAGCCTCCTAACAAATGATTACCAAAAAAAGAGTAGAAATGGAGTTGAAACATTAAAATGAGAGAGCCCTACCTCACAACCAAAAGAGGCAAAACAAGAATCTGAACCATAAAATAAAAATTCCACAGAAGTTGCCAAAAATCATGGCAATGCAAGGTCTCCTTGAGCTGGATCTAGCAAGACCAATCTTGTGATGATCCCATGCTCGTAGTTCCCACAAAAAACATAACAATAATTCCTCATTAATAAGATTTTGGGTTTTACTCTCAAAATTTCTAATTGAAAAGTGAGAAGTGAGGAATTAAATTCCTCTTTTGATACTTATTCACTTTTCAAGTGAATAATAGATTAGGGTAATTGACTAGGTAACCTAGTTAAACCTTGAATCAACCCAAACAAAAAGGCTATTCTATGTAATTAGAATTCATTAATGGTAAAGCTGCCAGAAATTAAAATTAAATTAAATAAAGCCTATAATTCCCAAAATCACATAATTTTCTTAACAACTTTCACAACGAATGCGAACCTTTAAATGTATAGATATGTTCATAGGTCTAGTCACATAATGAAAATAAATCTAGATTTAATCCAATCACCAGAGGGTTTAATATAACATTTAAATAAGATACGTCGACCATACAGGGACAACATTGGTAAAATATGAACAACTGAATCACTAACTCCATATGCTAGGATCATAAATCCTGTACACTAAATAACATGATCAAGAAAATTTTTATATAATAATATAACCAAAGTGAGAAATGCATTAAATTACCTAATTTAACCATTTATTTAATTGTACTAAAATAATCCATTTACATCTCTCACTTTCGCATAAAACATCACAAGACAAGATCATCAGGATGACTTACAAAAATCCATTAGGAGAGGCACTACAAAGAATAGCTATGCATCTTTTTAGGGTCCAAGATTTTATATAACTAGCCCCATTCCTATTTTCCTTAAGTCTATGATGAATGCATGCTAGGAACTCATGGGGGAGTCATTTTTTTGTGAAAATTGGCAAGACTGGACCAACAGATAGTTTGTTTACAAAAATATTTTCAAAACATAACTAAATGAAATTTTACAATCTATAAATCTAAAAAAAGAGGACTGTAAAAATATTAACTACACTAATCCAATGAAAAACTTGAACTTCAATCCATTAAGGTGAATATGCCAATTGAAACATGTAAAAACTGCCAAACTGGGCATAATTCATAGTTTTTAATGAAAAAACTTTCCTCTTACAATGTCCAACCCCTGGGATCGATAATTTCATGGTTTTTATAGGTCCACCAAGAGGTTTTTGATAGTTATGGAAACCATCAACCTCAAAACCATGGCACATGCAATTCTTGCTCAAATGTTGTCAAGCAACTTTGAAAAGTTGTTGACAAATTTTGCATTTTTGCAATTTTTGAACACCTGTCACTTGGAACCTTCCAAGTAGGTCTAAAATGGTCCATTTATTATGTATATGGATGATATATTATTTAGGGCATCAATCCAAAGGTTTTTGACCACTTTTCTCTCTTTGACAACTTTGTCAATATCTGACATCTTTCTCATTTCTAGCTCCAAATGATATGCATGATCTTCAATCCATACAATGTGATGTAAAACTATCATGGAGGAAAAGATAGATTTAAAAACCAAATCTTCCTCATGATTTATGTTCCTCAACCCATAACCCATAACACAAGAAACACTAAACAAACACACCCAAAAATCTCTTAGAATGGAAACTTCGCCTAGGAACAAACTCAAACAAAGAGATGAAACAAAGGGATGACCTAGAAAGGTCCAAGCTCACACTCCTAACTTGGATAGAGTTATTACATGCAAAAAATAAAACTAGAAGCCTAGAAACCAAAATAAGGAGCTTTGACCAGGTGCTCCTGCACCATCCTATTATAGTGCAAATCTCTTATGGTGGTAAGTACTTTATCTTATTTGTTGATGATTTATCTAGAATGATGACTGTGACATTTCTAAAAGAAAAATTTGATGCTTTTCAAATATTTAAGTAGTATTTGGCTAGAGTTGAAAGGGAAACAAGAAAAATTTCAAAGTGCTTGAGATTAGATATAGGAGGTGAATTCATATTTGAGGAATTCCATACATTCTGCAATGACAAAGGAATCGAGAGACAAATTTCAGAACCAAGGACTCCACTAGAAAATGAGATAGATGAAAGAAGAAATAGATAAATCATAGAATGTGCAAGAAAACTGATAATGAAAAGAAAAATTTTCACAAAAGTATTGGAGATAGTCTTTGAGTACAATAGTTTAAACATTGAAGCAAGTTCAAGTCAAGAAAGGCACAAAAAAAACCCCTTTTAAACTGTGGTATGGTTATGCATCTAATGTCTAATATTTCAAAGTTTTTGGAAGCTAGGGTTACATATTGAAAGATGAAAGGAAAGGAAAAATTGATGGAAAGAGTGATGAAGGAATATTTCTAGGATAGTCTACTAAAAGAAGGTGTAAAAGTGTTTGAATTCTAAAACTAATAAAATTTTGGGTAGTGCAAATGTTAATGTTGATAAATTTTTAGAAAATAATAAAGAATAATGCACGAAGGAATTTTAAGATTACATAAATTTTTTATACATCTATGAAGGAGAACCAAGTACCTTACTTTAACTAGAGAAGGAGATGACCAAGAATCAATAGACACATTCTATTGAGTCACAAGTGTCATCAAGCTATCAAACATTAGGCTATAGGAGTTGAGTCACAAAGACAGGTGACCAAACACCAAACATAGAAAGCCGAGTTACAATATGAGATATTTGGAGAGAATGAGAAAGTTGAACCTAGTGAATTATCACAAGGAGAAAGAATATATGAATTTTATCTTAGCAAAATATGTGAGAAGGAACCATATACCATATCAAATTATTGTAAACAAAGATCTAGGAGTCATGACAAGAAACAAATTGAAGAATGATACATGTTTACTATGTGAGTTTGAGTCAAGAACAAACAAAGATGCATTAGAGAATGAATATTAAATAAAAAAATGAATGAGAAAATTGATTAAATAGAGAAGAAAAAGACATGGACATTGGTACCAAGGATAAGAATGTGATTGGAACCAAGTGAGTATTCAGAAATAAGATGAATGAGAAAGGTGAAATCATAGGGAATAAAACAATATTATTTTGTAAGGAACATGGACAAGAGGAAGGGATTAATTATAGAGAGGAATTTTCTCTAGTTGCAAGGTTAAAATTAGTAATAACATTACTTGCATAAGCTTCTTACAAAGGATTCAAATTATATCAAATGGATGTGAAATCTATATTAGAAAAATAATTCTACATTGAACAACATGAAGGATTTTTTGACCCTATTAAGAAGAACATGGCATGTAGACTATACAAAGTATTGTATGGTTTAAAACAATCCCCTAGAGCATGGTGTGAAAGCTTACATAATTATTTAGTGAAAATTGGTTTTGCAAGAACTAATTGAAAAGTAAATATGAGAACAAGATATTGCTAGTTGAAATATTTTTTGATGATATAATACTTGGATGACACGATTTATTATGAAAATAGTTTGCTAATGAGATGAAGAAATAATTTTAGATGTCAATTTTTGGAGAGATTAAATTCTTTTTTGGTTTGTAAGTCTATCAAATGAAATGTGTTATATAAGTTATAGAATCAAAGTATATCAAGGAGATACTAAAAACCTTTGGAATGGAAGGTTCTAGACTAGTTGGCACACCTACAACTACTTGACATAAAATTTCAAAGAATGATGATTCTATTAAAGTAAATTAGACATTGTATAGGTCAATGATTGTCAAATTGTAAAATGTTGTTCATACCAAACTTGACATTGCATTAGATATTGATATTTTTGCAAGATTTTTTGGTAATCCTAAGGAGAATTATATGATGGTTGTGAAAAGGATATTGAGATATCTGAAAGGAACATAAAAAAATGGTTTATGCTACAAGAAGAATGACAATTTTGAGCTAAAAGTTTATACATTTTCTGATTGGGATGGAAGCATTGATGATAAAAATAATACAAGTGGAGGCACTCTCTTTCTAGAAAAGAAGCTAATTTCATGGACAAGAACTGTAGAAGCCGAGGATGTTTCAGCAAAAGTTAAATTTTCAAACAATGTGTGGATCAAGCAATTGTTAGAATGTATGAAGGAAGAGATTACTAAACTTGTGGTGATATATCATGATAACACAAGTTATATAAAAGTATATAAGAATCTTTTTATGAATATAAAGATCAAGAATATTTCCATTAAGTATCATTACTTGAGGGATCTAGTGCAAGACAAAGAAGTCAGACTAGAATATATGAATGTAAAGGAGCAAATAGCTGATACATTTACTAAGGCATTACCTAAGAATGCATTTGTGTATCTAAGAGGTTAGGGGTCATTCCCCTATTTGAGGAAAATTGAGAAGAGATGCAATATTTCATAAATTATTTTGATCAAAATATCTTATAGATTAATGTATGAGGTCACACTTTAGGTGATGCCTATATGAAAAGATGAATATATGTATGACTAGATAAATCTACAAGGACAAGATGAAATAGGGAGTGATAATTTTAGATACCAATAATTATAAAGAGTGATAAGGAGGATAATGTGTATGAAGTGGTTGATGTCTTCTGCATTGGTGTCAAAGAGGGATAAGTATAATAGTTTCCATCCAATTGAATTACTCAAAAGGTAAAATATGAATACCTAAAGAGGGATAGGTAATAAGTATTTTATGTTACCATCACCAAAGATATATCATAGAGGGAGTTGTTAGAGAAAATAAATTGAAAATATTTTGCCATTGCACGGTAACTAAAGGTGTTGCCATTAATGTCAAAGAGGGAGATAGTTGGAAACTACAATTGGAACTATTATTTTGGATTACAACAAAAATATATTTTGAGGGGACCCACACCCCATATGAAAAAAGAAAACTAGCTAATTGAGCTAAAAAGTCCCACTAGGTTTTATATAGAATTGGAACCTACAAGTATGACAATAAGACAAAAAAAAGGTTTTACAAGGACTTGAAACCTAAATATAGTCAAATATATAGAATGAAAGCTAGAAATAAAAAAATGCTAAATATCCAGCAATAAGAGCCAAGACTAGAAATCACGACCAACAACTAGAACCTATAGAAAATAGAGCAAACTTACACCACCTTCTTCTTTTCCTTAGTAAGTTCTTTACCAATATTAACAATAAAAATTGGAGCTATTGTTATTGTTACACTAATTTTTTTTCATTTTATTAAATTAGCTTTACTCCCTTTTTAAAATTTCTCTTTATGCACATGAATTTTATTAATCTCATAGTGGTTTTTACAAGGCAGTGATGAAACACTTAGTCATTACCTATTAGTATTTGAGTGCACACTGAGTGATCAGAACAAGCTAAGAAATTGATACGATCCAAGTGATCAAAGCATGTCGAGCATCAGTGGTCAGACAATACATGCCAAGAAATATACCTAGTATGTGATGAGTCACTCATGAGACAAGAAGATTATATGTGTTGAGTGATTTAGGAGCTGAGTAAACAATGTATTCCAAACCATTTGAAAGTTGAGTTACAATATTTAGAATGTACTGATGGCCAAGCATCATATTCTTTAGATGCCAAGTGAATAGTTTTGGACATAGTTGTGTTCAGATCTGACTAAAAAGATCATTATTGAAGAAGGGAGATTGTTTGCAAAGAGAGAAATTGTTGATAAAGAATATTTTCAATCATTATTTTGTCACTAATATCAAACCTGCAATTTGCTAGAATGTCAATTGCTTATAAGATCCAAGTACTATCACTTAGTTGATTGATGAAGATGATTTAATCAATAAGATGTAACAAAAGTACCTAAGGGAAAGGTTGAGTTATGATTTTGTAATGAAGTACAAGGATCAGTCAAGACAATGATAAAATGATATATTGATAATATACTTGAAGATACAAAGATTGGCTACACTTAAGAACTCTAGAAGAACAAGTTGTAACAAAGCTATCTGCAAAGTTTGACTAAGTTCATTAGTGGGTGTCGAGCATGCTAGTTCATGCTAAGTAGATTATCAGTAAGTGCCAAGAAAATACAAAATCTAGTAGGTTCCAAGTGAAATAGAAGGAGCCGAGCAAGTTTAGGTGCCAAGCAAGTAATAGGTGCCAAGCATTAGTAAAATGTAATTGATGTCAAGTGAATCCATAGTAGGTGCTGAGCATCAGTAAAACATAGTTAGTGCCAAGTAACATAGTATGTGCCAAGCATCAAAATTTCAATAGTGCCAAGTTGCTGCATTATTTGAAAAGTCAAAGATTCACTAGATATGAGCTAACAAGTTTGTTACTTTAAAATTTTTGAACTAGATGGAGGATAAGGATGATAAGCTAGTGGCACAAAATTTTAGAGAAACTATTTTTGGGCAAATATAGGTAGATTCTTCATGATGTTTCTAGAAGGAACAATATTAAGGGTAGATTTTGTGAATCTTCACCTAATCTATTTGAACTAAAATTAAAAGTAGGAATATTAGAGTGGGAAAAGTATTCCAGACTTCTATTTAAGGAGTTAGAGGTCAAGAAGCAAGAGTTTTTGTTGAGTGGTTGGTTGGATTTCAAGGTGGAGGTATCAAGAAGGAAGGAACAGAGTACATAGACTCTACTTCAATAGGTGACCACAGAGGAGATTGCACTAGTACATCAAGCATGAAGAATCAAGGAGATGAAGCTTGAAAGGAGGAAAAGCTATCAAAGCTATAGAGACTAAAAGCTAGGCAAATTTGAGAGCTAAATCAAGATTTGAAATTTGTAAGTTATGTTGTGAGTTGTATCAGATCAAAAGCCCTTGTTGTTACTCTCTAAGAATTATATCAGTTAGGGTAAAATCTTATGGACTTAGGTTGGTTTAACAACCATTTGTAAATCCTTTAATAGGGTTACATTGCAAGTGATTGTTCTAAAGTATTCTAACCAGGTCCACTTCTAATAGGGTGGTTAAATCTATTAACCAGGTCACATTTAATAGTGTGTTGTAGCCTTTAACAAGGCATCACTTCAAAAGAGTGAGAATTGAGTAGCATGTTACTAGTGTTTTTTCCCCAAATTGGGTTTCTACGTAAATTACTATGTTATGTGTTGATCTTTCATGTTTTATTCCTACATATTGATTTTTAGTAACTTACTAAGTAGAATGTTTAGCTTGGATGCATGATTAGTCAAATGGGCTCACTATAGTTGGTGAAAAAGTTTTATTAGGACATTTGGACCTTGAATAACTGATTCACCCCCTCTTTTGCGCCCCCCCCCCCCCCCCCCCCCCCCCAATTACTCTAAAGCATTTCTAACAATTGATATTGGAGGCATCTATTGATTTGGTTTAAAGGTACTAGAAGAAGGAAGATCAAGATGTCTAAGAGAGAAGTTCCCAAGCTCAATAGAGATAACTTCACTGCATGACAAAGTTTAATGAATCTGCACCTTGGATCAATAAGTGATCCTATACAAACATCAATTGAAGTAGAACATGTTGATCTAGTTGTCCCTACTATAGAAGCTATGAAGAAAAAGAAGGAGCACAATTAGACAATGCTGGAGATTGCCTCTGCCCTCAATTATGCTAAATTTGATGACATCAAGGGATGTGACTCTTCATTCAAGATGTGGAAAACCTTGACTAGTATTTATGGAGGAGATCAGAATGTTCAAAGAGCAAGAAGAGAAAGCCTTAGAGGAAAGTTTTATGACATGAGAATGGAGAAAGGTGAGAATAGTGCTCAATATATCTTTAGAATGAACGAAGTAGTAAGTGCAATAAGAAGCTAGGGTGGTCATTTAGATTATTAGAGTGTTAGCCATTCAAGAGTTAAGATGTGTACTAAGAAACAAGCTAACTCTTGAAGGTATAGTAGGAAGACTCATTGCATTTGAGTTATCCAACTTTGATAACTATAGACCTGAGAATCTTGAATCTACTTTCAAGGACAAGTTGTTGTTGAAAGACATTGAGAAGGTGAAACCAAAGAAAAAGAAGAAGAAAAAGATAAAATATGCATCTAGTGATAGCAACATAGATGAAGAAGATGTGGAACAATTGGAAGCATTGTTGGTCAGAAGATTTCATAGAGGCAAAGGTAAATTCAAAGGTAAGCTATCTATCATATGTTTCAATTAGAATGAAGTAGGACATATTGCTGCAAGATGCAAATAGAAAAAGAACTATAGAGAAGGAAACAAAAACAAGAACAAAAGAGAAGATGATAGAAGATATTACAAACACAAAGGCAAAAAGTGTTACATTGTTGAAGAAGAGGATTTTGCTAAAAATGATGATGAGGTAGTCTATGTAACCATGAAGAATCAATCAGATGAAGATGAGGTAACAACACTAGTAACTTGTGTGAATAAAAATGATAGGTGGATCATAGATAGTGGATGCTCACATCACATGATAGGAGACAAAAGTAAGTTTGGTACCTTAACTTAGTATGATGGAAATAGTGTTAGATTTCAAAATGATGCTCGATGCCTAATCAAAGGAAAATGTACTATTAAACTTATAGATAAAATTTCATGTGATAATGCATACTATGTTGAAGGATTGAACTACCATCTATTGAGTGTGTCATAGTTAGGCAATATAGGATGAAAAGTAGAATGTGGAAAAAAATCTACCAAAGTCTATGATATTAATGGAAATCTGATAGGAAGAGGAGAAAAAACTAGGAGTAATCTATTTTACCTATATATGGAAGAGGTTGCCTATCTTATTGTAAGATTTGATGATGTGTGGCCATGGCATAAAAGGCTATGTCATGTCAACTTTGATAATTTGATTAGCATCATCAAAATGAAGAAAGTTAGAGGTTTGCCTATACTGAAGAAGCCTAAAAATACAATGTGCAAATAGTGTCAACTAGGAAAGATGACCAAGTCAAGTTTCAAAAGAAAAATCTACACTTCCAAAGAAGTACTAGAGTTAGTGCATACTGATTTATGTGGCCCAATAGAAGTGCAAAGCTACAAAGGAGATAGATACATAATGTTATTTGTATATGACTATTCTAGGATGATGACTGTAATGTTCTTACAAATGTTTAAGTGGTATTTGGCCAGGGTTGAGAAAGAAACAGGAAAGAGTCTAAAGTGCCTAAGATTAGATAGAGGAGGAGAGTTTACATCAAAAGAATTTGAGACATTTTTGCAATGACAAAGGAATCAAAAGAGAAACATCAGGACCTAGAACTCCTCCCATAAAATGTCATTGTAGAAAGGAGTAATAGATTAGTAGTAGACTATGCCAAAACATTAATGATGGAGAAAAATGTTGCTCTAAAGTACTGGAGAGAAGCTGTAAGTACTATTGTCTACACCTTGAATTGAGTATAAGTCAAGAAAGGCACAAATGCAACACCTTTTGAGTTATGGTATGGTCACTCACCCAATGTAAAACATTTAGTATTTAGTTGTAGATGCTATATTCTTAAAGATTCTAGAAATGATAAATTTGATGCAAAGAGTGATGAAGGCATATTCCTTAGATACTCCACTAGAAGTAAAGCATATAAGTGTTTGAATACTAACACTAAAAAAATTGTGGAGAGTGCAAATGTAAATTTTGATGAGCATGTAGAAGTTCAAGTTGATGAAACCAAGAAACTAGAAATGTATAGATCCTTTTCATACTTCTATGAAGGAATGTCTACTAAAGAAGAAGCTACCAATCAAGTTGAGAATCAGTAACAAGTTTCAATATCAGCTAAGTCACAACCAGTGAATGCTGAGTTGCATTCGGAAGCTAAGTTGTAGAATGAACATAATGCACATTTTGATTCTAAAATTAGTATACATGAAAGAGATGATGAGCTACTTGAAAGAGATGTGCACAGTGACTCTAAAATTGAAAGACCAAACATAGAAATAAGGAAAGAACCAAGGTTATCCAAGTATGTGAGAAAACATCACCCTACAAATCAAATTATTGGTGACAAGAAAGTTAGACCAATGACAAGGAACATACTAAGAAATGAATCATGTCTACTGAGCATGATTGAACCCAAAATAGTGAAAGATCCATTGCAAGATGATAATTGGCATAAAGCTATGGAAAAAGAGATTGAGTAGATAGAGAAGAAAAAAACATGGACTTTAGTTCTAAGACTAGCTGATAAGAATGTGATCGATACTAAGTGGGTATTTATGAACAAGCTAGATGAGAATGGTGAGATCACAAGAAATAAGGCCAGACTAGTCTACAAAGGTTATGCACAAGAAGAAGGACTGAATTATGGGGAAACATTTGCCCCTATTGCAAGGATGGAAAGAATAAGAACTTTACTTGCATATGCTACCTACAAAGGTTTTAAAGTCTACCAAATGAATGTAAAGTCTACTTTTCTAAATGGTGTATTAGAAGAAGAAGTCTATATAGAGTAACCAGAGGGATTTGTTGATGAAAAACATAAGGATATGGTTTGAAAACTACATAAAGTACTCTATGGTTTGAAACAAGCACCTAGAGCATGGTATGAGAGACTTCACGAATATTTAGTGAAAATTGGATTTGAGAGAATAGATGACAACAACAACCTGTATATCAAGGCAGAAAAAAGTAAAGGCATTTTGATATTTGAAATCTTTGTTGATGACATGATATTTGGAGGAAAAGATGCTCTATGGAAAGATTTTGCTGATAAGATGAAACATGAGTTTGAGATCTCAATGTTTGGAGAAATCAAATACTTTGTTGGATTGCAAGTACATCAACTGAAACATGATGTATTTGTGACCCAATCAAAAAATATCAAGGAGATACTTAAGACATTTGGCTTAGAAGATTCAAAATTATTCTGTACACCAATGGTAATAGGACATAAGTTATCCAAGAATGATGAATCAGCTAAAATAAATCAAACAATTTACAGATTAATGATTGGAAAGTTGTAGTATGTTGTACATAGTAGACCAAACATTGCATTAGCTATTGGAATAGTGGCAAGATTTTTTGCAAACCCAAGAGAAAATCATCTTATGGCAGTAAAAAGAATAATGAGGTACCTAAAAGAAATTAATGACTTTGGATTATACTACAAGAGGACTAAAATTTTTGAATTGAAAGCCTACATTGATGCAGATTGGGGAGGTAATATTGATGACAGAAAAAGAACCAATGGAGGAGCACTTTTTTAAGGTCAAAGATTAGTGACTTTGACTAGCAAAAAGAAAAGTTGTACCTCATAATCCACAATAGAAGCTGAGTATGTTGCTACTACTATCAACTGCACCAATATTTTATGGATCAAACATCTATTGCAAGGTATGAAGGAAGAGATGATTGAACTTGTGATACTCTATTGTGATAACACAAGTACCATCAACATATCAAAGAATCTTGTGATGCATGCCAAAACAAAGCACATTGTAATTAAGTATCACTATGTAAGAGAATTGGTGGAAGACAAGAAAGTGAGGATGGAGTATATTCAACTCAAAGGAAAAAATTGCTAACATCTTCACAAAAGCATTACCTAAAGATGCATTTGAGTATCTTAGAGGCAAGTTAGGGGTGATACCCCTATCCAAGGTTGTTTAACAACAACAAGACTGCCCTGTATCAAATGAGTTGATTGTTGAAATGTTATAGATTGATGCATAGGATACTTACTTTAGGTTTTTCCCTAAAGTAATCAAAGCACTAAAATTTCAAACAAGTCACAAGCAAGGTGAAAGAGGGAGAAATTAGAGCTCTTACAAATGCTACACTTGCATGACAAGATGCTGAAATAGTATGTCTTTGGCATTGTTGTCAAAGAGGGAGAAATAACAAAACTAATCAAAGTCATACAGAGCTATAGAAAAGAGGGAGTCATACAAAAATTGATCAGACACATAGAGGGAGAAATGTGTAAAGGGAAAATAGTAGAAAACAAGAAGAAAATAAAATAGCAGCTTAGAGGGAGATAAGAATGTAGACAAGAATCAATTAGAGAGAGAGCAGAAAAGAATAGTAGAAGATAGTGTATCAGCAAAAGAGATGACATGTAGAGGGAGAAATGTGTAAAGGGAAAATAACAGAAAATAAGAAGAAATGAAAAATAGAAGCTCAGAGGGAGAAAACAATACAGACAAGAATCAATTAGAGAGAGAGAACAAAAAAAGAGAGGAGAAGATAGTGTATTAGAAAAAGAGATATTCCTAATACTTTGAAAGAGGGAGTTACTTATAGAATTCAGAGGGAGTCACAAGCTAGTTTATGTTGCTGACAAAATGAATAGTATTGGATACAAAGTTTTTTCTTTTTGGATTTTTGGCATTTGACTTATTATTTTAACCTAGTTAGCATTTTGATAACTTGGTTGATCAATTTGGTTTGCCATCAATGCCAAAGAGGGAGATTGTTAAGATTTTATTGAAAAGATCATTATTGAAGAAGAGAGATTGCTTACAAAGAGGGAGATTGTTGATAAAGAATGTTTTCAATCATTATTTTATCACTAATGTCAAACTTGCTATTTTCTAGAATGACAATTGCTTATAAGATCCAAGTACTATCACTTAGTTGATTGATGAAGAGGATTTAATCAATAAAATGTAACAAAAGCACCTAAGGGAAAGGTTGAGTTATTGTTTTGTAATGAAGTACAAGGATTAGTTAAGACAATGATAAAATGGTGTATTGATAATATACTTGAAGATACAGAGGTTGGCTACACTTAAGAACTTTGGAAGAATAAGTTGTAACAAATTTTTCTATAAAGTTTGACTAAGTTCATTAGTGGGTGCCAAGCAAGCTAGTTCATGCTGAGAAAATTATTAGTAAGTGACAAGAAAATGCAAAATCTAGTGTGTGCCAAGTGAAACAAAAGGAGCTAAGTAAGATCAGGTGCTGAGCAAGTAATAGGTGTCGACCATTAGTAAAATGTAGTTGATGCCAAGTGAATCCATAGTAGGTGCCAATCATTAGTAAAACATAGTTGGTATTGAGTAACATAGTATGTGCCAAGCATCAGAATTTTAATAGTGCCAAGCTGTTGCATTATTTGAAAAGTCAAAGATTCACCAGATCTAAGTCGACAAGTTTGTTACCTTGAATTTTTGTGAACCAGAAAAAGTATAAGGATGATGAGCTGGTGGCATTGAAGTTTAGATAAACCAATTTTGCGTGAATGTAGGTGGATTCTTCATGATGTTTCTGGAAGAAACAAGATTAAGGGTAGATTCATTGAATCTTACCTAATCTATTTGAACTAAAATTAAAAGTAGGAAGATTAGAGAGGGAAGAGTATTCCAGACTTCTATTTAAGGAGTTACAGGTCAAGAAGCAAGATTTTTTGTTGAGTGGTAGGTTGGATGTCAAGGTGAAGGCATCAAGAAGGAAGGAATAGAGTACAAAGACTCTGCTTCCATAGGTGACCATAGAGGAGATTGTATTGGTACATCAAGCATGAAGACTCAAGGAGACAAAGCTTGAAAAGATGAAAAGCTATCAAAGCTAT
This sequence comes from Cupressus sempervirens, assembly GCA_028749045.1. Taxonomy (NCBI): domain Eukaryota; kingdom Viridiplantae; phylum Streptophyta; class Pinopsida; order Cupressales; family Cupressaceae; genus Cupressus; species Cupressus sempervirens. The sequence goes on along the minus strand of CM053784.1, from coordinate 187,113,731 downwards.
AGCAACTAAAAGCCAAAAAATTTGAGAGCTGAATTGAGATTTGAAATCTACAAGTTATGTTGTGAGTTGTATCAGATTGAAAACCCTTGTTGTTACTCTCTAACAATTGTATCGGTTAGGGTAAAATCCTATGGACTTAGGTTGGTTTAACAACCATTTATAAATCCTTTAACATGGTGACATTTCAAGTGAGCTTTCTAAAGTCCTCTAACTAGGACCACTTAGAACAAGGTGGTTAAATCCTTTAACTAGGTCACATTTAACAGTGTGTTGTAGCCTTTAATAGGGAAGGCCTTTTACAGGGCATCACTTCAAAAGAGTGAGAATTGAATAGCATGTTACTGGTGGTTTTTTCCAAATATGGTTTCCAAATAAATTACTATGTTATATGTTGATCTTTGATGTTTTATTCTTGCATGTTGATTTTCAGTAACTTGCTAAGTAGAATGTTTAGCTTGGATGCATGATTACTCAAATGGGCTCACTATATTTGGTGAAAAAGTTTTATTAGGACATTTGGAACTTGAATAACTAATTCACCCCCCCTCCCAATTATTCTAAAGCATTTCTAACAAGTTTTTTGTAATGACACAAACTTTTATGTAAAATATTTATGGGTTGACTTAACGATTGTTTTATGATTCTAGAAGATATGTATGAAGGTATATTACACAACCCTATGTAGTACATGCAACCAATAAAATTTATGGATGTTCTAAGAGACAATATGGATCAACCTCAGCTATTGATTTTTACCTAACCCTATCCCACCTAGGTTTTCTTAAGGAGGAAATACCTAAGGATTTTGTAGTGTATGAATGCATAGAGGGAGACAAAAACTAAGTGTAGAGAGATCATTCATGGTCACTATGGAGGTTGTGATAATGATATGAATTATAGAATTAGTTAGAGAGAACAAAGGATATCAAAGATGATAGATGAGACATGTTTGATTAGAAGGATCAATGATTTATTAGGAAAGAGAAGATTTTTGACATTGAGCAATAGAGTGATAATCGAAGGATCATGGTGTTGAATCATTTTAATAGGTGATGTAGAGTAAATATCCTAACATATTATTCCTACTAGACTTGTGTAAATCTCTTAACTAAGTGCTTCCTTTATTATAAGTTTAAGTCCTCTAACAAGGCACACTTTTAGTAGGGTGTTGAAATCCTTTAACAAAGTGAGACCTAATATTCTTTGTAAGCCTTTAACAAGGGAAGACCCCTCATAGGGTAGATCATAGTTTATGGTCAAACTTATTGTAACCTTAATTAGATACACTTTACATCTACAGTAGTGAAATTTTGTGGCTATCATCCCCACCCTAGTTTTACCTTCTCATTGGAGGGTTTTTAGGTAACAAATTTATTGTGTTATGTGTTTTTTTTTCATGCTATGGATGAACATGTGTAGTTAGGTATTTTATTTTATATGCTAAATGATGAGATGGATGTGTGGTAAATGTTTTATGGTTAAAGTTTTGAAGTGCTAATTCACCCTCCCCCTCTCTTAGAATTTACTTTTCCATTTTTATTTCTAACAAGTGGTAGTAGAGACTTATTCTCTAGAAATGAAATCTTTACAACTTTGAGGAAAGATCTTGAATATGGAAGTCTACAAGTTGGGAAAGGTTATTGATAACTAGAAGATTGAAGTACAAATTTCCCTATACCAACTCAATGAAGCAAGAGATGAACTACATCGTTCATTAAAGAGAAGAAAAGAATTGGCTATTGTTATTACTAAGAGGAAGACGCTACCAAATTTTTTGAGAATGGAAACTCAAATGAGTTTGATGCAACAGTTGTCAATCTGATGGAAAAGAATAATTCCTTAACTAAAAAGCTCAAAAATCTTAAATAGAACAAGAAGTTTAATCAATATTACTATGTAAGGTGATTGAACTAAAAAAGAAAGATAAGAAAGAAAAAGTCATGATTGAATATGACAAAGGAACACTGAACAACATATTGGAAGAGAAGATATTAGATGTACAAAATCTTTCCAACATGCAACTAGATACAATGAATCAATTGATGATTGTAAACCATGAATTAAATGGAAAAGACATTGAGATCACAACCTTAAAGTTACAAAATGATCAATTGAGGAATGAATTGAGAGAAGAAAAGGAATTTTTTGAAAGTTTCAACAAACCTAGTAAAGCCATCAAATACTTTGAGAAAGTGATGACATCTCCAAGATCTATCAATGATACTGCTAGATCGGGGTACACTAGTACTGAGCAAGGAGAATCATCTAAAAGTGATGAATAAAGAAAAAAATGGTAAGAACTAAAAACCCACTTGTCATAATTGTGGAAAGATAGGTCATACAACAAATGTTTGTAGGAGCAACAATGCAAATTAAAACTTTAAGTAGAAATTCAAGGATTACTATCATAAGTGCAATAAGCAAGGACAACAGACACATGAATATAGAACCAAGACCATGAGCACTCAAAGATTTGAAGGATATTGCAAAGATTGTCAAAATTATGGATATAAAGCATATAAATTTAGATCTAATGCCAAGTGAACATAAAAAGTAGACAAAGGTACAACAAAATGGAAAACCCTATGATTGGGATTATAATTCAAGGTATAGTTGTCACTATTGTCAAGAGTATGGACATGTTCCTAAGAATTGCATTAGAAAACATTTTAGAGGTAACTAAAGTAGATGGTTGAGTGGGACTACATGCTTTAGCTGTCTCAAGACTAGTCATGTTAGCAGAAACTGTCCAACTAGGTCACTAGCATTGAATAATGGAAACAATAAAGGCAAGGAAAAGGTCAATATTGAGAAGGTCAAAGTGAAGATGAACAAGACACGGAAGAAGAAGGAAGATTGCATTACATCAAGTTTAGATGAGCTCATTTCATTCAATGGATTAGGTGATCACATCACCCTCAACTAGGCAATCAAGAGGTATGTATGAGACTGATATTTCAAAAGTTATATTATACACCAATTCCAAGAATATAAGATCTAAAAAGATTATATATGCATGAATTGAGATGCAATTTATTGGTTAGAACCTAGAAGAAATCTATAGTTTTGTTAGTTTTCCATGTTGTTGTTGAGCATGGAAAGTTTCACAATTATTTTTGAGTGATGGAATTGTGATTAATATTCACTAGTACAAAAACAATAATATATGACTAAATAAACTAGTAAAAATTGATGATATATGACCAATTTTGATCATGTGACCATTAATAGTTTATTTCTAGTCATTAATATCACAACTTAATTTATGACTAAACTATTTTAATCATTAATTTGGTCATTTTTTTGATCATTGATTTGGTTGTTGATTATTATTAAATAGTAGTTCATTTGGTAATTTATTTGATAGTTTGTTTGGTAGTTGATTGTTATTAAATAGAAGTTTATTTGGTAGTATATTTGATGGTTTATTTAGGTTTTGATTTGGTAGTTTATTTGGAAGTTTATTTGGTAGTTTATTCAGTAGTATATTCAATCATATATTTGGTAGTTTATTCGATAGTATATTCAATAGTTTATTTGGTAGTTTATTTGATCATACTAGGCCACGATGGAATCGAACCACCAACCTCCTACTTGTAAAGCAGGTGCTCAACCATTGAGCTAGTACCCTTTAAAGAATAGTGATGTTATTAAATGCATAATGTAAAGATCAAGAAAATGTTTTTATTATCAAATTCTTTACATGTGGTTTGTTCCCTTATTACATTAGTGTATACAAACCTTGTAATTTAACAAAATAACTACTCAAGATTCTTGAAAAATTAAGCTTATCTACAAAAAAATACACAAAAAGCTAGAATAGCTTGGTCAAACTTTTGAAAAAGGGGCTGACATTAGCAATAAGTGCTTGAAATATTATTTAATGTAAAAAGGCAATGTAGTTAAGCACTAAAAACCATCTATAGTAACAAGCCAATCAAATAAGTATTTAACAAAAAATGATTCATAGAAAGATGAAATTTGCATCCTTCCAAAAAAAAGAATACAAAGACCAATAAACTCATCCACGACATTATTTATTATTTTCTCAAAGTAAAATTCTCTAAAAAAATACTATTTTCCAAAAAAAAAATCCTCACCTTTAATTTCTAAACTCCCATGTGTATTTAGACCCATAATTGATCATTGGGACCTCTTCTTGGAGCCTCTTTATTTCATTGGTGGTTGGCAACTCATGTTCCTATGTGTTTAGTGTGTTTGATTATGAGTTTATTACATTTAGGATGTATAGTAAAATCAAATCCTAGATAATGTTAAATTGGAAAACATTTATGGAGAACAACTCTTATTGTGCACATATATTTTCATATCCAAAAGCACAAGAAATAGAATATATGTATCAATTTCTATTTTCAAAGTATTCCATCTCTAGCCTTTGAGTTACAATTGTTTTTTGATCCTTCTTCTATAAACTCAAAAAACATGAGCTTAAATCTATATCTTGTGTTTCTCTACATGAGTGGATATACATGAGTATAACCAACAACAAAAGTGGAATTTGAGACATCCAAAAATCATAAATTAGACCAAATTACCTTGAGATTTAAGATTTCCTAGAAATTTCATTTTACAATAATTTAGCAAGGAATTCTCAAAATATATATTTTGACCAAATCTTGAAAAACTTGCTAATATATCTCTCTAGAAAATGGATTAACTATTGTATAGTAATGCTTGTCCTTTGAAATAAACTTCACCAAAATAGAATAGTTTGTAATAATAGTCCAACATATAATTGAAAACATCATATGTTTATAATACAATATTAATGGTTTTTTTATGAGTCTTCTATAGTCCATGAATATAGATATGAAAAAAATTAGGATACAACTATGAGAATTTTATTCAACATTTCAAATCTCTCACATAGATTCATAATCAGAAAGATTACACCACTAAGTTATTGAAAACATCAAATAAAAACTCTGAGATTTTTATTAAAAAGAAATGGACCCTATATCACATTGATGCTGCTCTCACAGTCACCATATCTATGTTCTTTTGGTTCTAATTTTAACAAAGAAAATGTTGCTCAAAAATTGACAAATCGGAAGGGTTTAAACTAATATACTATCCTTCACAAATTTATAGCAAAAAAATTGAGACATACATGTTATGATATTCAGATAAATTTAGTGTTGATCATGATGTTGAGCAGAAAAATTATTACCATGTAGGCCCAACTCCCTAGAACTGACATTTCTACCATGAAGGTTACAATGTATTCTTGTAGTGCACACCCTTGTCATATGGCTTGTCACATAATATTGAACACGTAAAATGTATTCATCCTTAATTTTAAATAGCCAATTTTAAACTTTTAAGCTCAGTACAAGTCATGTGATTTGGACTTCAACTAGGATATTGGAAGTTTACATGAAGCTATCAAAGATATAATTGGTCAAATTCATTACAGGAAAAATATTCAACTTAAACTATAAATGTGTTAAATAAGCTATGGATTAGTCTACAATAACATAAGTCTAAAGGAAGTAGGAAAATAATACAAAGAAATAATTAGAAGAATTGCATGCTGCCCCTAGTGGGAATTATGCAAATAGGAATACACAATCATTTCCAGAATTTAGCAACATATAATACTATGGATTGTGAAATTTTTATCTTCAATTAGAAACATATTGATACACACATCATCTTGTAAATATTGGTACCTATGGCCATGTTACCCAATTTTAGCACACTTGGCTAAAATTGGCAGACCTATACAAAACTTCATAACTAAAGTACCTTTGTATAATTTGAAATTTTATAGCTTCAAGTGATGTCTTATATTTGAAGTTATACAAATACAAAGGCAACTAAATCATAAAATGTAGTGAGAAAGAGTTGATAAATCATACAACAAATATTGATCATTATATTCATATGTCAGGATGTTACAATAGGAATACTTACATATACTTGGCAATTCAACATATTTTATTGCATTCAATATGGGAAATTACAAAAGAGCATTGTACATAACCCATGGATAGCTTGACAAAATTGTCATATATAATAAAATATACAAATATAGAAGTCAAGAGAAGGAGAATATGAGGAGATCTGTCATTGCCTAGATTGAATGGTGGATGATCCAAGTTGAGTTGGTCGATTTAAAGGTTAACTCCATCTTCATGAACATGTACCTATAAAATGATAAAGATTGGTGTTAGTCACAAAGCATGATTGAGCAATGGTGAATCTACTATTCTGAATTGGCTACTACATTCATATATTGCACTTCATGTGTCAATTCTATTAAGTAGAGTAGCATTCAAAATGGAATAAAATGCTGATATAAAAGAGGAGAAAATACATCAGATAAGGATAATTGAATTACACAAGAAAGAAATGATCAAAGGGGATATCATTTTGCAAGAGATGTCTGAAATCTCTTCAAAAAGTTAACTACCATATAACTCAAATTTTTCATGAGAAGTGCAAATATTAATTAGCCATATCAAAGAAGGTAGAAAATTTAAAATTTATGTCAGCATACAATGTTTTGATTAACAAATTTTCTCCTTGTGTAGGTACAAGTGTAATCAAATTCATTTTATTAAAAAGAATTCAAATGGTAAAATGATTCTAAAAAACTAAAAGTATCATTGCATAAATGAATAGCTACACAACTCAAGATACATGGGTTTCTATATAATCAACTATATGATCATAAAAAAGAGATCCAACGTTAGCTTCAATATTTCCAAAATCTTTGTTAAAATATACTTAGATTTTATATTTAGAGCTGTAATTTATATGATGAATGTGAAATGCTACTTCAACAAGTATCAACCATAGACATTGAGAAAAAATCATGGAACAATGAAAAGGGGAGGTCTAATGATGTATTTTATCAATTAAAAGATTGGCCAACATGTATATTCAAAACAAAGCAAAAGTCACTGTGTAGCATTAGATGACCTGTAAATGCTGGCCACAGAAGTTTATTACAATATAGAGAAAAAAAATAAAAAATCATGTTTTCTAAGACAAGCATAACGTGGACATAACATTAAGGTACTAGCAAAGAGTTAGAAGTAGCCTCAACAAAAATTCAAAGGAAAACATACTCATGGATGATACAAGCTACAAAAAATTTGGTAAGGACATTTCTAGCATGGAAAAAAGATGTTGTGTACAACATGGGAGAGATCCGCATGAGGGCATGGAGAGATATTTTTGTCAAGTCACAAATAGATCAAGCAACTATAGTAGAGATCTTTAAAATGAATATCAAAGGCAATTGATCAGAAAGTAAATGGAAAATAAAGATGTGAGGAATTATAATAATAACTTGTTAAGAAAATGTAATGAACCTATTGCAGTCAAGAGGAATGACATAATAGTGATGCATCTGTCATACAAATATTCAATGTAGTCATATGGATGTATACATCTAAACTAATATAGAATATTAGAAAATATGTATAGCAATGTTGGAACATATTGTGACAAATTTTGTCTATATTGTTGTATGTTCATGGTATTAGTTAACATAAATGGAAAATATATCAAAAAATGACCCGTAGTTAGTATTTACAAAATAAAATAAAATAAAATATAGAATAGTCATTTTTTGATGAGTTTTCTAGGTAGATGGCAATGATTTCAAAATTTTACGATTTGGGTATTATGTAGAATGATGTCATTTAGGTCTCATGCGAGCAGATTCAGCATAACATGAATGGAGATGCATGATCTTGAAATTCACAGAGAAACTAACGGTGATTATACACAACATCTATTCATAGAAGAAATGAATGCATCTATTGTTGCGCACCTAATCAATGTATGAGAAGGAAACCTTATTATTACAAACTCAAGTAGAACCAGTTCTTGACAAGACTCCAGAACTATATGTGCAAATTGCCCTAAATTAGAGATGATGCTCTAAATAGTAAAGGTGTATAGATTGTAGAAATTGTATTGTTGACCCAAGACAATTGATTCAGTAATAAAATCAAATTATAGTCAGTGTATGTGAGAACATGTCAAAATAATCAATCGGTCCAGTTTTAGTTTTGACAACCAACAAATGATACATAGTATTAAATAGATATTGATTAGTCTAAAAATTTAAGACTCAAAGAGTTTAATGGTAGAGAACTATAGTGTATAAATATTTAATCATATATGGTAATTTCAAATTAAAAACACACATCAAGAAATATTTAGTAGTTGATAAAGAGGCATTGATACATATGTTTTGCCCAGGACTCAAATCATTATAGTAAAGGTGGTGAGCGACAAGAAATCACTAAATAGGGGAAGTATCATTATCAACAATTAAGGGAATGAAAATAATAGTTCAAACTCCAAACTGAAATTACTTGAGTGTAGATATATGACCAATCCATCTAGTGTACTAGAATGTCCCATCAGAAATATGATGAACACTTTTATGATTCTTGCATATATGTAATGTCCACAAAAAGTTAAAGATCAAAATGGATATAGGAGATTAAAATAATGAAAAAGTGAGAATATCAATTTTAATGCATAAGGACATTCAACAAACAAACTTAAGAGTTAGAAAAATGATGATAAATATGAAGCCTGATTACTTCATACACATTAAACAAAATGGTAGTAATTGAAGGAAGAATATTAATATAATCAAGAAAAATTGAAATTAGTTTCATAAAGAATAGAAAAAAAATCCAAACTAAGAAAAAATAGAGATTTAGTGTGAATTTGAATTAGGTCCAACATAGGGAAATTACAACTTGCTTTGTGCAACACTACAAGGTGACCCAATCTGAGACACACATGATCATTTAGCTCCTATTAAGAGCTTTGGAATGGTGGGAAAATTTTTCTATGGATGAGAATATTCATAACAAATGAGAACAAACCAAGAGTTGATTGAACATCAGAAAGAAATAGGCAAGGACCAATTCTCAAGCTCTTGAATTAATTGAAATGTAATTATACCACACAGAGAAATGCTTGAGTGAAATAAATTATCTAAGGGATTTAACAAATTCAATAGAAATTTTATCATCATTTTCAAAAATATATTTTCTTTTCCTATTTAAAAAAAAAATATAGTTACTGTCAAATTGTAACAATTGATGATTCCTGCCACTAACTCATATGGATGGACCTTACATCAGATGTAAGTAGTAACCAATCAGCCAAATGGGCTAGCCTTAGAGACCATTTATTTAACAAGAGTGTGTCTTGAACTAAAACATTTATGTCCTTGCTTTTAGAAGAAGGCTATAGACCTTTATATACATTGCACAAAAGTAAATATAAAAAGTCACAAGGTATTCCAGTCAGCCTCAGATAGAGCTAAGTTGAATCATCTAGCAAGTTCTTAGTATGTACTACAATACCTAAAATGTGATTTAAAAACAACCAACATTTTTGTAAAGATAGAGATTATGCACAAGATTTCAAAGAAGGCCTTTTTCAAAAAATTTCAAAGAAAATTTTCATCTTTTAATTTAACCATGAAAAACTCTATTGAGCTACAATGGTAGTTGACAAATTTTGCTACCTTATCCAAGAAGTAAAATAGCTTGTATAACAATTTCATTTGCATACCTGCTCTCAAAATGTAGAAAACTTCACATTCTAACCAGCTTTTAACTTAACACCAACTTGATAGCCCCTAGGTACCCAGGTCTAACTCAAGCTTGAAACATATATTTTACCCACCTCGAGCATCTTGCCTACCCCTGATTCTACATAATTTAAAAAAAAATGATTACCAATTTAAAATCTCTACTAATTCACAATAAAAACTATAATGAGAATTTATAACTTAGGCTTGTACATTTTAATATTGGAAAAAATAGCCAATGTGGTCTCCCTATTGTCTTGCCCTAGGAAAAGTAGACTGATTCTCTAGACAACAACATGGAAGTTGGCAAGGCTAATGCCAAATGGTTATAAGTTTATAACATATAAATTTTTGATAATGTGAGAATAGAAAAAATTCAACAAACATATTTCAGCATTATTTTTATGTATAAATACTTAAATGTACTCATAACTTGGGTAGCATGAGCATCACAAACAAGGATTTGTTAGATTAAAAATCTTACAAAAGAACTTTTATTTCAATTTATTAGAGTGTATCCATGTTTTACTATTTTTCATGTTGCCCAAATTTCACTTCATACTGACAAATCCCATCTACATCACTAACATGAACCGAAGAATATGAAAGCTTCAATGTTATCACAATTATATTGGAGGTATGTTGATGTTCATGATGAGTATAGTGGTGGTTAAGAGATCTCTTCCTTTTTGTTCTAGCATTTTCATCAACAAAATTATGATAGCCATAAAAATGATTACCTAATTTTTTCAATACATAAGGATATTTTCCCTTGTTCTTCTCTAAGGCCCTTTTAGTTTTAGGTAAGATAGATTTGGTAGAAGTAGAGCAATCTCACTTGTGGTGTTTCTTTTTTATCTTTCCCACCTACCTTCATCACTCAAAGATTCTTCACAATCAAAAATAACATTTTTTTTCAGAACCAAAGTGCTCCCACATATGTCTCCTATGATGCCTACTACTTGGTCATGCTAATTATTCTTCATGGTTGAAAGGTCCCTCGTAATCAGATGTTACATGCCTCCTAAAACTAGAATGATCATGCCCATGCCTTCTTTGTCTCTTCCTCTTTATTCTTGTCTATATATCATCATCATAGTTTGATGCTTCCCTACCATTTTCAGAATACGATTCTTCCCTCCTATAATTTTTTTGAGTGCTCATGCCCATGCCTCTTCCTCTTATAGCCTTTAGAATGTGAGTTAGATGAAGTGCTTGTATGCTTTTTTTTAGCCCTTTAATCTTCTATTTTATCGTTTCCATCATTGTTGTCATCCCTAATTCCAATCCCAATTCTTTCTTCCTATGTTTCCTATGACCCTTATTGCCAACTCTTTTACCCTGCTCATCTTCAAAGTTACTATTCACTTTTCTGTGCTTCTTACAAGACCTTTTATTCATTCTTTTATTGTCTCCATTTTCATCACTAGAACTATAACTTCTTCTCTTATGCCTCTGATGAGTTCTTTTTTCAACCTTCCTAGGATGTTCTTCATTCTCATCAGAAGAGTTTGAGTAACTCAGGTATTTATATGCTTCCTATGAGCTTTCTTCTCCAACCTATTTTCTCTATTACTCTCATCACTAGTATCTAGTGAGCTTCTCTTTTTTTGTTTAGACATAATCTTCCCCTCTTTTCTTTCCTTGACCTCTACTTCTTCTTTTTCCTTTCCTACAACATCCAATGTATGCTCCCATAACAAAGGGGTCTCCTTTCTCTAAAGAGATTTCTTCTGCTTTTCTTCCACAAATTGCATGAACTTCTTTCTGATCTACAAGAATTTTCAAAATTTTGGACTACCCCTTCAGGATTGATTCCCTCCCTTGACATTTTCTATCCATAGTTGACTTTCAATGACCTCTTTGCGAATTTTTCCTTTTTCTCACAACATCTAAAACCTAGAAAATAATCAATTAGTGCTGGATTTATGTTTTCCTAATTTTCATGTTGCCCATATTTTAAATAAAAATTAGTGCTAAAAAACATGTATACGGTTTGGAATTATAGGTTTTGGGTTTTCTCGTTGGAGTCATAGGATGTGCTTATCAAATAATGAAGATTTTTTTGAACTTTTTGATAGTAAAATATTGGCATCAAAATCCTTAACAAAATTGAAAGGGCTCTTTATTTAAAATCAGTAGAACATCATGATGGCAGTATTAAAAGTTTAAAAAACACTAAAACAACCATCTTGTTAATGCAAAATGGCATATATTGTCTCAAATTTAGTGAATGTCTCTCTGGTTTGATTAAATAGAGATGATAGGTTCCCTTACATACTAAAAAGACAATAAAACAAGGGAAAAGACTATCAAACAAGAAAAACTATGTTGGGAATCCTGAAACACAATAGCAAGGAAAATCATACATGGTTTTAAAATGTCTGTCCAAGTACAGATAGATGATAAAAAAAACCAGGTGGATGAAACCCTCAGCGTACGAATAAAAAAACCTTCAACAATTATATAATCAAAACAAAATACGATGAAAGATTTTTCTTACCATTCCGCCTCGACCAACAAGCAAGATATTGTTGAATGATCGACCATTGACTGTGTTGAAGAGATATGCAACGGTCAAATTTGTCTAAATAGAAACTCTGCAAACTATTTATTACTATATTTTGAAAAGAATTTGTGTACAAAGGGGGTTTAAGGCACCAAAAAATAACTTGCTAATTTGTGTATCCCTATGATTACATATACGAATGTCCTTATCACCGATGACATGAATAGGTATTTTCTATCATTTTGTTATTTGCAAGATGGGGGTTTTTGTGAGAGGATCTTATAGTATTATAATGAGTAGTACTTATGATTAGGCTAGTATTATTGCAATAATTAGTGTATTTTATGTGCTAGTTTTTGATTAATACAATTTGTGTATTGCTTTCATTTTAAGTTGAGAGGCTTCTTTTAAGTTGAGAGGTTTTTTTTATGATAGATCAAATTTCAATGTAAATATTTAGACTTTTTGAAAACAATTGATTAAAAGTGTTAGATTTAATTAAGATCTCTATATATAATAAAGATTGAATGACAATTACAAATCCATGTGGCAATGATTATTTATTATGCACACCAACATTTGGGCTCCCTTAATGTAACATGAAAACTAGTTATATCTTAGGAGAAACATAGTTTCCTACCAAAAAGTGAGTGTGTTTCTCAACCTTCATGCTCCTCTTGTTTGATCAACCTACCAACTCTACTTTTTGGAACTTTCCAACCTTTCAAGTGTCACTCTTTTCTCCACCTTTTCGCTAAAATATTCATAACAATTATTACCACAACTAAATCTTACCCCTTTAACTCCATCCTCTTGAAGAAAGACAACCTACATGATTTCAATATGGTGGACACAGATGTCAAAGAGGTTACTTCATCACCTAATGTTCCTCTCACTCTGAAATTGAGTGAAAGGATGCCTTATCACCAATTGAGGAAAACATAAGAACATTACACACCTTATCACCAATCAAGGAAAACTTAAGAACGTTACACTTCTTTGAAGGTGTAGTTGTAATTCAAATTGTCCAAATTGAGTCTCTATGTTGGTTCAATTACATATTCTCTCTTTTGGCTAATGAATCAATTCATAGCTTCAAATTTTATCTCATGTGATTGAATTAAACATAATTTGAATTTTTATCCCCTTTTTTGTGCATGTTATTATGTGCATTTCAAATGTTAACATTGATGGGCTGGAAAATAACAAGAACTCCTATGATATGTTTATCATCTACAGAACTCTCTCTCTATATATTTTTTCATTGGTTCTATTGGATAAGGAAATATCTTTTTGGAAGAAGATTTATGTTTCAAGATACACAAAGTATGCAACAAATGAAACTTAAAATGTAGATTTTGAATGTCAACAAAGGAAAGACTTCAAATTTTGCAATAGAAACTCGTCAAAACCTCAATTTCCATGCCCTAGTTACTGCAAAGCCAACAAGGGAAAATTTTAAAATAAACAAATGAAGGAAGGATAAACCCTAACTTTCATGCCTTATTCTTTTTTATGAATCCCTCAAAATAATGTTGTATCTCTCATATAAAAATAATAATAGAATATATTTTTATTAGTAATTATTATATAATAAAAATTATTATATATCTAATAGTGTTGTATAAATTATAATTGATAATTTAATTTAAATTTAAAATATAAATATCAATTTTCCATGCAAAAGAAGGAAACCAAGTTGTGTTAGCAATTTTTCCACTTTTAATCTCATACTTGAATATAGTAATAAATCATTAAAATTTATTATAAATATAGTATTTTACTTAATATTAGAAATATATGTAATATGCAATATACATAGTTTTTACATTATTTATTAAATATTTATATTAACTTATTAAATTTTATATTGATTATATTACATCAAATGATATTATTCTTAATTTAGAAAAGAATTATTGATTTAGAACTATATGACTATTTGAACTTAATTTTAAAATTTTAAAATTTTCATATATATATAAAATTTTCAAATAGATTTGAACTCAAGACCTCCCGAATAAGAGGCTCACAATTTACCATTGCATTGTAGGCTTTTGCCTAAATTTTTTCATATATTATTGATTTTAGATTTTTAACTAGAGTTTATAGCATCTTAGATTGATTCAAAGAGGAGTTTTCTTTTCTCACACCCTTATGGAGTTAAAAGGGTTCTCATGAGACTTCCCTTGAAATTTTATCCTATTCTACCACTAGTATTTAAATATAAGTCCAACCAATATTATAGCCTCTGAAGATCCCATTATCTTAACACCAACATCTTTCTCTTTATTAGAAGTTCATTTCTAGTTCAATATCAATTGAGAGGACATTTGAGGAAGTTAACTCATAAGGATGTATGGATAGGGAAAAAGTCCCATCAATGAGCAATAAAAGTTATAAAAAAAAGGTTAAAGAATGTATCAATAATGACAAAAAAATCATTGATCATTCAATTACTTATTTTTTTGTGACTAATTATTAGTGACCAATTTTTTAGTCATTTTTTGATCATTTATTTAGTCACTAATCTTTATCTAACTTTGTGATTTTACTCGATGACCAAATTACTCATTTATTGAGTCACTTATAAATCATAAAAAAAAATTATAATTTGATCACTTTTAGTCATGTGACTAAAGTTCTTAGTCATGTGACTAAATTTTTTTAGTCACGTAGGCATTTATTTTCTAAAATTGTACTAGTGATTGGTCAAGCTTTCTATGTTAGCTGAGCATACTAGAAATCATGTAGAAGGTGAGTGAGTGGGAAGTCCTATGATAGTTGAGCTTACAGTTCTGTAAGCATTGAGCATTTATTGTCGAATATGAAGAGTTATATAGTCAATTTTTGACTCATTTGCATTAATCATCAATTGAAGAGAGCACGGGGAGCACAAAGGAGAGTTAGAATAGGAGGTTTTAACATTTACAAACTATATTTGACTGCTACTCAATAGAATTCATTAGATTGAAAGGTATTTAACTACTGTCGAGTTATATTGTTTGATTTTTCATAAACCTTAAGTAGTTAATATGGAAACTAACTCATCTACAAATGTTAGAAAAGAGGGAAAGGAGGTTTTAAATGTTCAAATAATACATAATGATATAATACAACAACCTTTCCAAGCAATACCTGAGATAGCATATAAAGGAGATCCATCTAGTGTGTAATCGATGATACCACCAAAGGTTGTAATGATTCAATATGTTAGATGTTTCTACATAGGAAAGATAGGAGAAGTAGGTGATATGGAGATAAGAGATTCCTATAATAAATTTTGTGATAATAGAGTCTTGAGGGAAGAATACAAAATTGTAGAATGAAAAGGGTTGAACCATGCTCTATATTTCCCCCAACTATTTAAGGCCAAGTGGATACGAATTATTCTGAGCTACATACATGATAACTATATTTGGTTGGAAGATTGGACCAATTAAGCTCACAAAGAGGATCATTAGTTGAGTATCAAGGTACCCTAACCTTGATCGACCTAAGAGCATGCATAGTGCTAAAAAAGAGGTGATTAAGAAGAATACAAGTGCAATTTGGAAAAAGAGAGGAATTTCTAATAACACAATCTCATATCTCTTAATAACCTTTGTAGTGAGATTGATTGTTCACAAGTTCTTTTAGTCTAGCCAACTAAACAATGTTTTATGTATGGTTGTTCATTTGGGCTACAATATAGTGAAGAGGGAACATACTTATGACCTTGCTGAGTTGCAACCATAGTAGCTATCAAAAAACTTGGAGGCCATAAGGAAAGAAAATAGTGTATCATGCAAATTTGGCTCTTTGTTGGTCTAGATATTCTTCTACATATAGAACACATTTCCTACATATGGAACAGTTGCTTGGAAAACCAATAGGTCTATTTTAGTCTAGACTAAAGAATTTATAGGGAAGCTAGGTGATAACTTTGATTCAGTGATGAGAAGTTACTTTGAGGATTTTAAGAAATCCATGAAATAGTGGTTAAGGATCCCTATATCCTTAGTGGAGAAACCTTATGATGATGTGTTTCTTAGTGAATGAGGACCACACATATGTGCAAGCAACTATACCTAGGGTCAAATGGCTAAAGCCCTTACCATATGAGATGAATGTAGATGAGGCCTCTATAGCTATAACATCTTTGTTACTAGAAGATATTGACAAGAGTACCACCTCATTTGGTAACTACGAGGAAGCCAAATCAAGAATAACAATAGATTTGAAAATAGCTATAGTTATTAGGAAGAAGAAAAAAGTTGTGAAAAAGTTAAAAGAAATATTTGGTGAAGGAGACGAGGAAGAAGAAGAAGAAGAAGAAGATAAAGAGGAAGAACCATGTCAAGACCCATTAGAATTAACTCAAGGTCAAGGAGAGGATAAAAAAGAATATGTAGAAGGTGATGAGGGAGAAGAAGCTATGGAAGCACCTCAAATAGCTATAAGGAAGATAAAGGAAAAAGAACAAATAGTGGAGCAACCTAAGAAGCCTATGAAGAATCCACAAAAAAATCATGCAGTACCTACTACTAGGTCTAGCACAAGGGCAACCACTATTCATGCAAAAGAAGTTGCAAGCTTAGAGGAAAGAGGACATTTGACATAAAAAAGCCAAGTGAGCTTGTTAAGAAAACATACAAAAGATTAAAGAAGAATTCAAAGCCTAAATCAAATTTAGATGAGGAGAAAACCAAGTTAGATCATATGAGTCAATTCAAAGTGGTAAGCCATAATCCCTCCTCTAATTTGGATAATTTGTGTGAAAATATTGTTACAAATGCAAATTTGTTTGGGTTCACACATGTAAATTTTGATAAGATAGGGAGTGAAGACAAAAATAAGGTTGGAGAATCCACATATGATATGATGGATACATTCAAATCCACTCCATTAGAATTTTCCAACTCATTGCATAAAAGTCTATATGATCAAGTTCAACAAAAGTGACAATTTAGTTTGACCATAGAAAGGAAAATAAGAGAGGATCAAATAGCATGAGTGATGCCTTCTTTGAAAATGAAAATGAAGGATAAAGCCATGAATAAATATAAGGGGATATTTACCCCCAAATATAGAGCTTTCAAGATTTTGAGGAACAATGTAGAAGAATTGGTAACATAAATTAGCTCATTGCTTTGGAAGACTATCTATGGGATACTTACCACAAAAATTGAAAGAAAGGAAGATGAAGGAACAAAGGAACCTAAGGAAGGTGATGCAATTAAAGATGTTAAAGATACATAAGTTCTAGTCAAAGAGGATGATGTGGAAGTGACTAAGGAAAATGCAGAAGAGGCCACAACTAAGGATGAGCAGCAAGATGCACAAGATGTACAAGTGCCAAGTAATAGTCCACCACATGTAGCATAGGAGAGTCAATAGGACTCAATGATTATTGATGAGACATATTAATTTCCCAAATTTGATATAGTTTTTATATAATCTAAACTTACTCTTTGATCCTTGTGAAAAACATTTCCAATATATTTGTATTAATGTCTTGTGAAATTATGTTGCATGTAGCTAGAATCTATTAAAACTATGGATAGTGGATATGATATACCTTACTTAATATTATATATAAAGTGCAGTATTTCATATAAATATTTTAAGCTATGTTCTAATATTTGAATGAGAGTAGAAATGTTGTTGTGTATATGTGTTCAAATGTTTCTAATTTTTATTAAATGGAGAAGTGGCACAAAGAGTGGTGAGCACCTTATTAAAGAAGGAGTAATGAAGACCGGTCATAGCATGAGAAGCATAGGTCAGTTCTAGGTGATAAGCTGCATATGCAAGGAGTTATTCTAGGAGACCCAACTTGTTACATTAACTATAGATCGTCATAAATTTTCTAAAGTCATGGTTCATATTTTTCCTTTTCTTCTAACAATGTTTGCTCACAATTTTTTATGTTTAGTTTGTAATAAGTTTCAACCCTATATATATTCTAAAGTTTTTTTTCTATTTTCTACAAATTATTTAGTCATGTAAG
The DNA here is from genome assembly GCA_028749045.1 of Cupressus sempervirens. Taxonomy (NCBI): domain Eukaryota; kingdom Viridiplantae; phylum Streptophyta; class Pinopsida; order Cupressales; family Cupressaceae; genus Cupressus; species Cupressus sempervirens. The sequence goes on along the minus strand of CM053784.1, from coordinate 187,095,632 downwards.
AAAAGAAAAATTCTAATGAGAGAGTGACTTTGGACTACCTATTGTGTTCTTAGTTAGTTGAACCCAACCAAGGGGGCCCACTTGGGAGGTGGAATATATTTAGTTAGAGTAGATTTTTTTATTGAAATTTCCTATTTAAGATAGATTTATTGTATTAGTCCTGCAACATGGTTACTGTGAAAGTTCCTATAACAATTGTGGAAAATGATCATAATGGATGTTTGAATTGTTAACTTGTTGAGAATTACATTTTATATAATTTCTATAGTTCACTTTTGATAGTCCAAGTATGTTTAATATTCTATGTCAGTAGTATATATTTCTTTCATGCATTTTACTTTCCTGCAACATAGGTGTTAAGACTCTTAAAGGAACTTAGTGCACATACTGTACTGACCCATATCAAGTCCTACATCCCTAGGTTGACAATTAAAATGTATATTCATAATGGAATGGATAGTTCTTACAATGGATATAATATCCTTGATAGAGGAATAGTGGTGTGATTATCTAGACCTATTATGGAAACTTGCATCTTCGGCGATGTTGTTAGGGATGGTGTCAAACTAGGAACCTAAATGAGTCCTTTATTTTTAGATTAATGTGTTAGTTAGAAACCACAAGATTGAGTACTTGATTCATAAGTCATCAATTCAATTGCATGCATTGAAGAGGTAGACAACAAGATGAATATGGGAGATTTATCCCATGGGAGCCTGTTAATCTGAATGAAGAAATTGAAGAAGAAGCTAAGTTGCCTTTTCTAGATGCAAGCTCTATTTTTCCTACATAAGCATCCTCAAGAGTAGAACCTTTGGATACAAGTGGTCTTCAACCTTTTGCTAAAATTTTGGCCATTATTTCTTGATAATACTATTCCAAATCCACCAGTTGTTAAAAATCTAGTGCCCAATGTTCCTTTTCATTAGTAACCTCATAATCAAATAGCTCCAGTAATGGCACAACCTACTTTTCCATTTCCTCTCCCAAGCCTTGTAACCAATGCTAATCTAAAAAATATATCTCCAAATGCTCTTCCAAAGTAATATGGCCTTACAACTAACAATCTTGATACTTTCTTGTTTGATTTTGACATAATCTATTGTAGCTTTGACTACAACACTGATGCTCATAAGCTTAAATTGTTTCCAACAACACTGAAAGAGTTAGCTTTATGATGGTTCATGGGTTTAGGAGCTAATGTAGTAGGCACTTAGGATAAAATGCAAACTTTTTTTTTGGACAAATACAAAGAGTATTGTGAAGAAAATGATTCATGAGGAGATGATATCTTTAGAATATCATAATAGGAGGAAGAAACACTAGAAGACTATGTTTCATGTTTCTTGTATACATTGTAGAAGAACCCTCAACATGTGTTTTCTGCGGATTCACAAAAGCTAGTATTTTTGAGAGGTGTAAATGATAGTTGTCTAGAAGCATTAGAATTGATGGTTGGAGGAGTTTTATATCAATCTTCTTGGGATGACCTCAAGAAAATCTATTTTAATTACTCAAGATCAACAATGAAGAAAGCAAAAGGACATTGGACTATAACTACTAAAGGAATCAATCATGGTATTTCAAAGCTCAAGATATCTAATATGCTCTTCAATTTTAAGTAGGACATTATAAATGATGTTGCTACACATCTCAACATAATGAATGCAAAGAAGAAGCATGAAGAAGCTAAGGTACAATTAGCTGAGTATTGCCCATATTGCCAGAAGTAGAAGAAAGATTGCCAATGGAAATTGGTCGCTAGTGTGGAAAACCAACATCTTCCAACTGAGTATATCAAAGTAGATGGAGATGATGAGCAAGTATTATTTGTTTCTCAACACCAGCCATGGGCTCAATGTCAAGGTATGCCTCAGGACCCTTTACAAAATTCAAATCTATATAGTAATCAATGGAAAAATTGTAATACCGAAGGTCCTCTCCAATATAGTCCACCTAATTAGAATAATGCTTGGAAAAATAATCCATAACAACCTTAATGGCCTCATAATTGCCAACCTTCCTAGCCATACCAAAAAAAAATCAATGGCAGAATCAATAGAACTAATGGCAACCACCCTAGGGGAATTGGCAGTCTACAAATCAATGGAGAGGACCTCAACAATGGCTTAACCAAAATATTGGTAATCCACAATTACCACCTCCAGTCCAAAAACCTTCCTTAATGCCACTACCTAAAAGTCTTGGACCTCAGAAGCAAACCCAGTTACCTACACAACCTCAACCAAATCTAAATAACCAATAGTCAAAACAACCCATGTACTCTGTTGATGCTCAGTAATATCCTACTTATGCTCTGAATGTTGTAAATATACATTTGAGATCTGGTAGAACCCCACTAGTGCCTAACTACCTCTTATAACTAAAATACTAGATACTCCTAGAGCATCAGAACCCACAGTTTCTAAAGAGGTTGACCCAACTAATGTCACTAGCTCAGTTGAAGCCCAACCAACAGTTGAACCTCCTTTTCTAGAAAAGCTCATACAAAGTAAACCTACACAAATGGAGGAACAATATTTTGATATTATTTATTAGTTAAATAACATACATGTTCAAATACCCCTATTTCAAGCTATTAAAATGTTCCTATCTATGGCAAAGCCATCAGAGAAGCCTTCCTGAAAAAGTCTGGGAGGAAGATAAAGGATCCAACCACATTCCATGTTGTAGGACAATTAGCTAACATTATGTTAGGAAAATTGATCTTTCCTAAATATTTTGATCCAGGAAGTCTAGTTGTGAATGTGATTATAAATAGTCAGTCTTTTAAAAATTCTTTGATTGATCTTGGTGTTGTGAATGTGATTATAAATAGTCAGTCTTTTAAAAATTGTTTCATTGATCTTGGTGTTGCTATAAATATCATGACTAAGGAAACTATGAAGAAGTTGAAAATAGAAGTATTGAGAGCTACCCCAACAATTTTTCAACTTGCAAATAGTTCTACTATCACTCCTGATGGGATGATAGAAGATATAGTTGTAACCCTAGACTCCTAGAGTACCCTACAAATTTCATGATTCTATCTCCCAAAGTCAATTTATTTAGTTACTCTGTCATTCTAGGATGACCATGGTTAGTTAAAGCTGATGCAAATATAAGTTGTAGATCAAGGAATATGACCATATCTAATGGTCAAGCAACACAAAAATTTGATTTATATCCTCCAACACAACCACAACTAGATTCAAGCATTTGTACGAACAAATTTAGGGGATAGAGAAGAAGAGTTAAACTCTATAGCACAACTTATGATGTTACATAGAAAATCTTTTCTAAAGCTGTAGGAAGAGGATTCAGTAATTTAGAGTATTCTTACTAACACTTGTGTGGTAGAAAAAGATGTACTTGATAGTTCTATGTTAGAATTAACCACATAGGAGGACTGTAATGAGAGTTGTATTTTTCTCAAGGAGCCAAATATTATTCATCAAATCTTACCATGTGAATTAGATACAAGTCTAATCTATAAAGCTGCTATAATTGAGTCTACAACTACTATTGAGCTATCAAAAGATCATAATCTCCACGTCAATCCCAAATTATCTTCCAAACAGATGAGACAATTAATAAAGCTTCTTTAAAAACATGAAAAGGCTTTTGCATGGGACAATGGGGATATGAAAGGGTTGAGTCCTACATTATGTACTCATAGAATATACATTAATGAAGGGTGCCTGCCACTCCGTCAACCCCAGAGAAGGACTAATCCAACCCTTAGAGATATAGTTAAAATTGAATTGTAAAAATTGCTTGATGATGGTTTTATCTATCCTATATTTGATAGTAGATGGGTGTCACCTTTGGTCATAGTACCTAAAAAGGGAGGGAAATGGTGCATTTGTGTAGATTATAGAGAATTGAATAAGGCAACCAAAAAGGATTACTTTCCTTTACCATTCATTGATCAAGTTTTGGACACTTCGGCTGGAAAGAAGTATTTGTCTTTTGTAGATGGGTATAGTGGTTATAATCAAATAAGTATTGCTCTTGAAGATCAAGACAAAACCACATTTACATGCCCATGGAGTACTTTTTCATATTCCATTTTGCCATTTGGCCTATGTAATGCCCTTGCAACATTTCAACAAGTAGTGATCAACATTTTTGTTGATATATCACATGATTGTATGGAAATATATATGGATGATTTCACAACATTTAGAGTTACTTTTGAAGAAGCCATGATGAATCTTGAAAATGTTCTTATCTGATGTAAAGAACATAATCTAGCACTTAATAGTGAAAAATGTTTCATGCTCATGTAGGAAGGACTGGTACTTGGTCATTTCATATTAGTTGCAAGAATACAAATGGATCCAACTAAGATAGAGGTAATTCTAACACTTCCCATACCTACAAAACCAAAATATGTAAGATATTTTTTAGGTCATGGTGGATATTATAGGCATTTCATAAAAGACTTCAACAAAATAGCTAGTCCTTTGTACACATTGTTGACTAAGGAAGCTAAATTTATTTGGACACCTAAGTGTAATGAAGCCTTCCTATAGTGTAAGAAACTCCTCACCATAGTACTAGTTTTAAAGGGCCCAAATTAGTCAATTCCATTTCATATTCATATTGATGCATTAGACTATGTTGAAGGAACTATATTAGGACAAAAGCCTGCCAATCTTGAGAATAGCATCTACTATATTATTAAAAGCCTTCATGGACCCAAGATAAATTAGATGGTAACTCAAAAAGAACTTTTAGTTGTAGTCTATGTGTTGAACAAATTTAGACATTATGTGACTAGATATCCTATTTTTGTTCATACTGATCACTCAGCTATACAATACTTAATGAAAAAACTAGCTACCACTAGTAAACTAGGAGGATGGCTCTTGTTGTTACAAGAGTTTGATATTACTATAATTGATAAGCTAGAAAAATTTGACATAGTTGTAGATTATTTGTCTAGATTATCCATGCTAATGAAGATCTAACTTTAATTGAAGACACCTTTCCAGATGAGCATTTGTTCCATATAGTAACTCATACACCATGGTATACAGACATTGCAAATTATCTTGCTACAAATACACTGCCCTCACACTTCTCTCATAAAGAAAGGAGAAAGCCAATAGAGAAAAGTTTTCAATATTCTTGGATAGATAACAATATTTTCTATGTAGGACTAGATCAAGTCATGAGGAGATGTGTTAGGGAAGATGAGATATATGATATACTGCATGCTTGTCATGATGAAACATGTGGAGGCCATTTTGTAGGGAAAAGGACATCATTAAAGATACTTACAACATGATATTATTAGCCAACCTTACATAAGGATGCAGTGAAATATACAACTAATTGTGACAAATTCCAAAGGATGGGTTGACCAACCAAAATTGATGAGATGCCACTCACTCCATAGATTGTAGTCACACATTTTGATAAGTGGGGAATGGAATTTATAGGTCCAATTGATCCACCATCAAGTGGAAAATCCTACATCTTAGTATATATGGATTATGTAACTAAATGGGTGGAGGTTCAAGCAATGAAAAATGCCAGAGATGAGAAAGTAGCTAAGTTCCTATATGCAAAAAATTTCACCCATTATGGAGTACTCAGAGAACTTGTCACATATCAAGGATCTCAGTTTATATCAAACTTGATCATTGAGGTTATGAATGAGTATAAAATAATGCACCATAAATCTAGTCCTTAACACCCTCAAGAAAATGCACAAGTAGAGGTTACCAATAGATAACCTAAAGCCATTTTGGTAACCTCTACTTGCCTAGTGCACATACACAAGAAGGATTGGACCAGAGGATTAACTAAAGCTATTTGGGCATACCAAACCACATGGAAGATAACAACTAGATTCACTCCATTTGAGCTTTTCTATGGTAAAGCAACAATGTTGCCCATTGAATTTGAACACAAAACACTATGAACTACTTTAGAGTTAAACATAAATCTTCCTAGAGCACAACCAAAGAGACTTCTCCACTTGAATTTTCCAGATGAAATATGAAAGAGAGATTTGGAAAGAACATAAATTATTCAAAAATAGTGAAAGTAGTGGCATGATGCACAAATTAGGAATAAAAAATTCCAAGCAGGAGATTGGGCTCTCCTTTATGATTCTCACTTCAAAGAGAATCCAAGGAAATCACAAACTCAATGGTCAGGGCCTTATGAGATTCAACATGTTTTTGACAATGGTGCAGTGCAATTGACAACTATTTATCCTATCCACTTTAAGTTACTTGTAAACAGCCATAGGCTACATCTCTATCATAAGCCACAAAATAAAGCATAGGTCATGTAGCAATTCTAACGAACCAGTACAACAACTCTTCTGAACATAGTTCCTGCAACAAAAGGTGAAAACCTTCTTCTTGTAACCATACCATGATTAAATTTTAGGAACCTTCATAAAAAAAATTCATTTAATATGAGGCCCATTCTTCCATTCATTTTTCTCTCTCTTCATATTAACCTATATCATTTCTTTATCCTCCATCCACCCACACTCCATGTCACCCACACATTCTATTTTTCCTACTTTCAATAAACAAAACTGTCAGCACTTTCTATAGTCATTAGACTTTGCCACCTCATCAACATGAATGTAGACATACACTCTCAAATTTTTAGGTATAACAATTTCTTTTACTCTTTATTTTTAGAATATGGGTTTGTATATCATATAAGACTTAAGCCAGTTTCTTCTTCCCATGCCATAAATTTTAAAGTGTGGACACTGGTTAAATTTTAGTGGGGAGCCAAAAAAGTGTATTAATTTCCAAATGTCATTTCCATGTTATCCTAGCCATGTCTACATTGAAGGATGTATTTTGGTAGTAGTCTGATAGTTTTTGATTCATTAATTTTCAAAAATCTTTCTATATCTAATATACCTTTTTATTGTGATTTTTGGGAAACAATCTTCTATACTTGGCATGATTGAAAGGACTAAGAGCTATTATGGGAACACCTTCAGTTAAAGCCTCAATGTCCTTCATCATTAATGTACCATTATTCTACATGTTGAAAATAAAGGGGTCTTGATTACAAGAAGTAGTAATGGCATAAAACATTTTTTCATTTTTCACAAAGATTAGCTTTGAAGTTCAGAGAGAGGGAATTTGTAAAGGTAAGAGGGGAAAAAATTTATCACAATAGAAAGGGTGGAAGCCAAACATTTTGAAGATGGGGGGACAACTAAAGAGGTATGAGCTAGTCATGCATAATGTTTTACTTGTGGACATTAGAGAAGTTCAACAATTTCATGCTTGTGGATGGCTCAGTTACTTCCTACAATTAACAAAATTCAATGAAGAAGTGGAAATGGAGTTCATGATGACATTTGATGAAGGGGAAGCCTCAATTTGGGGATTAAGAGTGGTTGCTACTGAGGAAAGGATAGCAAAGGTCACAAGATTATGGACAATTAAGGAACATTACCCAAATGAACATGATCTTAGGTCTTCAACGACATAGTTCACTTAGCAAGGTGACCCTCAATTGGATATTATAAAACAAGGATGCAAGAGACTTTCTCTTCCACCTCCATATCCAAAGTTAGCAACCCACATTATCAACTATTTAACCTATGAAGGAAAGTTTTCAAACTTGCATGCTCATCATTTTAAATTGCTTAGTTGCATAAGGAATAACATGCAAGTTAATGTTCCCTACTTTCTTTAAAATATGTTGTGTATAAGTGTTGATGAAACTCAAAAAGGAAAAGAAAATTTTGTTTTCCATTATGCCCTCATTAAGATTCTAGTTGAAAGATCTCTTAGGGATTCCACCCCTATTTCATGGGAAATTTTTTTTGAATCCAAGGCCTTACAATCTCAAGCCAACCTTGTTCCTCAAAACCTAGAAAATGAGGAAGAAACCACATAGCCAATTCAAAATCTAGCTAAGAAGGAAAAAGAACCCTCTCCTAATAAGTCTACTAAGCCTAATTTAGAGGATGATATGCCGAGCTCTTCTAGGGGTAAAGGCAAGTGTAAGGTTAACCCTAACCTTGAAAAAGAAGTACACAATCCCTCTGTTAAGGTAGCAAAAAGAAAGAGGTTTGTTCCTATAGCAACTAATTCTACAACATTTGCTCCAGCCATGCCTAAACCAAAATAGACCCACAAAGTGGTTCAAGCTGAAGAAATTCATGTACATAGAAGCACTCATATACGAGGTTGAGTATCTCCAACTTCTATTGAAAAACCAAATGCCCCAATTTCAAAGCTTCATATAGAGTCAGTAGTTGAGAATGTCCCTAATTATTCTCCTATGCAATTAGAGTTCCAAAATGGAAAAACACATGAAAATGAACTTGTCAAGGAGACATCGCAAGAGAATTAGGAAACATGCCAATAAAATCCTATTGTTGTTCTAGAAAAAAACATCTATCAATGATCAACCTATCGTGCCATCAATCCCTAAATGTTCCAATGTTTCCCTTATACCTTATAAACCTTTCTGGTACACCCAACATTTCCAACAAGTTGCTAGAGAGCAAAAGATGAAATCTAAAACTCAAGAATTTTCATCAATAATAATTTAGTCAATATTTATTGGTCTATATAATCATTTAATTTTTAAGAAAGCCTTGTGGAAGCAAGAGAGAGACTAGATGCAAAAGAAATATTTGATAGAGATGAGGAAATTGAATCATTAAAGGAGCAACTAGAAAAATAGAAGCAACAAATGAATAAAGCTTTGAAGCTAGCTAATTAGGTTATGGCCTATAGACCACCCCCAATGGTGTATGCTATGTGTTTGAAAGAATAATTTCTATTATTCTAGTTGATGATGATAATGATAAATATTGATTGTGAATTTAAGAATGCTTGAGATTTTTATAATGTGTATCGAACCTTGCCCTCATGGAAAAAGAACTTTTTGTGTGAGCTCTATTTGCATAATTTCATAATTCCACAAGAAATAGAGTGGAATCACCTACTTTACATAGGGGATGTTCACTTAAGAGCTCTAATGTCATGGATGCACAATGGAACAAATTATGATAGATAGTTGGATACCTATAGAGACTTGAAAAGTCTAAGTCACTACCACTTTGGGCTGAATCCTAGAAGCCTTATGATCTCTTGAGAGATTGGTTTAGATTAACTTGTGGAAGGAAAAAGCTAAAAATTAGAGAGAAAGTGTTTGAAGAGAGGAAAAAAATTATAGAGAGTATCAATGAATTCCTAATTTCACATAGCAAAGAGCAATTGTAGGGCTTAGAAATAGATGGACTCGACTGCTAGAATCTTTCAAGAACACTGAACCACACAACCCTATTAATTTTGAGGCAACAATGAATAGAATGGCTAAATATATGCAATTGGAAAGGAAAATCAAGAAAGAGTTATGGATGCCATTAACTTTCCAACCTCCTACCCTTCTTTGGCCTCCTGTATGAAAGAAATGCTACTAGGTTAGATCCATTAGTTGAATAACACTTGGGTGAGCATTGGAGATGATATAGAGGATATTTATACACCTTCAAAAGTGGGAAATAGGGAAAAAAAATAGTGGGAGATTTTAGAGCAATGAAAAAGAAGTACAATTCTTGAGGACAATCATTTGCATAGTGGGGGGCAGATGATGAGACATATTAATGTCTCAAATTTGATATAGTTTTTATATAGTTTGAACTTACTCTTTGAGCCTTGTGAAAAATATTTCCAACATATATGTTTTAATGTCTTGTGAAATTATGCTGGATGCAACTAAGACCTATTAAACCTATGGATAGTGTATATGATATACCTTAATATTATATATAAAGTGTAGTATTTCATATAAATATTTTAAGATATGTTCTAATATTTGAATGAGAGTAGAAATTTTGTTGTGCATATGTGTTCAAATGTTTCTACTTTTTAGGAAATAGAGAAGTGGCACAAAGAGTGGTGAGTACTGTATTAAAGAAGGAGTAATAAATATTGGTCATAGCATGAGAAATGTAGGTTAGTTCTAGGTGATAAGCTGCATCTATGAGGAGTTATTCTAGGAGACTCAACTTGTTACATTAACTATGAATTATTATTCTATTGCTCAATCAATGTTCTAAAGTCATGGTTGACATTTTGCCTTTTTCTTCTGACAATGTTTACTCACAATTTTTGATATTATGTTTGTAGTAAGTTTCAACCCTTTGCATATGTGGAAAGGAAGAAAGAGGAGTAAGTTGGAAAGAATTCTAAAGTTGTTTTTCTATTTTCTACAAATTATTCAATCATGTAACAAAATAAGAATTCTAATGAGAGAGTGATTTTGGACTACCTATTGTGTTCTTAGTTAGTTGAAGCCAACCAAGGGGGCCCACTTGGGAGGTGGACTAGATTTAGGTAGAGTAGAAATGTTTATTGCAATTTCCTATTTAAGATAGATATATTGTATTAGTCCTGCAACATAGTTATTATGAAAGTTTCTACAACACTTGTGGAAAATGATCATAGTAGATGCTTGAATTGTTAACTACTTGAGAATTCCTTTTTCTATAATTTCTATAGTTCCATTTTGATAGTCCAAGTGTGTTTACTATTTTGCATCAGTAGTATAGATTTATTTCATGAATTTTGCTTTCCTATAGCATTAGTGTTAAGACTCTTAAAGGAACTTAGTGTACATACTGTGCTAACCCATTTCAAGTCCTATGTCCCTGGGTTGACAATTCAAATGTATTTTCATAATGGAATAGATAGTTCTTACAATGGACATAATATCCTTGATAGAGGAATAGTAGTGTGATTATCTTGACCTATTATGGAAACCTATAATTATAATCAAGGATGTTGCTGATAATTCAACATAGAACATCAATCCTTTAACTAAGTAAGATTTGAAGAAGATATTGAAAGATTACACAATGTCAACATAATTGTGTAATAATCCTATATTGGTGAGACCAAATGAGATTATAAAGGAAAAACTTGCTCATGTAGGGGAGAAACCTAAAGAGATGCCCAATGCCCCTCATCAATTTATAGAAGAAAAAGAGAAGTACGAACAAGATCTACAAGTAGATCAAAGTGCACACCTTGAATAGATAGTAGTTACAATAGAGACACAATATGTAAGGCCTGTAGTTACATTTTAGATTAAAGAGGATGAGGCTCAATAATTAGATACACCAGTTCTTAGCCTACATATTTTAGGTATGCCAATAATATTGAAAATTGAGAAAGATGGAACTAAAGTTCATGCAGGTTAGGAAGCAAGTCATGTACCTACTCTACAAACATAAGGTGAAGCACAATAGTAAGAGAGTAAAGATGATATAATTGAAGAGTTGAAGGTGAATACTGTACTCAAGGAACAAATTTCCATATAGACCTTGGTTATCCTACCAACTTCTATCACTCCTCTGAGTAGTCATGCTCTCTAGAGGCTGAGCACATATGCTACACCTTTTTAAATATCAAGGGCAAGTGCTAGTACATCAAGGAGAAAAAATGACACATCTTTTGTGGATGTAACTTTAGATGAGGTGACTGAGCTACCCAAGTTTGATTTCAAAATAATCACAATTAAAGAGATGAGTATTCTATAGGAAGCTTTGCAAAGAAAGAAGACATAAGAAATGATGAGAAGGGAGTATAAGCAAAACCAAGTATTGCATGAGATAAAATACATATTTTATGATGCTTTCAGTCTCTTTGAGATGAATGAAGACAAGCTAATTATTGAACAACTTGTCACCATTGTTGACAAAATAAAGGATGAAGACCTAGACACAAATGTTAAACTTTTAGAATGGCCTGAAAGGAAATTTAACACTAAGGTACTTGAGAAGATATCTAGTGCTATTGCACTAAGATAGGTTGACTTAGCAACCAAGATGGAGAGTGTGAAAAAGGTGTTAGCTAATATTTCTCTCTCTAGACCATGTCATGTGATGTGAATCTTTTCACACATGATGTTTAGAGGAATATTGACCAACTGCAAGGATATTTACAAAATACAAGTACTACTCTTAAGTTATCTCCTTATCAAAGCCAAGCTCATTTTTAGAGATTAATGTCCACTCAATGTATGCTTGTCAAGATGAAAGTACAAGATGCAAACATTCAAGCTACCTTGATCAATATTAAATCCATGTTGACCCCACACATGGAAGTGTAGCATAAGGAACTGGTCTGTACTAAGACATTGATGAATAAAGATGATTGAATTTCAACTCATGATGGCTTAATTGACCTTGCTTCCTAGCTATAAATTTAGTATCAATCTCTATAGGTAGCATGCACTAGTTGGGATGTATATTTGAATATTATAATGGAGATCCATAAATTATTTTTGGATAAACACACTATTAATGTATCACCCATGACATAAGTGTCAAAAAAGAGGGGAATAGATTATGAAGTTTTGAGTAAGGAGGAGTAATAATGCAGAAATAGGGAACAAAAAATCTACTCAAAAAGATTATTAGATTTAGATATATAAATTATATATTTACTCAGGGAAAGTAATGGAGAAATAAGGTATGACATTTAGTCATCCATTTTGATAAATTTTGAAGTTTTGAAATTTTGTATGAGAGCTAAATACTAGATATATATTGTCTAATTTATGCTCATAGTAAGGATTGTATATGCATGACAATGTGTTTTTGCCACTCATGTCAAAGGGGGAGATTGTTAATATCAAATTGGTTTTGGAAAAGTAGTGACACAACACTTAGTCATTATCTATTAGTATTTCAGTGCATGCCAAGTGATCAGAGAGAGCCGAGTGATCAAACAATGTCGAGCATTAGTGGTCAAACAATACATGCCGAGTAATATACCTACTATGTGTTGATTCACTCACAAGCCAAGAAAAATATACATACTAAGTGATTCAAGAGATGAGTAAATAGTGTATGCCAAGCCATTTGGAAGCTAATTTATAGCATTGAGAATGTAGTGATGGTCAAACATCATAGTCTTTAGATGCCAAGTGAACAATTTTGGACACAGTTGTTTGTAATGACACATACATATAAACCATTTTTGGGCTGACTTAACAATTATTTTACAATACTAGAAGATATGTATGGAGGCATATTATGAATCCCTATGTAGTACATGCAACCAATCAAATTTAGAGATGTTCTAAGTAAAAACATGGATAAACTTTAGCCATGTATTCTTACCTAACCCTAGCCCACCTATGTTTACTTAAGGGGAAAATCCAAGGATTTTGTAGTGTATGAATGCATAGAAGGCTCAGATGAATGCTAAGTACTATTGGTGTAAATAAGTATTTACTTATTACACTTACTTAAGTTTTACTTAGGTTAATGCATTATTTAATTATTTTGCATTATTTTATTATTATTTTAGGTGAGACATTTAGGAGTTTGTGTACTCTCATTGAGTTACGCAACTCTAATTATGCACATGGTGTCTACAACACAGGAGTATGCATCATTCATTGAGTTTTCATATTGACAACACAGTTATCCACACTCCTCATTTAGTACATGTTGTCTACACCACTGATTTGCATGCTACACCATTATAGGCTTATCCTCACATCATTGCACTTAATCTCATGCTCAATGGAGGATAACCCATATCTGGTGGACATGTGTTTGGTTGTATGACACATCATGATGCTAACTTCTATGCATTTTAGAAGCTCTCCTGAGGCCTTTATATTCAAGCACTCCTAGTGTACTCTCAATCAAGTTATTGAATGAATATCATCATTCTGATCATACTTTGTCTATTTTGTTCTACTGTGTGCTTGTGTTGAGTTCTTTAGTTCTTGGGTTAATTTTGGCCTAAGCCAAATTCTTACATGGTATCAAAGCCAAGGAGGATTCTCTACACGTAGGCATTCAAGACCGTTCATGCTTCAACAACTTGACACAAATTTAGAGGATCCACAAAAATTGGGAGCATCTAGAGCTAGATCTAACCTCACCATTGCATCCGGAGCGTCGATTCGGTGAAGATCGACTATAAATTTGGCTATATTTGGTGAAAGTTGATCATGAGGCAAATTTTTTTTGCAAACCGGCACCCAAAGGCACCAATTTGCAATTGGGTATGGTCATTTCATTGATCTAATTTGTCATTGTTCAGATCTACATTTAATTTGTTCTTTGCAATTATTTGTATTTTTGAAATTATTTTTTTGAAATTATTTGCCCTATCAGGCGTACAAATAGAGAAAATAATTTTGCAGTATCGGGCTGTTAGATCCCGTATTGCGAATTTGGTGGAATGTTTTACTTATTTCACAGGTATTATATTTTATATATCTATGGGCTATATAACTATCAAATTGGGTTATATAATATATAACCATTGGCTACCAAATCGCGGTTACCAAACTCGAGATCTGGCCGCACACCTTACCACTAGCGCCAAAGCAATTTTGGCATCCCATCTCTCTTCTCGGTGGAGGCTTCTTTTCCTTTGAGGTCACATCCTATTCCTTTTACACTGTGCTACGATCATAAATCCCATGCATGTGGGATAATTCGCATAAATTTGATGATCAAAATAGTAATCCTGGCTATGGTAATTTAATTCGGTTGACGATTGTACATTTCGGCGTGACTTTTTCCATTTCAGAACTCAAAACCCGCAAATACCTGGTGGCACAACACATATTCCATTAGGTCTTTGAAAACTAGCATGGAAAGCTATATTTTTGGCAAACCCTACGACAGTCCGGCGACAATTCCTTGCACCAATCTTCTGACACGTGGCAAGAGCAGAGGATGCCATAGGGACCTCAACACAGTCATCATAAATATGAACGCCATGTCAGCTACTAAATCCCTAGCCACACAATAGTTTAGTCAGCATCTGACTTAGATGACACATTAGGACACGTCATTATCTATACATTCCATATAGTACAGAATCTACGTCATCTGCAACATCAGCTGGAGGGAAAATTTCATGTTAACATCATCAATTTTGTGAACTTAAAATTGATGCCCATCTAGATGTCAAAATAGGTCAAATTATAACTAGTACGATGGCTGTATGACCATCAAATTTAACCTCATATTTTGCTGATGCAACCCCTCTCCAAATTGATTTTGGTTTTTGTAGTCTGACTTCAAGAGGCCATAACTCGCACATTTGGACTCCAAGTCAGGTGCAATTTTTTTTGAAATTGGGTAGAATTTTTTAAAAATTGTAGTGGTGCAACTACTTTTTGGTTTTGGTGCATGGATTGTTCAAAAATTGTGTTTTTTGGTGACTATACCTAGATAATCCTACATTTTGTAACTTCAATTGCTCTGTACAAGCACATCTGAAGTCGAAAATAGGTTTCATTTTTTTTGAAAGTGCGTATTTTTTTGTCTACTTTCCAAATCTAGCATTAGATTATAGTGTTGTGTGGACAAATTGTCACTTTCAGCAATAGAGCCTTTCTTTGCTTTGTAATGCTTCAGTATTGTAACACATTGTAAAGTTTCAAATTTGTGCTCTATTAAGAGGTTGTAAAAAGAAAAATCAAAAGTCCATGAAGGTAAAATTGGCAAGTGGCCTATTGTAATTGCACTACTAATAAAGTGCCCAAAGCATCTATTTTGGGGGGGTGTTCTTGGTGTTGTGTTCTCTCTTTTTTGCACTTTTCTTTCATTTTATACATTATGGGAAACTTTAAGTTTCCTAAATTAACTCCTCATAACTATGCTTCATGGTCAATCAAAATGTTGTATCACTTAATGCATAATGGAGTTTCACAATATGTAGATGGTACTCTTTCTAAACCAGCAAGTGATAATGTATCAATAAGTGAAATTTCAAATTGAGTAGCCATGGATAGGAAAGCCCTAGGTGATATATGTTTGGGGGTAGATGATAAAATCATGTATCAAATAAAAAAATGTACTACATCCAAGGAAGCTTGGGATACCCTCGAAAGCCTTTATGGTAAAGTGTCTGAAGAGGATGTGTTCAAAATTGAAGATGAGCTTGTATCCTTAGATCTTAGGTCATATGACTCCATCCAGGACTTCATCATTAAGGTGAATGAATTAAGAACAAATCTTACTAATTGTGGGAGTTCTATCAAAGATGATAGACTGATCTATCTCATCCATAACAAGCTGCCATCTGAATATTCCACATTTATATCTTCTTTTAACACCTCAAAGACTACCTTAGGGTCTGCCTACAAGAAAGTCACTTTTGATGAATATAAAAAGCTGTTGGATGATGAAGAAAAGAAGTTGAAATCAATGGGGATTCTCAAATCACCTCAGTCCAAAGCATTAGTGGCCAATGAGGGTTCTCAATATTTAGCTGGACAATCTTCAAACAAAGGAAAGGGTGAGAAGAAGTGGAAGAAGGACAAATCCGAGGATGCAGAAAAGACAACACCACAATCCAATCAACCAGGCAAGTCGTCAAATTCCAACAAGAAAGGGGACAATAATAAGGAGAAGAAGAAGTGTGCTTATTGCAAGAAATTAGGTCATGAAGAGCATGAGTGCTATCTTAAAAAGATTGATGAGTTGACCAACATCATGAAGAAACATAATGTTCCATTGCTTAATGCTTAGAAGGAGAAAAGGTCTTCTTTAGATTCAAAGGGCAAAGGGCAAGCACTCATGGCTAATTCAAACTCTTCAAAAGAATGGATATTTGACTTAGGTGCCTCATATCACATGGGTTCTTCAAAGGAGAATTTTTCTTCAATGAAGCATTCAAGGGTACCACAAATCTTCATGGGGAATGATAGAAAAATGGAAGTTGAAGGAAAAGGAAATGTGGAGATGAAAAATGGAGAGTTTCAAGAGGTTCTCTATGTTCCAAACCTAAGTTCAAATCTCCTTTCAATCTACCAAGTCACTCACTTGGAGATGGACATAGAGTTGAGTTCCTTCCAGACTTAGTTCAAGTGCACAGTCTTAAAGATGATTCCTTGGTTACAATGGGGAAAGTGAATGATCACAAGACGTTATACTCTTTCTCTCATTTTGTACCCAAGTCTTCTTCAAAGGCCTTGTTATCTCAATCCAATTCAAACATGCAATTATGGCATGAGCGGTATGGTCATCTTCACCACTACTACCTTTAGCAACTTTGCACTTACCACATGGTGAAAGGTCTACCTCAAATCAACTTTTCTAAGGGTGAATGTTCAATAGATTTAGTGGATATGCATCCAGAGGGGAAGTTACAAAGAGGGAAGTCTTCTAGATCAACAGGTGTTCTACTAATGGTTCACATGATATTAGCAGGTCCTTTTGCATTTAACCAGGGTTGCTACATACTTACCTTAGCTGATGACTTTTCAAGGTTTACTTGGGTCTACTTTCTACATAGTAAGAATGAAGTGTTGGACAAGTTCCTAGCCTTCAAGGCTCATGTAGAACAGAAATCTAGGAAAGCCATCAAAGTACTCCACATGGACAATGGAAACATGGATGTGAACAAAAGACTTAAGGATTTTTCCAGACATGAGGGAATTGATCTTTAGACTCCTCAAGCATCCAGTCTACATAAGACAGATGTTGTAGCTTTGAGGATCCAAAATCTTAAGTCTATGGCAAGTTGCATGATTCATGCCAAGTCTCTAGATCCATCATTAGAAGTTGAAGCAATCTCTAGTGCCACTCACATTCTTAATCATTCTCTTCATCCAACCTTAGATGGAAAAACTCCTTTTGAGGCATGGTGCAGCAGAAAACCTATTGTGACACACTTTAGAGTCTTCGGTTGTCCTGCATGGATAAAGATATCTTCTAAGGGATGCAAGGCACAATCATCTTGACCTTGTACCTTCATTGGTTATGAAGACAGTGTGAAGGCATATAGACTCCTAGATCCTGAGACACATTAGATTTTTGTGGAGAAGGATGTACATTTTGAGGAAAGCTCTCAAAGCTTGTCCTCTACTCCTCTTCACACATCATACAGTGTGGAAACTGATAGTGATTTCAATGATGGTGCTTCAATAGATTCAGACACGTGGAGTTCTATCGACAGATATAGTGAGAGGTAACTTTATCAATTTAGTCCACATGCATACATAGCCATAGTGATAGGTCTATAACAACAAGGTACATCTAGTCTTCTAGATACAGGTTCAGTGACAGCTTTGGGGGATAGTATTCATGATTTTCCTCTTCTTCTTGATGCATAATTACCTTCTTTAGTTGTCACGAGGGTTTCAAATTCTCTTTTTCATTCTCTACATGATCAATCATCACAGGTTGAAGTGATTGTGGATACTTATGATCAACAGTTGCAGCAGGGTTCTTCATCAGTTGTAGAGATAGACAGTTCTTTGGGATAGGTTCTTCAATTAGTTGAGCAGGTTTTAAAGACATCACTTATCCATAGGATTCTTTCCACAAACAATGAAAGCGTCTCATTTGTACCTTTGGCATTGTTTCTTCCTAAGGGGAGGAACACCATTTTGCAGTCTTGGATCAGCTTCTTCATTGGAGCATTCACTGTTCGACATTCTTCTTTGGGAGGGGGAGCCCATCCTATCTCTCTTCCTCTTCTCATCATTCTCTTATGTATATACTAGATGTATTTAATAATGGGGGGTCTTAATTACTCCATCCATCAACGCATCCTTCTTTATCTCTCTTTTTGGGGGAAGGTTTTTCCCATGAGGTTTTCCCTCTTTCCCCACTTTATGAGAGATTGCATATCATTATGTACATGGGTACCTTATATGTCCTAGTAGTTGGGACCCATTCTGCATTTCATCCTAGATTTCGTAAGCTTAAGGGAATTCCCCTAAGTTGCACTTAAGGGGGGGTGTTGGTGTAAATAAGTATTTAATTATTACACTTACTTAAGTTTTACTTAGGTTAATGCATTATTTAATTATTTTGCATTATTTTATTATTATTTTAGGTGAGACACTTAGGAGTTTGTGTACTCTCGTTGAGTTACACAACTCTAATTATGCACATGGTGTCTACAACATAGGAGTATGCATCATTCACTAAGTTGTCATATTGACAACACAATTATCTGCACTCCTTATTTAGCACATGTTGTCTACACCACCGATTTGCATGCTACACCATTATAGGCTTATCCTCACATCATTGCACTTAATCCTATGCTCAATGGAGGATAACCTATATCTGGTGGACATGTGCCTAGTTGTATGACATATCATGATGCTAACTTCTATGCATTCTAGAAGCTCTCTTGAGGCCTTTATATTCAGGCACTCCTAGTGTACTCTCAATCAAGTTATTGAATGAATATCATCATTCTGATCATACTTTGTCTATTTTGGTCTACTATGTGCTTGTGTTGAGTTCTTTAGTTCTTGGGTGAATTCTGGCCTAAGCCAAATTCTGACATGGTATCAGAGCCAAGGAGGATTCTCTACACATAGCCATTCGAGACTGTTCATGCTTTAGCACTTTGACACGAATTTGGAGGATCCACAAAAATTGAGAGCATCTAGAGCCATATCTAACCTCACCGTTGCATCTAGAGTGTTGATTCGATGAAGATTGACTATAAATTTGCCTATATTTTGTGAAAGTTGATCGTGAGGAAAATTATTTTTGCAAATCGGCACCTAAAGGCATTGATTTGCAATTGGGTATGGTCATTTCATTGATCTAATTTGTCATTGTTTAGATCTACATTTAATTTGTTCTCTGCAATTATTTTTAAGTACTAGAGCTCAACATACACTAGGAGCTTGGCATGGTCTATGGAGCTTGGCATGGTCTATAGAGCTCGGCATGGTCTTGGAGCTTGACATGGTCTATGGAGCTTGACATAGTCTTGGATCTCAACATGGTCTATGGAACTTAGCATGGTCTTGGAGCTCAACATAGTCTTGGTTTCTTGGCATGGTCTTTGGTTTCTCGGCATGGTCTTCGTTGCTCGGTAGGGTCTTTGGTTGCTCAACATGGTCTGGGAGTAGCTTGACCTTGCTTAGGAATTTTGTGCCTATTACAAGTTGTGTAACTAATTTTCCATAATGAGTTAGAGAATTCAAATTTAAAAAAATTGAAGAGGGCCTAGAGTGCTAACTATAATTTGAAGCTCAAGTTCTAATCCATTCGAAGCTAGGAGATATCGTGAGTTTACTAAGACATCAATTTTGGGAATTTAATTGTTGTTGGAGGCCAACTTTGGCATTTAATTTATGTATTTGTATTTAATTTGTGTTCTGTTCCAACTTGTGGCTTAGATTGGTATAAGTAGGGGTTGTGAGGAAGTCTTTAGTTATTAATCATCTATCATGGAGAAGTGGAGGATCTTGGAAGAGCAAATTTGGAGAAGTTCTAGTAGTTGCGGCTTGGAAATCAAGGAGATTGCTTGGTGGGCTTGTGAGCATAGGTTGAGATCATCCTTGGAGGTTTCTACTAGAGTGTGGATCTAAACTAGCTAGAGTTTGGATTGGATCTTTAGGGATCTTGCAGAACTATCATTGTAATTGCTATTGGACTTGGTCATAACCAGGAAGGCCTTATAACTTGACACATTGCATGTAACCATTATTTTATAAATAAAGAGTTGTGATTTGGTATCAGATCTTGTGTTATTACTTCTTCTTGTTGTGTTTCTATTGCATGGTTGTATAGTTGGGGGCTAGGACATTTCCTTTGAGAATTCTCCTTCATTGCACTATGTTAGGTGGTATCAGAGCAAAGGTTGTTCCTGAGTGTGTAGACAAATCATCGAAGCTGAGGTAGTTTGCACTAGGACTTGGGTTGGAGAAGTAGATCTAATTTGATCTTGATCTGAGGGCTTGTAGATGGATTGATGGATGCAAAGATGGAAGACTACTCTTGTTGAGGCATGATCGTAGAGAGTTTGTGGATTGTAGATCTGTGGTCCTGGACTTGTGATTTGGTTCCTAATTGTTCATGCGAGGTAGCAGGTTGCAATTTAACTTGCAAATAATTCAAGGTTGTCACAAGGAGTGTGGGAAGGATTTTTTGCAAAGGGATTATGAAGATCTTAAGAGATGGCTCTAAGAGGATTAGACCCTGAGATGATTGCAAATCTTCATGATGTGGTGGAGAGGAGGTTTTCTAAGATGTCTGCTCAATTTGAAGCTAGTTTGGTTGATCAAACTAAGAAAGTGGTTGCTCAATTTGAAGCTAGCTTGGTTGATCAAGTTAAGGATGAGGTGACGAAGGAATTCCATGAATGTTTGTGGAGCTGGAGTCTACCAATCCAAAAGAGGGTTGTTTGGCCAATTAAAAGACTTGTTCATGAGTGAAGATGGCATAGAAAGGTTGAGGTTGGTTTTGTTGATCAGTTTGTGGAGCCTAATACAGAACCTATAGAGTAGCTAGAGGTTATTGCTAAACATATTCCTAACCTTGTTGATACTAGGACAAAGGTTGATTTTCATGGTTAGATGGCTAGGTTTGACATGGAAATTGCAGAGCACTTGGTTGTGAATGATCCAATTGTTGTTGGTGATGAGTTGTGTGTTATAGAGCATCTTGTTGTGAGCATTGAGATTGCTAGTGTTGGGAGTTTGGCATGTGTTGATAGAGATCTACATGTTGTTGTTGATGTGGATTTTTTTGCTATTGATATGGAGTTTGTTGCTATTGATGTGGGGTATTTTGCTATTGATATGGATTCACTAGTTGATGATGTGGATGAGGATTTGCTAATGAAGCATTATGTTTAGTTTGTTCCCAAGAGTGAGCATGTTGATTGGATGGTTGAGATTCTGATGTTTGATAGAATGATGCAAATGTGTATGATGATCATATTGGTTTTCTTGTCCTTGTTGGAGTGGAAATATTTGGTGAAGATGAAGGTGGTTGTTACTTTTTCTTTGGGCATCAAAGTGTGGGACACACTTTTCTATTTACCTAGGAAGTCTGATGTAGGAGCATCTTGGGTTTTCTTGGTGACTATTTTGAAGTTCATGGGAGGAGGTTTAGTAGTTGATTTGGAGGGATTTTGATTAATTATCATGGAGATTGGTAAGTATTGGAGCTTGGCATACACTAGGAGCTCACCATGGTCTATGGAGCTCAACATGGTCTTGGAGTTTAGCATGGTTTGTGGAGCTTAGCATAGTCTTGGTTGCTCAACATGATCTTTGGTTCCTCGGCATGGTCTTGGTTGCTCGGTAGGGTCTTTAGTTGCTCAACATGGTATGGGAGGAGCTCGGCCTTGCTTAGGAATTTGGTGCCTATTGCAAGCTATGTAACTAATTTTCCATAATGAGTTAGAGAAATAAAATTTTAGATATTGAAGAGGGCCTAGACTAATAACTATGGTTCGAAGCTTGAGTTCTAATTCATTTGGAGCTAGGAGATATTGTGATTTTACTAAGACATCATTTTTGGGAATTTAATTGTTGTTGGAGGTCAACTTTGGAATTTAATTTGTGTTCTAGGCTGACTTGTGGCTTAGATTGGTATAAGTAGGGGTTGTGGGGAAGTCTTTAGTCATTAATCATCCATTGTGAAGAAGTGGAGGAGCTTGGAAGAGTGAATTTGGAAAAGAGCTAGTAGTTGCGGCTTGGAAAACAAGGAGATTGCTTGGTGGGCTTGCGAGCACAAGCTGAGATTTTCCTTGGAGGTTTCTACCAGAGTGTGGATTTAGACTAGCTAGGGTTTGGATTGGATCTTGTAGAACTATTATTGTAATTGCTATTGGATTTGGTTGTAACCGAAAAGGCCTTATAGCCTAGCACATTGCATGTAATAGTTATTTTATAAATGAAGAGTTGTGATTTGGTATTAGATCTTGTGTTATTGCTTCTTGTCGTTGTGTTTCTACTACATGGTTGTATAGCTAGGGGCTATGACATATCCTTTGGGGATTCTACTGCCTTGTGCTACATCATTGGCACACACTCCAAGGCACAATTTTTAAAAAAAATCACAAAAGGTACTTTTATAATTTGTAGTGGTAATTATTAAGTACCTGAAAATTATATAAACTTTGGTTTATTTAAACAATCACTTCCATGGTTTCTACTATACTATTGATGCTTTCATTATCAGCTAAAGTGACACTCCAGTGATCACTTCAATGTCTTTTCCCAAGAACACCACCCACACTTTTCCTGAGATCACCACATGCGGTGCACTCAAGATCATCACCCATGCTCCACCAAAACACTACCACACCATTGGCCTTCATAGCCCCAATATTTCCTAAGCATCATTGGGCCCCTTCTGGTCCCCTAACAACCCACTTGCAATCACATGGTTGACTAGGAGGCTTATTTCTTTTCTCTAGGGGTTATTTATGATTTTTTTACTCCTTCTATATGTACCTATCATTTTTTTGCAATATCTTGAGCATACGGTATCAAAATTTGGCAAGAAAGATATTGTCAAAAAGTTGATTCCAAGATGGATACATTGGTGCAAGTTTTACTTGTGAATTTTTCTATTATGGTATCTATTTTTGTAGTCAAATCCAAATGATTGTTCTTGCATTTTGGGGGGCCTAAATTACCCATTTTAGCTCTATTTTTTTATTTAGAAGAAACATTGGAAAGCTCTCTTTGAGCTCTTTTTAGATTCTCTATTATTTCCATAAGAAATTTTCAAAGATAAATATGATATTCAACTAAAGCTATTTTTTCTCTAACTTTTATAAGCATTCCTTCTAGAATCTAGTGTTTGGTTTCTTGCATTATGGGGGGTATTTTTTATTCTTGCTTCTATAATTTACAGTAGTAAACTAAAAATAAATCAAATTAAAAACCTTCTAAAATAATGGCTGAGACTCCATGTCTAACACTTCTAACCCCATGTAACTATCACACATAGAAAACCTTGATAAGATGACTTCTCCATTCAGAGGATTGTGGTCTTGTTTAGATGACATGCAACAAGTTTTATCTTGGCTTTTAAGGTCATGCAACATAGGAACAAGATGGATAAGGCTATGGGGCTAATTGCTTTGTAGATATTTGACTATTTGTAGTTTCATTTTGATGGGTGTACTACTCCTTGAGATATATGGACTAAGCTAGAGTGATTATTTGGTATAGTGAATGAGTTTCATGGCACTTTAGGTTGAGGTAGATTTTACATCACTTGTACCTAATTCTTTTCCCTCCATTAAGGATATTTTGATGAAGTTTAAACAACATAGATCTTTGTTACATGGTTATGGGAAAGTAAATACTTATAAGGAGTGCATTTATCTAATTTTGTAAAAGCTTGGAGAAAAATTTTAGATTTTCTCTTCTACCTTCCATTCCACTATGGATTCTTTGGATCCAAGATTTACCATGCTCACATTAAAGGTATTCTATGATTGGTTTAGTAGAGAGTAGTCCAAGATTACATAGTTAGAATCTCTAATAGGATCAAAGAACTAGGCATTAGTTTCTTAGACATCTACATGGAAGTAAATAAAAAATTGAAGCCTAAAAGATACTCAACTAGTAGTGAGAGTTCCTCCAATCCATCTCCTAGATTAGAGTCTTTCAAATCCACTTCGAGTGGTACAATTTTTTTATTCTGGTGAGTCTTCCCCCAAGACTAAGAAGTTTATAAGTGATCCTTGTAGTTATTGTGGCAAGGAAGGAAATCTAGTTCCCAAGTGTTAGAAACATATCAAGGCTTTAGAGGAGGCCATTCAACAACACATTATTACTTCTCTAAAATCACCACCACCTCCTTTAGTGAAAGGACATGCTCTTTCTACATGAGCTTTGTCTTCTTTTGCTAGTTGGATCATTGATTTAGGTGGTTTCCACCATATGAAATACTCATCTAATTTAGTTACCTCACTTTCTTAGAGTGTTACTACACAGATTATAGTTGGTGACTCTACACAACTTTCAATTTAAAGTTCTAGCACCATCTCTTTGGAGGGTGGTTCCCTACTAGATATTTTATACATTTTGGCCATTTCTATGAACCTCATTTCTATCTATCAGATTGGTCATTCTGGCTTTGGTAAGATAGTTGAGTTCTCACCACAGAATGTGGTTATTTGAGACCTCCATGATCTTGATTTGATTGTTTCTACTAGGGGTGTTGATTTATAGTCTCATTTGTATTAGTTTGATGACTTTGAGAGCTCTAACTCTATATGTGTTTCTCTTATTACTCATGTAGACACAATGAGAAAACTTTGGCATGAGAATTTTGGCCATGTCAACTATAGATATCTATAGTAGATGAGTACACAATAGCTAGTGACTAGGCTACCTTAGATCTCTTGTACTAATGATGTTTGTAAGGGTTGTGTACTTGGAAAAAATTACAAATATCCTTTTCCAGTAGGTAGATCAACATGTGATAAGGCACCATTGGATTTGATACATAATGATCTTATGTCATTCCCCATTCCATATTTTTCTAGTACACAACATGTACTTACCTTCCTAGATGACTTCTCTAGATTCACATGGGTGTACTTATCGAAGTACATGTTTGATGTCTTTAACTCATTTAAAATATTTAAGACATCTATGGAAAAGAAGTCTGGTCTTTCTGTCACATGTATATGTAGTCACAATGGAAAGGGATGTCTGAATAAGTCTTTTAGAGATTCTTGCATTGAGCATGGTTCGCAACATCAATTCATAGTTCTCCACATCCCTCAATAGAATGATAATGCTAAGAGAAAGAATAGAATATTATTAGAGATTGCCAATTTTATGACATATTCTCAAGATGTGATTTCTTATTTTTGGACTCATGTCAAGCCCATTATTTCTACATTCTATATTTTTAGTAGTGAGGCTTAGGCATTTATTCTAGATTCAAAGAGGAAAGTGACAAAGAGGAAGATCCTACCACTTATATCTTTTGGCTACTATGAGGATGTGAAGGCATAGAAATTGTTTGATAATGATTTGAAAGAGGTCTTGTTTTGGTGAGATGTCCAATTTAATGAGAATTATCCTCTGATGGAGCTCCATCACTAAATTATCCCTCACTACCGAGTACTTCCTCCTATTCTATACAAGATTATTTATCCTTTGAGGAAAAATTCACTGATGATCTACCCTTCCCTCCTCCTAATATTTTGGGAGTACCCAAGTAGGCTTATGATACTATTGATGCAACTAGACCATGGTAGGAGATCCATTAGATTCTTGTCACACTCATGCTCAAACATCTGGTACTAGACTTTTGATTCACTCAATTTTAGATGATCAACATATTATCTCACAGGTAAGAGGAAACTTAGTTTGGGATATGGCTATGTATGAGGAGTAATATTCTTTGATGAAGAGCCATACTTTGGATCTTTGTCCTCTTTTGAAGGGAAGAAAGTTGGTTTGGTGTAGATAGGTGTATCATACCAAGTATGCTATAGATGATTCTATTGATAGGTACAAGTCACATATTTTTTTGAAGTGATTTTCATAGGTGGAGGGTATTGATTACTCTAAAACATTTTCTCTTGTTTCCAAGATGAATTCTATTCACCTTGTACTCTCTCTTGTAGCATCTTAGTGATGGACAATATTTAAGATAGATGTGAATAGTGTGTTTTTGTGTGGAGACGTGCATGAGGAAATCTATATGGAGCAACCTCAGGGTTTTGTGCAGGACTCTTCTATGGTGTGCAAACTTTGGAGGTCCTTTTATGGCCTCAAACAAGCCCTTTGGGCTTGGTATGAGAAGATGGATTCTTTTTTCTTGCATCACACTTCACATGCTATTCATCATTTTGATCCTATAGTGTACATTCAACATTATGAGATGATCTATTGATACTTGTGCTATATGTTGATGATCTCATTATTATAAGTAGCTCACCCTCTATGATTTAGAGTATTCAATGAGATTTGAGAGAGTAGTTTGAGATGATGAACCTTGGACATTTGCACTTTTTTTCCCTTGCAATTTGTTAAGTGTTTGGATGGGATAGCCATAATCTAACAAAAGTATGCTCTTAATATGCTTCAAATATTCAACATGCTTGATTGCAAGCCTACTCCCACACCTTTTTAATTGGGTGTTGTTTTATCTACCACTTTCTCTACTCCTACAATGAAATCCACTTTATATATATATATATATATATATATATATATATATATATATATATATATATATATATATATATATATAGCTTGTGGGTAGTTTGTTGTAATTGATGCACAAATGTCTTGATCTTTCCTTTATCGTTGGGCTTGTCTCTTGATTCTCACATGATACTCATAAGATTCATTGAAAAGATTCAAAATGCATTTTGAGGTACATTTGGAGTATTACATCTTATAGAATTCACTATAAATTAGGGTATTTTCAAATTATTTGTTATACAAACTCAGATTGGGCTAGTGATATTGATGATCAAAAGTCTACTTATGGCTTTTTTTTTCTATCTTGGTTTTGGTCCTATCACATCATCTTGCAAGAAGCAAAATTCTAACACATTATCACCTATAGATGTAGAATACATGGAACCTATGCTAGCTAATCAAAAGGTTTTATAGCTTTGATAGTTGATGACAAAGTTAGGATTTCCCCTTGATAATTCTATATTTCTATGGTGTGACAATTAGAGTGCTATACACATTTCATGCAACCTATTTGAGCATCAACAAACCAATCACATTGAGATTCATATGCATTTATTAGGAATTTGATTTAGGATGGCTCTCTTAGCTTAGAGTATATCCCCACTATCCATTTGTTTACATACATATTCACTAAACCTTTTGTATCCCCACATTATTCAACTGTGTTCTATGCTTGGGGTGAAGGAAGTTATCCTTGGGGGGTATTAGTGACAATTTATTCCTTCTTTTATTTTCAATATTATTTTATCTCTTTTTGGAGTAGGGTTTTTCCCACATGGTTTCTCTATTTCTCTATTTTTTAGAGATTTGGCCGTGTTGAGTATTTCATCAGGATATGTTGTCAGAACCCATTTATGCTTTCAACATTGTAGTTTCCTTTCTTTTTCATGCATTATTTGTAGTTTCATTTTTTCTCATCTTAAGGGTGGGTGTTAGAGTAATGGATTGATTTATTTTCATCTTATTAAATTACCTTTACCCCCTTCTTAAGATTTCTATTTATGCACATGCATTCCTATTTAATAATTAAATATTAAATATTAAATGTTGTTTACATCTTAGGTTTTACGATCTCCTATAATGATTAATCAATTGTATATTTTATATCATTATCTTAGTCTAATAAAAAATTCTTGCATATTTTGAGAGCCAAATCCTTGCCTTCTCTTCTCTTTTTCTTCTTTCTGATAGGTTCTTACATGCAAGTGTTCTGCTAGATCTATGGATTTGTTCTCATCAAATCCTTTAGTTATATTGTCATTTATGTTAAACCTTACGATAACACATTTACTAACAATGTAGAATGCCATATCAGTTGATTGATGAAGAGGATTTAAAAAGAGAAGATAACAAGGTGAACTAGTAAAGTTTTTGGGTAAAGAGGAGCAAGTTTAATGAAATTACAATGGGAACCTAATTATTACTCTTTGAAAAGATAATGTGTTGTTTGATCATTGTATGTAGTAAAACACTAAACTTGATTGAGTGATAGTTTACAAGGTTAATGAATAAGTTGAAGAAAAAGATTAAGTAACTTAAGAGTTAGCCAAGAAAAATAGTTATAGCCAAGTGATAGTTATGGCCAAGAAAGATGAAGAATAAAACTAAGTAGTGACCAAGTGAGATAGTAAAAGTTGAGTGAAGAGATAATTAATAGATACTGAGATACATAGTGATAACCAAGCTAAAGAACATAGTGATCAAGTGTCAAACAATTAATAGTTTGTGAAAGTATCAAGTTTTGAGGCTAACATAGTTGAATTCATGAATTACTCAAAATGTGTTAATTATAAGGATTGATGAGCTAGAATATTTAATGCATGAAATCAGTTTATTAAGTGATCTAAGGAAAGGATTTAATAAAAATTTCCAAAAAATTTAAGAAAGAAGAAGAAGGATAAAATGATGGATAGATTCAATGAATCTGATCAAACCCTAAGAGCTATGGTGATGTTTAAGTGAGAAAAGATCA
Organism: Cupressus sempervirens; assembly: GCA_028749045.1. Lineage (NCBI taxonomy): Eukaryota > Viridiplantae > Streptophyta > Pinopsida > Cupressales > Cupressaceae > Cupressus > Cupressus sempervirens. The sequence continues at coordinate 187,066,711 of CM053784.1, read as the reverse complement.
AAGCTACCTATTTAAGGAGGCACAAGATATGTTTTATGCTTGTTGATTGGTGAATTTATGAAGAATTTGTGAAGAATATACTAACAGAGGAAATGCGAGAAGCTGGTGAATGGTGATTTCTTGAAGGGTTTCCAAGAAGATCAGTGATGAAGAACATGATGAAGTCCAATCAATAAACTAGGAATGAGTTGAATGGAGATATGAATTTGCAAAGTGAGTTGTATTTTATTAGATCAAACCTAGCCATTACTTTCTAGTCATTATGAAAGTAAAATTCTTTAATCAAGGTTGACCTAAGAGTCATATTATAAATCCTTTAATGACATTCTAATAAAATAATCTATAGACCTCTAACAAGGCCACTCCTAATAGGGTGATTAAATCCTTTAACAAGGTCACACCTAATAGTGTGTGATGTAACTTTTAATAGGGTTGGCTCTTAACTTAGCTCACTTTAGAAGATTGAAAAGTGATAGTGTGTTACATGGTGGTTTTCCCCAAATTGAGTTTTCATATTAAATCTTGGTATCATAAATGTGTGAATGTTGTTTTCATGATGCATGTTATTTACTGTTATTCATTTTTGTTATTCGATAAATACTAAATAGAGAACTAGTGACAAGATGAATAATTTAAGCTATTGATGAGTTGCTATATTAGCTGAGTGAATTTATAAGCCGAATTAAGTTGTTAAAAGTTGGATTTCTACATTTGGACCTCATAATAACTAATTCAACCCACCCCTTCTCTATTATTCTAATCATTTTAACAAATATTGTTGGTTGTCTCTAGTGCATTTGCTACATCTATATGATCTATCTCTACATTTATTTTCTTAAAAATATTATTGATTGTTTATAATACATTGGTTTCATTTGTATATTCTAACTCCATGTCTTCCTATTGAGGCTTTAGATAGTTAAATTTGTTACTAATTTGAAGATTATAGGGATGATTAAGAATAACCCTTTGGTCCTTCTCAATAAATTGCTTACTATCTGGAATGTCACAAAAAACCTAATCATTAACTACCCAAGTGAGATAGTCAACCACCTTTTCTTGAATCAAAGGTTCCTCCATATTAAAGTGAATGTATTTACTAAGTTCTGATGATTCATCATCTTGTAAGTCTTCATCCTCTACTAGGATAACTCCTTTATCAACAATTGCATGAATCATTGTAGTTGCTAGTCATGTAAGAAACTCATTTTCCATTAAACAAAACTAAGCCTCCATAGGTTGTGGCAATTTTGCAACTAATTTTTCTTGAGAAATGTGGATAGGATTATTAAAAAAACATTATCTGATGAACAACTAAATCCCTATACTCCTGCACATTATTCCTATGTTGAATCATAGTCAGATGAGATGGTAATGATAAATAATTGGTGCATTTGAGTCTCCAATCCATGGGACTCCATAAAATTATAAACATGATAAAAAAGTGTAAATTGCTTCCTTCACTTGAAGATAAAAATGATTCCTTTATGGAAAGAAATCATAATTGTCTCTCTTTAAAGTATTTGTCAAGCATTTGGTTGGACAAAGATATATCTTCATTTTGAACCTCCTTTATAACTCTAGCCAACTATTGGAAAAGAAGAGCATTTCAATGGACCAGTTGGCCAATCTTTATAGACTAGTACCTCTCCATGCGACATGTTTTGGAATTGTGTATTAAAGTGGTCAAGAACATCTTCAAACACTTGACTAGTATTCTCATCTTGCACTACAACCTGTTGAACCCAAGGACTAAAACTTGAATTGATAATAATATGATCTTTTAGATATTTAGTCTCACTAATAAGGAGGAAAATCACCACCTCACAATTAGAGTTTTCATAAACTATATGATCATGTTTCACAAAGATTCCTAATTTCTTAGCCAAAAATTCTATAATTGTTAGGTCATGGTACTCAAGTGGAAAATTAAGGAATGAAATCAATAGTGGTTTAAATTAAAAAAATGAGGGATCAAGCATATAATCTGGGACCCATCATATTTTTGTGAGGCTTGAGCCTTTAAAAAACTACCCATTAAACTTGTAAACTTTTTCCCTAAATTTCTTAGACAAAAAAATTAGAATAAAAATTTAATGTTTAGAGTCTAAGAGAAACTTGTCTTAAAACCCTATCATTATGCCTTTGCACAATCCATAACTTATGAAAATTGCAAATGAATATTTGAGAACTTAGTTGTAATAGATGTCTTTCTCAAAAAGGTTGCATCTGGAAGAATTACATGATCTCGAAAGTCTATCTCTTGATCCTAAAGTGGACGCCCAATTCCAACAAACCTATCTATCTCTTTGCTAGACTCCTAACCAGTAGTCTCTAAATGCTTTTCACACCAAATTTTTTTTAAGGGGGTTCTTTTCCCAAAAATATAATTATTATTTGCTTTGATCAAGTGAGTCCTTGAAAAATCATCTATTTTAGTCAAATTTGGCAATACTAAATGTGATGTTTTCTTACCAAATTGATTGCTACTATCCTTATTACATTGGATAATACCCCCATTATATGACTAGGCATCAAATCCCATATTTTTGTAGGTAATCTAGAGGAGTACCATGGAAAATATCAAAAAACTTGTGATTCTTACCATCCTAGAATCTCTTCTATTATTTTCCTTTGAGAGAAAATTCATTTCTATGACCTTGCACCATTGATTACTGTGCAAAATTCTACCAATATCGCACAATATGATCAATATTTAGATGGTTAACATGCATTTCCTTCTTATTATTAACTACCAAGGAAGAATCACACTTGTTCTTCCATGATAAATCTATACACATGTTGCATCTTTACAAATATGCATGCTTCATGACTAGATTATATTCATGTTTTAGGGAGCCTTCTATTCAAAATATAAGAGTAGCTGAGAGGGGAGTGGTGAATCAATTACTACTAAAATAAATCCTAGATCCCTTAGATGTCAATACAATATAAAAACTAAATGCTACTAATGCTCGGTAAACACATATAAAATGTTGTAACTCGGTAAATACTAAATGTATTCTATAACTAATTAACTTTGCAGATCTTAAGATATTGTTAGTGATTATTGTTACTTAATCTTAATTGCAACCATAACATGAACACATATGACACCAAGATTTAACATGGAAACCCAATTTGGAAAAAACTACAAATTGTAACCAGTTACTATTTTTCACTCTTCTAAAGTGATCCATGTTAGGAGCCAACCCTGTTAAAGGTTACAAAACACACTATTAGGTGTGACCCTATTAGGAGTGGCCTTGTTAGAGGTCTTGAGACAATTCAATAGAACTACTACCTTGTTAGAGGATTTACAAATTGTTGTTAAACTAACTTTGTTAAGAGATTTGGATCACTACTAAAATGGTTAGAGAGTAACAAAAGATGACTTGAATTAGATGCAACTAAATTATTGATTATAGATCTCTATTATGGCTTGTACTTGATTCTTCTTGATTGAATGTAGCTTTTCTTCTCCACAAGGATATTCTTCTCATCCTTCAAATTCACTTCCTTTCTTCATCCTTTATAGTTCATTCATTATAGGTTGCACACTTTGAAACCACAACTTGACCTTTTACTCATATCTATCATATTGTTAAGTCAGCTCAAATACAACTTAGAACAATTAATATTCATCACTATAATTGACTAGAATCAATAGATAAATCAATTGATCTTAATATGCCAAAATAAGAAAATCCTTCATTGGCCGACCTAGCTTGGTAGAAACTAACTCAAAAGTGATTTTTTGTGTTAACCAATAGAAGTTCGATCATCACTACAAACTTGCAAAAATCCTTTGGTAACTAAGTGAGCTTAGTTAGCACTGGTTCCATTTGATATTTTCTTCATTAACCAAGTGAGCTCAGTTAACACTCATTTTTTGCATGTTCTTCTTTGATGCTCAAGTGAACTCAAAAGACATTGATTTCTAAGCTAGGCAACCATAGGAATGCTTGGTAGATAGAAAACTGTCTTCACTATTCAAATGAGCTTGACATGCACTAATTGAGAATGATATGACATTTGTGTAACATCAAAGACAACACATAATTAATCAATTGTATCCAAAAATCTCCTTGTTTGGCATTGATGCTGACACAACTTGTCATAGCACAATGAAATTTTGAGAACAAGACTCCCTCTATCAATATAAGCTCTTCAAATTTCTCCCTCTATCAGAAAACTTTTGCTTCTTTGAAATGATAAAAAAATCTCAAACATATGACAATAAATCTCCCTTTTTGATAGCACATGTCAAAGACAACAATTCTATTAATATCAATGTACCTTAAGTACTGATTTATTTGCAATATTCCCTTGTCAGTACTACATCGACTGATTGATCTTCAACTTAGCTCTTGTAGATGCATCGCTAAAATTCATTTAGTGAGCTTCAGATAGGGGAATGATCCATAGCTTATCTCTTAGATACAAAAATGAATCCTTAGGTAATGGCTTGGTGAATATGTTTGCAACTTGTTCTTTTGTATTCACATATTCCAATTTGACTTCTTTTTCCTGCACTAATTCTCTTAAGAAGTGATATTTTATAGAAATGTGCTTTATTTTGGAATGCATCACTGGATTCTTCGATATATTTATTGAACTGGTGTCGTCACAATATATGACTACTAGATCTTTGATCTCTACCTTTATTCTTTCCAATAGTTGTTTGAACCATATAATGTTAGAACAATTGACTGTTGCTACCACATATTCTACCTTTTCTATGGATTGAGATGTACAATTTTGCTTCTGGCTTGTCCAAGGCACTAGTCTTTTACCAAGAAAGAATGCTCCACCACTAGTGCTTTTTCTATCATTAAGACTTCCTACCCAATCAACATCAGTAAACACCTTTAAGTCAAGATTGCCTCCAAGTTTGTACCATAAGCCATAATCTTCAATACCTTTTTGATATCTCATGATTATGTTGATTACCATCATGTGATTTTCTCTAGGATTTTTTGAGAATCTTGCCACTATCCCAATTGCTAGAGCAATATCAGGCCTTGTATGTAATACATACTACAATTTCTCAATCATTGATCTGTATAAGGTCTGATCTACTTCTTTGGAGTCATCAATTTTTGGAAAGCTTATGTCCAATAGACATGGGAGTTCCAACTAGTTTTGAATCTTCCATTCCAAAATTCTTTAGTATATCCTTGATATACTTAGATTGAGTGATGTAGATACCATTTTTGTTTTGTTGTATCTACAATCCAACAAAGAATTTTATCTCACCAAACATGGATATCTAAAATTCTTTACTCATTTCTTCTAAAAATGCTTTGCATAAGTCATCATTTCTTGTAAATAGGGTATCATCAACAAATATTTCTACCAACACAATCTTCTTATTTGGTCCTTCCTTGATATACAAACTACTGTTATCATTTGTTTTTTGAAAACCAATCTGCACTAAGTAGTTATGTAGTCTTTCATATTAGGCTTTGGGAGCTTGTTTGAGACCATATAGTGCTTTGTGTAATTTGCAGTCCATGTCTCTTTTGTTAGGATCTACAAAACCTTTTGGCTATTTAATGTAGACTTCCTCATCAAGAATTCCATTCAAGAATGTAGATTTAACATCCATTTGATATACTTTAAATCCTCTATGTGTTGCTTATGCTAGTAAAGTTCTAACACCTTCCAATCTTGCAACAGGGGCAAAAGTTTCACCATAATCAATACCTTCTTCTTCAGAATAACCTTTACATACCAGTCTTTCTTTGTTTCTAGATACTTTTTCATCTTCATTCAACTTATTTCTAAATATCCATTTTGTACCAATTACATTTTTATCCTTACGCCTACAAACAAGAGTTCAAGTTTTGTTCTTCTCTATCTATTCTATCTCTTCATTCATAGCTTTAATCCAACTTTAATTTTCTAAAGAATCATTTACATTTTTAGGTTCAAATTTAGCAAGTACACATGTACCTTTTAATTTACTTTCTGTCATTGTTCCATCTAATTTTTCTCTGATGATCTAGTCAGGTGCATGATGCATTTTGACATATCTTGCTAACACAAGTTCTTTGTGTAGACACCTAAAAATCCTTTAGAAAATAATATTTTTATTTTCTGAAAAATAAGTCCCTGATGACATCATCATTTATTAATTATTTAATTTATTTATTTATTTTTATGCCATTAAATCCCTTTATCTTAATTAAAAATATTTAATTAAGGAATCCCTCCAAAAAATGTTTAAATCTTATTTAAACATTATTTCCTTATTTATTAATTATTTAATTAATAAATTGACCAAAAATCCCAAAATAAATTTAAAAATAATTTTTTGCCCAAAACTTGGCCAATTTCCTTAAGACCACTAACCTCTTCCAAAATCTTCTAATCCTTCTTTAATTTTGATTAAAGGCTAATCTCATCATTTTCTACCCTTAATCCCAACTCAAAATATTTAATTAAGATTAAATATTAACCTTCATATTTATTAATTATGTTTTAATAAATATCTCCTCAACCCAAACCCTTGAGATAAATAAACTTTATTTATCCTCAAAACCTTATGAAGTTCTAGACTCTTCTAGAAGGACTTTATCCTCTTCCTAAGCCTATCTCTAAACCCCTTTTTAGCTTAATCCACCCCATCCACCCATACTAACCAAGATTAGCTACTAACTCACCCACCCTCATTAAATGCCATCCACTTGCATATCTCTAACATCCCTAATCTAATCCTAAACCCAAGCCTAATCTCCCCCCTAACTTTGTCACATTCCCTAAGCAAGCTTAAGAATTTCCTAAACCAAGCAAAGTCAACAATCTAAACTCCTTCCAAAATATCCCAACCACCCAACCATGAATGCTCTTACAAGGCCATAAAGAATCTTACAAGCCCATTCATTGCTCTTACAAGCCATTTATGAAGATATTATTCCTTGAGCCTCCTTTGTTGACTCATCCTTGCCCTTCTTTCCATCCACTCACCTTGTGACATGTGTCACTCCCTAATTGGTGCTAAACAAGCACAATCCATGTGCTCCCCTTTGAGTGCATCCTATCCCTCCTTAAGCTTTCATCTCTCCTTACATCCTAGCCCTCCATCCCTCAAGCCCTTTGCCTATAAATTGAATCCCCTCCCAAGCCATTTAATCACAACTTTTAAGCCAAAGTTATAATGCTAATTTGAGAAACAAAGCCTTTTACCATACCCTTATAATGCCAAATTGAGAGCTCACAAAGCTACCAATTTGCCATTTTTCATCTCCATTGAAGCATAGTTTGAGAAGCCTTGAGCATACATACCAATCATTTACATAGACTCATCTACCAAGCAAAGAAGCTAATTCCTATTGGGAGAGTCCATTCATTTGGCTCACATTCCTAATTAGGGATTTCTCTTTAGTCTCTCTTATATGTTATATTAGTTTTTTTAGTTAATGCTTTGTTCTCTTAATAGATTAGTATTTCTTGCTAACATATTAGTGTATACATTTTGGCACGCCCAGTGGGACCCCGCATGGGTCATCTTTATTAGCTTTTTAAGTCAATATTTGTATGTCATTTGCTAATTTTGGCTAATTTTTCTTATTTTTGTGGTTGGTAGGATTGTATAAATTGGTTTTGTAGGTCCACATGAGCATGAAGAAGACAAAGGAACTCATAGTCTATCTCATAGTGTTTGCAAAATTTTCAAGCTTATAGGTGGACAAAGCACTTATTCCATCTACTTCTTCTTCTTGTTCTTGTGGGAGATCTTGTCCATTTTTTTTTTAAGGAAGCAAAATCATACAAACTTCTTTTTAGTGCTTAAAATGAACCCCCAAATCATACTTAAATCCATTAAAAACTAAAAATTTGCCCAAAAAAAAAAAAAAATCTTTTAACAAGTGAAACTAAACCAATCCAATCATTTGCATCCTTGCAACATCAAGGTTTTAGATGCATTCATACAAAGTTAGGAACACTTCATTTTTGGGAATTTAAAAAGAACTTAAAGTTTCCATTTCAAAAGGTTCAAAATTAACATTAAGTGCACATTAAAATCTAAATCAAACTCAAAGCATCAATCAAGGATTAAATGAACCTCATTTGCAAATATTTTAAAGTTCTTTTAAAAATCTCATGAAAACTAAGAGTCCTAAATGGTTGCCAAAAATTTTCCTAAAAGCTTTGTTATTTGTTCCAAACAAATGTCTTGTTGCAAAATCTTGAATGTTGCTTAGGTTTTTCATGCATCAAAACAACCTAGGAATATCATTTTTGGGCTTAAAACATGCAAACTAGAACACAAAATCTTGAATGAAAACCAAAGTCCAAAGAGTCATTTTCATTTTTGAGTCCAAAAAAATCTTGAATGATCTAAGGTTAAAACAAAACACTTCAAAGTTCTTAAAACAACACACAAAATCTCAAACTTGAATGCTCAAAGGAAAAAACTTGAATGTTTAATCACTTGTCTTTGAATGCATGTTGCTAAAATCACTCTTGAGTGCCATGGATTAAAATCAAGTTTGTTTTTTTTATGAATGCATCATTAAAACAACAAATCCAATCTTGAATGCCATAGATAAAATAAGCATCTTTTGGAGCATAAAAAGAATCTACATTTTTGTAATCTTTTAAGTAAAAAAAATTAAAAAAATGCTTTAAGTGAGTTTGTCGTTGGACTCACCCTCTTTAATCACCCATCAATTTAACCGTTGGTTGCAATCTCAACGCCATCTATGGGGATGGGTCCACCTAAGAGGGTGTTAAGTGCTCCACGCAAATCAAACTCCATTCACTTGGGTTTTTAGTTATTTTTCTGAGTTAGTAAATTCCTTGAATGCGCATTAGTCTCGCTAACACTTCATTTGGGCATAAAAATTGAACAACTCTTGATGTGGAGGGCCTCCGGGTGTGCGCTTGACAAATCAAGTTTCACATATCTTTGTTTTGGGCTTAAAACAAACTCACACTCAATCTTGAATGCCTAACAATCAATGAACATCACATGGTTTTGATGCATTTTCAATGACACTCGCATTTCTTATGTTGACAATCTCTCGACTTCCATTATGCTAACGACGCTCTCAAATTGGAATGAACATTGTATGCCATAATCACAAGTGTTTTCAATCATAGCTTACAAAATATAAATCATCAACTGGAATGAACACGTGTCTTTTAAAACCAAGATCATGTATGTGGTCTTGTTTTACACTTTTTAAGAGGCCTGCTTGGGGATTTCATCACCCCTTGGGACGACCTCAACTCCAGCATTCTAATGGAGTATAAGAATCGGGAGGTGAATCGAAAGAGACCTCTCTTGGGATCAAGATTTTGTCACTCGGGCTAAGCCTCAAGAAACTTTATACCCTTGAGAAGTGAAAAAGGAGAAGTGGGTTACCGCTCTTCTCGGCTGTGTGACATCTTTTTGTTTTCATCTACATATTTGGGCCTCACGTACCTTGTGTATATCAAGGACTCCCTAGCTAAACCAAATTTCATCCTTGCAGAAAGCTTCCTAGGATGTTGGTGTGTTTGACGTGCTTGCTCCAAAATTTTGTCTACTTGTTTGTTCATAGCTTTTGAATGAATGTTTGCCAACTTTGGTCAAAATATTAGAAAAGAAAAAATATCCCAACTCAAGGCATACTTAGTGTAGTCACTGCCTCATCAGAATATCATCCAAGCTCCCCCGTCGCAAATGAATCTATCCAGTTCTTTGCTTTAGAACAATCCCAAATCCAAAGTCCATCCAAATCATCCCCCCAGCCAGCTAGCAACCCAATCCAAAATCACCCAAGCCTTTAAGGAATTTTTGTTACTCTGCCAGAGTTTTCTATCCAATCAATCCTACCAATCAACCAATCTCACCAAGGTTATCCCTCTGATAGAGCATTGTCTAGGGTAATCCAGCTTTTTCACTTGTATCCCTCATCACCTTGAGCTAAAGGTTGGGATCCACAAGTGGTCAATCTTGTGTCATACCCATAGGATCATTCGTCTATCCTCAAGTTGACATAGCCACCAATCTTGCACATAGGAAAGAAAAACCCTCACCTTTTGACAGCATGCCCTTGAAGTCTTCCATCCTTAGAAAAGCCTAAAATCCCCATCCAATCCTCCTTAGGTTTGTCATGCAGCTTTGATTTTCCCTAGGAAATCTTTGCAAACCCAATCCAAAATCTGAGATTAATCCAAATCCAACCATGAGCTTCCGTGTTCATCCATATTTAAGACCTCATCCCCATCAAACTCACCATCAAAGCATGAAGTCCCAATCCTATCATGATGAGATTGGTCACATTGTCCTTGCTCCGCCCACCTCCTATTCCAATGATGATGAAAATCTTGTTGACTATGATAGGTATATTGATAGCCTTAGAAACATTTTGTCAACCATCCCCGAAAATCCAAGAATTCTTCCAAACTATCTAGTCATGCCATCTCATATACTAGCTTCTCCTCCATTACCCAATCAACAAAGCTTCCAATCTTCCACCACCTCCAACTCTAACAGACGAGTCTCCTAGGAATCTCCTAGAGGAAATACAAGAAAAGCCACCTCCAACAGTTAATAAGCCATGTCATCTAATCCAACCATGTGAAGTAGTCAGTGATGAAGCTTCCCCATCTATAATATCACCTCCATCTCCTAAAGCTATCACCCCCATACCATCCATCAAATTACTTAAAATCCTTCCACTTCCCACAAGCATCAAAATCCCACCACCTGTCAAATCCCTCCAAATCCTATCCACATTACCTCCAAGCATTTCCCAAATCTCCCATAATGACCCTTATGCATCCATCCTTTACTCACCTAGCTCCACTACTAAATCTCCCATCTATCCATCCGCTGCCTTTGAAGAATCCATCCCTTCACCTCCTATCACACCATCCACTCCAATCCAATCCTATCAAGATCCTGCCCAAAAGCATGTTCACATCCCCCAAAGCATAAACAAAGATATCATCATACCATGTTTTCCACCCATAGTGCAGTCACCATCCCCTCCATCTCCAAAATCTCAAGCCATACCTCCTCTACTGCAGGATATCTTTTCATCCCATCAGCTAAATTAAGATCATATCCTACCATCTCCTCCACTCCATGCTTCCATCTTACCACCTATCCAAGCTATTCCACCATCTATAATCTACCCTCTTGGTTCACTTACATTCATCCATGGTGGCCCCCTCTCCGCAAAAGAATTAAGAATAGTATCTCCCCATTGCAATACACCTAATGAAGTACTTCTACCATTTTTTGCAAGCAAAAAGTTTCCTTAGCTTGTTCAAATGCTTAATCGATGGCATTATCAAGGTCAAGGTTTAGGACCACAAGAGCAAGGAATCAGAAAGCCTATTATTGCACAAAAAAATCTAGGATTTCATGGTCTTGGATATGTATCCAAAGGCTCACCATCTAAAAGTGTTGGTACACCACACCCCCAAACCAAGCCTCTCTCCAAGCCCACTATCCCAGCCTCCCATCACTCTTTCAAGAAATCTTATGTCATCCCCACTCCACCATCTTTGCAACCCAAAACAACCTACCATATCCCTCCTTCATCCGCTAAATCCATTTTGGGTCCCTATGTCCCAAAATCTACCATCCTCCATCCTCCTATCAACCATCATAAAAATCCTATTCCATCCATTCCTACGCAAGATCAAAAAAGGCACGTATCAGGGCACATCATCCATCATCCCCCTACACACTCTTCCATATCCTCTCCATCTCACAAAGCTTCTCCTAACCATCTTCCCAAAGCTTACCACAACAATGTGAATGCCAACTTCAAAATGCATAAAGCTAAAAATCCACATCCTAGGCAATCATATGTCTATTCTAAAAGACATACTCAAAAAAGGCAAAATCCAATCAAAGAATGCCAAAAAATGCAAAAGCCTATGAAAAGGAAATCCAAAACCATGTGGATTCCAAAGAAAAAAATTGAAACCCAATGCATAATGGCATCCCCCATTGCTAATCCCCCATCCAGTGACTCATGTCCCCCATCTCCTAAGTCCATCTTGGGTGCCTATATTCCCAAGCGCGCTTCCACAAATCTTTCATCAAGCCCGCATCTACCATCTATCCCCCATATGCTCTTTTTACACTCATCCCAACATGTTCCAATGTTGATCCTGCAAGCATCCCCATCTCATGCTCCTTTCCAGCCTTTTCATCCCTCCATCTCCTACCATCAATCCCATCTAATCTGATCTATTGCATAAATCACACATCCAGTGTACCAACAACTAGCTAGCATCAAAATTGAACATTCCAACAGCCAGTGAAAAATCCCCAAATAACCAAAAAAATAGCTGAAGCAAGCCAAAATCATTCTAGCTAAGTCCAAAGTCAAAAAGTCAAAAAAGAAAAGAAAAAGAAGGCATCCACTCGTGAAAAATTAGAAATTCTAGTGCCTTGGACAAGTACCATGATGAAAACTTGGCAAACAAGCATCATGCATAATCCAACCATCCCCAACTTAGCCTATCATCCTCATGATTTTGGTCACATCTTTCCATCTAGCTCCATCTTCCAATTTATCCACCTATCTTTCATCCTCCAGCTTTTATCTATCACTATCCACTTATCTTTTGCAACCTCACCCCATCATCCCAGCTATCATACATCTCCCTAGCGCCTTCAACTTTTCCATCCTAGCTTCAATCCTATCACATCCATCATAAGACCTCCTTCCTCATGTCATCTTCTAACTAGGGGCACTATATTCCTTGGAGATCTTATCTTTTCTATCCTCCCTTGTCATTGGTATCTCGCTCTAGGCTATCCTCATGCAAATTCAATGTCATCCTCTCATTAGCCATTCACTCTAGTGCCATCTATTAGCTCAGCTACCACCAACCTTAGCATTGTCCCCATCATCATTGGATGCATCTTGTCAAATCCATATCTTTCATTATCACCTCATCCTTAGCTTCTGCCTCTTCCACCAACTTGAGCCATCCCGCTATCCTCTTGCCCTGAGCTTTTTATCCATCTGTATCATACCTATCATTGGTTCGCTAGCTTGTACCATATCTTGATTAGCCTGCTTGTAAATATCTTGGTTCGTCAGCTTGTACATCCTCTTTAGCTTAGTACCATTGTATCTATCCAGCTTTCATGTTAGTTCCTCCTTGATCAACATCTTGCACACATCGCACAACCCTTGTTTAGCTATTCCAATGCATCCTTTAACTAGATCTCCTGTCACCAAAGTGTTATCCTTCTTAGTTCAGCTTGCCAGATGCATCACTCATCTAGATCCATCAACTTAGGTGCTCTTCAATAGATCCTTGCAAGATATAGCTTTCCTCATGTCTGATCTTGGTCCATTAGTACCTTGTCCTACCCATCTTGTTGGCAAATAGTTCTCTTTTGGATTTTCAATTTCTTTTGATTTGGAATCTTCCCTTTTGGGTCTTGAAGTATCTTTTCCAACCAATCCTTTTGTTCCCTCCTCAAGGTTGCCATGATCTTCCATATCATGGTATACTACAAATAGGGCAATCTGAGCATAAGGTCTTGATCAGGTCTTTCATTTATTTTTCTTTTCTGCTTGTGGGTTACCCAGTGTCGATTCCACGTTGCTTCCTTCAGGAATCATGTGTGATGCTGGGGCAATCCTTGTATGTTTGTTTCGAGTCAGTCGGTCAATCCTCTGGACAGTTGGTGATACGGCCTTGATGTTCTTGGTAACCTTGGAAATTAACCAACCATCCTATAGCAAATCTAGTGCTCAACTACATGGTGGTACTTCTCTTTGAAGTATCCCCCTACTCAAAAAGCTTCAATGGAATCTCTTCATCTCTATTATCCCCCATCCATATCCAACATTTGTCTCTCCTACCCCAGCTTGTGCAACCGTATCTCTCAGAATCAATCATCACTCTTAGCTTTAGGGATCCATAATCCTAGTCTTAGAGATCCACCAATTCAATCAATCCACCAAGCCTCATCTTTTGAGATCCACAATCCTAGTCCTAGGGATCTCCGAAATCCATCTTCCACCAATCTGACTCTTTGAAATCCTATTGCATCAGCTTTATAATCCCCTCATTCATCTCCCTATGCTAGATTCCTTTTATAGCACTCCACTCCTTCATCCTCCACCTTCCCTAAAGTCTTAAGCTTGCTTCTTCTTGTGCATCTGATTCTCCTTTATCATTCTCCCATAGTGAGAGTTTGAGCTAATTCAACCCCTTCTCTTTGCCAATCCGAGTCTCCTTGCTCATCCGAGATTCTTGTACTTTTCAAGAAGCCATCAAACCTTGCTTTCTCTCCCTGCCGCCTTCTTGAGGGTGCATCTCATAGTCCATTCTCTCCTCTTCTGCTCTAGCCTTGGACATCTTATTTTCTTATCTTTGATGCCATGCCACTTGCGGCATCACGTCAAAGAGGTTTAAAATGTAGACACCTAAAAATCCTTTAGAAAATAATATTTTTATTTTTTGAAAGAAAAGTCTCTAATGACATCATCATTTATTAATTTATTAATTATTTAATTAATTAATTTATTTTTATGCCATTAAATCCCTTTATCTTAATTAAAATATTTAATTAAGGAATCCCTCACAAAAATGTTTAAAGCTTATTTAAACATTATTTCCTTATTTATTAATTATTTAATTAATAAATTGACCAAAAATCCCAAAATAAATAAAAAATTTATTTTTTGCCCAAAACTTGGCCAATTTCCTTAAGACCACTAACCTCTTCCAAAATCTTCTAATCCTTTTTTAATTTTGATTAAAGGCTAATCTCATCATTTTTTACCCTTAATCCCAACTCAAAATATTTAATTAAGATTAAAAATTAACCCTCATATTTATTAATTATGTTTTAATAAATATCTCCTCAACCCAAACCCTTGAGATAAATAGACTTTATTTATCCTCAAAACTTTATGAAGTTCTAGACTCTTCTAGAAGGACTTTATCCACTTCCTAAGCCTATCTCTAAACCCCCTTTTTAGCTTAATCCACCCCATCCACCCATACTAACCAAGCTTAGCTACTAACTCACCCACCCTCAATAAATGTTATCCACTTGCATATCTCTAACATCCCTAATCTAATCCTAAACCCAAGCCTAATCCCCCCCCTAACCTTGTCACATTCCCTAAGCAAGCTTAAGACTTTTCTAAACCAAGCAAAGTAAACAATCTCAACTCCCTCCAAAATATCCCAACCACCCAACCATGAATGCTCTTACAAGCCATTTATGAAGAGTCTTTATGAATATATTATTCGTTGAGCCTCCTTTGTTGACTCATCCTTGTCCTTCTTTCCATCCACTCACCTTGTGACATGTGTCACTCCCTGATTGGTGCTAAACAATCACTATCCATGTGCTCTCCTTTGAGTGCATCCTAGCCCTCCTTAAGATTTCATCTCTCTTTGCATCCTAGCCCTCCATCCCTCAAGACCTTTGCCTATAAATTGAATCCCCTCCCAAGCCATTTAATCACAACTTTTAAGCCAAAGTTATAATGCTATTTTGAGAAACAAAGCCTTTTACCATACCCTTATAATGCCAAATTGAGATCTCACAAAGCTACCAATTTGCCATTTTCCATCTCCATTGAAGCATAGTTTGAGAAGCCTTGAGCATACATACCAGTCATTTACATAGACTCATCTACCAAGCAAAGAAGCTAATTCCTATTGGGAGAGTCCATTCATTTGGCTCACATTCCTAATTAGGGATTTCTCTTTAGTCTCTCTTATATGTTATATTAGTTTTGTTAGTTAATACTTTGTTCTCTTAATAGATTAGTATTTCTTGCTAATATATAAGTGTATACATTTTGGCACGCCTGGTGGGACCCTGCATGGGTCATCTTTATTATCTTTTTTAGTCAAGATTTGTATGTCATTTTCTAATTTTGGCTAATTTTTTTTGTTTTTGTGGTTGGTAGGATTGTATAAATTGGTTTTGTAGGTCCACATGAGCATGATGAAGACAAAGGAACTCATAGTCTATCTCATAGTGTTTGCAGATTTTTAAAGCTTATAGGTGGACAAAGCACTTGGATTTCTTCTTCCTCTTCTTGTCTACATTCTTCTTATTCCATCTACTTCTTGTTCTTGTTCTTGTGGGAGATCTTGGCCATTTTTTTTTTAAGGAAGCAAAATCATACACACTTCATTTTAGTGCTTAAAATGAACCTCCAAATCATACTTAAATCCATTAAAAACTAAAAATTTCTCAAA
This sequence comes from Cupressus sempervirens, assembly GCA_028749045.1. NCBI lineage: Eukaryota > Viridiplantae > Streptophyta > Pinopsida > Cupressales > Cupressaceae > Cupressus > Cupressus sempervirens. The sequence continues at coordinate 187,050,505 of CM053784.1, read as the reverse complement.
AAAAAAAAAAACTTTTAACAAGTGAAACTAAACCAATCCAATCATTTGCATCCTTGCAACATCAAGGTTTTAGATGCATTCATGAAAAGTTAGGAACACTTCATTTTTGGGAATTTAAAAAGAATTTCAAGTTTCCATTTCAAAAGGTTCAAAATATACATTAAGTGCACACTAAAATCTAAATCAAACTCAAAGCATCAATCAAGGATAAAATGAACTTCATTTGCAAATATTTTAAAGTTCTTTTAAAAATCTCATGAAAACTAAGAGTCCTAAATGGTTGCCAAAAATTGTCCTAAAAGCTTTGTTATTTGTTCCAAACAAATGTCTTGTTGCAAAATCTTGAATGTTTCTTAGGTTTTTCATGCATCAAAACAAATTAAGAATATCATTTTTGGGCTTAAAACATGCAAACTAGAACCCAAAATCTTGAATGAAAACCAAAGTCCAAAGAGTCATTTTCATTTTTGATTCCAAAACAATCTTGAATGATCTAAGGTTAAAACAAAACACTTCAAAGTTCTTAAAACAACACACAAAATTTCAATCTTGAATGCTCAAAGGAGAAAACTTGAATGTTTAATCACTTGTCTTTGAATGCATGTTGCTAAAATCACTCTTGAGTGCCATGGATTAAAATCAAGTTTTTTTTTTTTTTATGAATGCATGATTAAAACAAAAAATCCAATCTTGAATGCCATAGATCAAATAATCATCTTTTGGAGCATAAAAAGAATCTACATTTTTGTAATCTTTTAAGTTATAAAAACAAATAAAAATGCTTTGAGTGAGTTTGTCGTTGGACTCACCCTCTTTAATCACCCATCAATTTAACCATTGGTTGCAATCTCAACGCCATCTATGGGGATGGCTCCACCTAATAGGGTGTTAAATGCTCCACGCAAATCAAACTCCACTCACTTGGGTTTTTAGTGGTTTTTCTAAGTTAAAAAATTCTTTGAATGCACATTAGTCTTGCTAACACTTCATTTTGGGCATAAAAATTGAACAATTCTTGATGTGGAGGGCCTCCGGGCGCACGCTTGACAAATCGAGTTTCACATATCTTTATTTTGGGCTTAAAACAAACTCACACTCAATCTTGAATGCCTAACAATCAATGAACATCGCATGGTTTTGATGCATTTTCAATGATGCTAGCATTTCTTATGTTGACAATCTCTCGACTTCCATTATGCTAATGACATTGTCAAATTGGAATGAACATTGTATGCCATAATCACAAGTGTCTTCAATCATAGCTTACAAAATCTAAATCATCAATTGGAATGAATGTGTGTCTTTTAAAACCAAGATCATGTATGTGGTCTTATTTTACACTTTTTAGGAGGCCTGCTTGGGGATTTCATCACCCCTTGGGATGACCTCAACTCCAGCATTCTGACAGAGTATAAGAATCAGGAGGTGAATCAAAAGACACCTCTCTTGGGATCAAGATTTTGTCACTCGAGCTAAGCCTCAAGGAACATTATACCCTTGAGAAGTGAAAGAGGAGAAGTGGGTTATCGCTCCTCTCAGCTGTGTGACATCTTTTTGTTTCCATCTACGTATTTGGGCCTCACGTACCTTGTGTATATCAAGGACTCCCTAGCTAAACCAAATTTTATCCTTGTAGAAAGCTTCCTAGGATGTTGGTGTGTTTGACGTGCTTGCTCCAAACTTTTGTCTGCTTGTTTATTCATAGCTTTTGAATGAATGTTTGCCAACTTTGGTCAAAATCCTAGAAAAGCAAAAATATCCCAACTCAAGGCATACTTAGCGTAGTCACTGCCTCATTAGAATATCATCCAAGCTCCCCCGTCGCAAATGAATCTATCCAATTCTTTGCTTTAGAACAATCCCAAATCCAAAGTCCATCCAAATCATCCCCCCATCCAGCTAGCAACCCAATCCAAAATCACCCAAGCCTTTAAGGAATTGTTGTTACTCTGCCAGAGTTTTCTATCCAATCAATCCTACCAATCAACCAATCTCACCAAGGTTATCCCTCTAACAGAGCATTGTCTAGGGTAATCTATCTTTGTCACTTGTATCCCTCATCACCTTGAGCTAAAGGTTGGGATCCACAAGTCGTCAATCTCATGTCATACCCATAGGATCATTAGTCTATCCTCAAGTTGACACAACCACCAATCTTGCACATAGGAAAGCAAAGCCCTCACCTTTTGACAACATGCCCTTGAAGTCTTCCATCCTTAGAAAAGCCTAAAATCCCCATCCAATCCTCCTTAGGTTTGTCATGTAGCTTTGACTTTCCCTAGGAAATCTTTGCAAACCCAATCCAAAATCTGAGCTAAATCCAGATCCAACCATGAGCTTCCGTGTTCATCCATATTTAAGACCTCATCCCCATCAAACTCACCATCAAAGCATGAAGTCCCAATCCTATCATGATGAGTTTGGTCACATTGTCCTTGCTCCCGCCACCTCCTATTCCAATGATGATGAAAATCTTGTTGACTATGATGGGTTTATTGAAAGCCTTAGAAACATTTCGCCAACCATCCCCCAAAATCCAAGAATTCTTCCAAACTATCTAGTCATGCCATGTCATATCCCAACTTCTCCTCCATCACCCAATCAACCAAGCTTCCAATCTTCCACCCCCATCACACCAACTATTCCTATCAATCCACCACCTCCACCTCTGATAGATGAGTCTCCCAGGAATCTCCTAGAGGAAATACAAAAAAAGCCACCTCTAACAGTTGATAAGCCATGTCATCTAATCCAACCATGTGAAGTAGTCAGTGATGAAGCTTCCCCATCTATAATATCACCTCCATCTCCCAAAGCTATCACCCCCATACCATCCATCAAATTACTTAAAATCCTTCCACTTCTCGCAAGCATCAAAATCCCACCATGTGTCAAATCCCTCCAAATCCTATCCACATTACCTCCAAGCATTTCCCAAATCTCCCATAATGACCCTTATGCATCCATCCTTTACTCACCCATCTCCACTACCAAATCTCCCATCTATCCATCCGCTACCTTTGAAGAATCCATCCCTTCACCTCCTATCGCACCATCCACTCCAATCCAATCCTATCAAGATCCTACCCAAAAGAATGTTCACATCCCCCAAAGCATAAACAAAGATATCATCATACCATGTCTTACACCCATAGTGCAGTCACCATCCCCTCCATCTCCAAAATCTCAAGCCATATCTCCTCTACTGTAGGATATCTTTTCATCCCATCAGCTAAATCAAGATCCTATCCTACCATCTTCTCTGCTCCATGCTTCCATCTTACCACCTATCCAAGCTATTCCACCATCTATAATCTACCCTCTTGGTTCACTTACATTCATCCATGGTGGCCCCCTCTCAGCAGAAGAATTAAGAACAATATCTGCCCATTGCAATACACCTAATGAAGTACTTCTACCATTTTTTGCAAGCAAAAAGTTTCCTCAGCTCGTTCAAATGCTTAATCGATGGCATTATCAAGGTCAAGGTTTAGGACCACAAGAGCAAGGAATCAGAAAGCCTATTATTGCACAAAAAAATTTAGAATTTCATGGTCTTGGATATGTATCCAAAGGCTCACCATCTAAAGGTGTTGGTACACCACACCCCCAAACCAAGCCTATCTCCAAGCCCACCATCCTAGCCTCCCATCACTCTTTCAAGAAATGTTATGTCATCCCCCCTCCACCATCTTTGCAACCCAAAACAACCTACCATATCCCCTCTTCATCCGCTAAATCCATTTTGGGTCCCTATGTCCCAAAATCTACCATCCTCCATCCTCCTATCAGCCATCATAAAAATCCTATTCCATCCATTCTTACGCAAGATCAACAAAGGCACGTATTAGGGCACATCATCCATCATCCCCCTACACGCTCTTCCATATCCTCTCCATCTCACAAAGCTTCTCCTAACCATCTTCCCAAAGCTTACCACAGCAATGTGAATGCCAACTTCAAAATGCATAAAGCTAAAAATCCACATCATATGTCTATTCTAAAAGACATACTCCAAAAAGGCAAAATCCAATCAAAGAATGCCAAAAAATGCAAAAGCCTATGAAAAGGAAATCCAAAACCATGTAGATCCCAAAGAAAAAAGTTGAAACCCAATGCATAATGGCATCCCCCATTGCTAATCCCCCATCTAGTGACTCGTGTCCCCCATCTCCTAAGTCCATCTTGGGTGCCTATATTCCCAAGTGCGCTTCCACAAATCCTTCATCAAGCCCGCGTCTACCATCTATCCCCCATATGCTCTTTTCACACCTGTCCCAACATGTGCCAATGTTGATCCTACAAGCATCCCCATCTCATGCTCCTTTCTAGCCTTTTTATCCCTCCATCTCCTACCATCAATCCCATCTAATCTGATCTATTGCATAAATCACACATCCGGTGTACCAACAGCTAGCAACAAAATTGAACATTCCAATAGCTAGTGAAAAATCCCAAAATAGCCAAAAAAATAGTTGAAGAAAGAAAAAATCATTCCAGCTAAGTCCAAAGTCAAAAAGTCAAAAAAGAAAAGAAAAATAAAGCGTCCACTAGTGAAAACTTGGCAATTCCAGTGCCTTGGACAAGTACCATGATGAAAACTTGGCAAACAAGCGTCATGCGTAATCCAACCATTCCCAACTTAGCCTATCATCCTCATGCTTTTGGTCACATCTTTCCATCCAACTCCATCTTCCAATTTATCCACCTATCTTTCATCCTCCAGCTTTTATCTATCACTATCCACTTATCTTCTGTAACCTCACCCCATCATCCCAGCTATGATTCATCTCCCTAGCACCTTCAACTTTTCCATCCTAGCTTCAATCCTATCACATCCATCATAAGACCTCCTTTTGCATGTCATCTTCTGACCGGGGGCACTATATTCCCTGGAGATCTTATCTTGTCTATCCTCCCTTATCATTGGTATCTCGCTCTTAGCTATCCTCATGCAAGTCCAATGTCATCCTCTCATTAGCCATTCACTCTAGCGCCATCTATCAGCTTAGCTACCACCAACCTTAGCATTGTCCCCATCATCATTGGATGCATCTTGTCAAATCCATATCTTTCATTATCACCTCATCCTTAGCTTTTGCCTCTTGCACTAACTTGAGCCATCCCGCTATCCTCTCATCCTGAGCTTTTTATCCATTTGTATCATACGTATCATTGGTCTGTTAGCTTGTACCATATCTTGATTAGCCCACTTGTAAATATCTTGGTCCGTCAGCTTGTACATCCTCTTTAGCTTAGTACCATTGTATCTATCCAGATTTCATGTTAGTTCCTCGTTGATCAACATCTTGCACACATCGCACAACCCTTGGTTAGCTATTCCAATGCATCCTTTAACTAGATCTCCTGTCGCCAAAGTGTTATCCTTCTTAGTTCATCTTGCTAGATGCATCACTCATCTAGATCTATCAGCTTAGGTGCTCTTCGATAGATCCTTGTAGGATATAGCTTTCCTCATGTCTGATCTTGGTCTGTTAGTACCTTTCCTACCCATCTCGTTGGCAAACAGTTCTCTTTTGGATTTTCACTTTCTTTCGATTTGGAATCTTCCCTTTTGGTTCTTGAAGTATCTTTTCAAAGAAATCTTTTTTTTCCCTCCTCAAGGTTGCCACGATCTTCCATATCATGGTATACTATGAATGGGGCAATCTAATCGTAAGGTCTTGATCAAGGCTTTCATTTGTTTTTCTTTTCTGCTTGTGGGTTACCCAGTGTCGGTTCCATGCTACTTCCTTTAGGAATCATGTGTGATGCTAGGGCTATCCTTGTGTGTTTGTTTCGAGTCAGTCCATCAGTCCTCTGGATAGTTGGTGATATTGCCTTGATGTTCTTGGTAACCTTGGCAATTAACCAACCATCCTATAGCAAATCTAGTGCTCAACTACATGGTGGTACTTCTCTTTGAAGTATCCTCCTGCTCAAAAAGCCTCAATGGAATCTCTTCATCTACGTTATCCCCCATCCATATCCAACATCTGTCTCTCCTACCCTAGCTTGTGCAACCATATCTCTCAGAATCAATCAACACTCTTAGCTTTAGGGATCCACAATCCTATTCTTAGGTATCCACCAATCCAATCAATCCACCAAGCCTCATCTTTCGAGATCGACAATCCTAGTCCTAGGGATCTCCGAAACCCATCTTCCGCCAATCTGACTCTTTGAAATCCTATTGCATCAGCTTTATAATCCCCTCATCCATCTCCCTATGCTAGATTCATTTTTATAGCACTCTGCTCCTTCATCCTCCACCTTCCCTAAAGTCTTAAGCTTGCTTCCTCTTGTGCATCTGATTCTCCTTTATCATTCTCTCATAGTGAGAGTTTGAGCTAATTCAGCCCCTTCTCTTTCCCAATCTGAGTCTCCTTGCTCATTCGAGATTCTTGTACTTTTCAAGAAGCCATCGAGCCTCACTTTCTCTCCCCACTGCCTTCTTGAGGGGGCATCTCATAGTCCATTCTCTCCTCGTCTGCTCTAGCCTTGGGCATCTTATTTTCTTATCTTTGATGCCATGCCACTTGCGGCATCACATCAAAGAGGGGCAAAATGTAGACACCTAGCAATCTTTTAGAAAATAATATTTTTTATTTTTTGAAAAAAATTCTCTAATGACATCATCATTAATTAATTAGTTAATTAATTTTTATGCCATTAAATCCCTTTATCTTAATTAAAAATATTTAATTAAGGAATCCCTCACAAAACTTATTTAAATATTATTTACTTATTTATTAATTATTTAATTAATAAATTGACCAAAATCCCAAAATAAATAAAAAATTTATTTTTTGCCCAAAACTTGGGCAATTTCTTCAAGACCACTAACCTCTTCCAAAATCTTCTAATCCTTCTTTAATTTTGATTAAAGGCTAATCTCATCATTTTCTACCCTTAATCCCAACTCAAAATATTTAATTAAGATTAAATATTAACCCTCATATTTATTAATTATGTTTTAATAAATATCTCCTCAACCCAAACCCTTGAGATAAATAAATTTGATTTATCCTCAAAACCTTATGAAGTTCTAGACTCTTCTAGAAGGACTTTATCCTCTTCCTAAGCCTATCTCTAAACCCCCTTTTTAGCTTAATCCACCCCATCCACCCATACTAACTAAGCTTAGCTACTAACTCACCCAACCTCATTAAATGACATCCACTTACATATCTCTAACATCCCTAATCTAATCCTAAACCCAAGCCTAATCCTCCCCCCCCTAACCTTGTCACATTCGCTAAGCAAGCTTAAGACTTTCTTAAACCAAGCAAAGTCAACAATCTCAACTCCCTCCAAAATATCCCAACCACCCAACCATGAATGCTCTTACAAGGCCATAAAGACTCTTACAAGCTATTTATGAAGGGTCTTTATGAAGATATTATCCCTTGAGCCTCCTTTGTTGACTTGTCCTTGCCCTTCCTTCCATCCACTCACCTTGTGACATGTGTCACTCTTTGATTGGTGCTAAACAAGCACAATCCATGTGCTCCCCTTTGAGTGCATCCTAGCCCTCTTTAAGCTTTCATCTCTCCTTGCATCCTAGCCCTCCATTCCTCAAGACCTTTGCCTATAAATTTAATCCCCTCCCAAGCCATTTAATCACAACTTTTAAGCCAAAGTTATAATGCTAGTTTGAGAAACAAAGCCTTTTACCACACCCTTATAATGCCAAATTGAGAGCTCACAAAGCTACCAATTTGCCATTTTCCATCTCCATTGAAGCATATTTTGAGAATCCTTGAGCATACATACCAATCATTTACATAGACTCATCTACCAAGCAAAGAAGCTAATTCCTATTGGGAGAGTCCATTCATTTGGCTCACATTCCTAATTAGGGATTTCTCTTTAGTCTCTCTTATATGTTATATTAGTTTTGTTAGTAAATTCTTTGTTCTCTTAATAGATTAGTATTTCTTGCTAACATATTAGTGTATACACTTTGGGCTTTCAATGAATTCCAATGACTTCATTATGGACTCTAGCTTCAAGCTCAGGTCCTTTTGTTTATGGCTTGGGTCAATTGGACTTGGTTTGAACTAGCTTGGTAGCTTTTGATTGTGACTCAGGTCCTTCAGATTGTGACTTGATTTGGACTTCCTAAAACTTGGTAACCATTGGAGATTTAAGGTACTTGGGAGATGGAGTCTCCTTTCTTTCAAATAGATTTGGCATTGGATCAAGTTCATAGTAGAAAAATATTCTATAATACTTTGGCTCCTTTTTGCTTTGTTCTTCACTCTTTTCTGAAAACTCATCGATTCTCACATGTGCACTTTCTATGATCTTATGAGTGGACAAATTCAAAAATTTGTATGGTTTACTTCTATTGGAGTATCCTAGAAATATGCATTCATCACCTTTATATCAAATTTGCCTTTCCTAGATTCTTTCACGATATAACATTTGCTGCCAAATATTTTCAAGTAACTTCAATTGGGTTTGTAGCCATACCATAGTTCATAGGGAGTTTGGTTTGAGTCTTTCTTCAACTAAAATCAATTCAAAGTATGAATTATAGTGCTAATGGTTTCCTTCTAGTATTTGATAGCGACTTTCTTTTCAATCATCAATGTTCTTGCACAATCCATGATGGATCTATTTCTTCTTTCAACCATACCATACTACTAAGGTGTACCAAGGGATGATACTTGTCTTTTGATTGCTCTTTCAATGCAAAAATTATTGAATTCATTGGAGATAAATTCACCACCTCTATTTGATCTTAAACACTTCAATCTCTTTCCAGTTTATTTTTCTACTCTTGCAAGATACAATTTGATTTTTTCAAAAGCTTTTGATTTTTCTTTTATCACATTCATCATTCTAAAATAATCATCAACAAAAAGCAAGAAATTTTTTCTCCACTATAACTTCTATTCCAATGGGTCCACATAAGTCAGTATGTATAATATCTAGGACTTCTTCTGATTGATAGTTTTTTGCTCTTAAAACTAGTCTTTCCTATTTTACCAATTTGGCAATTTTTGCACAAACTAACATCAAGTTTCTTCAAACTGGGAATACTCTTACTCTTATAAGTTTTCTTATCTTGACCATATTATCAAAGTTTCATATGACATTGTCTCCTATGTCATTACCAATTTTCTTCTACTTGAGAAATAAAACATGAGCTTTCACCAAGATCAAGATAAAATAGATTACCTTTTGTTTGCTTGTCTGATCCAATCAGATTTTCTTTGTCATCCAATAGTTTTTCTTACTTTTCATGAATTCTACCTTGAATCCTATGTTGTTCAATTGTGCCACACTTAATAGATTATTTTTTAATTCTTTAACCCAATAGGAATTATCACATATAAGTTCATTGGTTAATGAGATACAACCTTTTCCTTTTATGCAACAAGGTTCATTGTTTCCAAACCTTACACTTCCACCATCATAGTATTCAAAATGTTCAAATTTTATTTTATCTCTATTCATATGGTGTGAACATACACTATCAATAATCCATGTATAATTTTTGCTAACATGAGAAATAAGTGCCATCTTATCTTCTTCATCATCAGATTCATCTTTCATAGCAATATAAATCATTTCATCTTCACTGTTATCAGAATCTTTAGCCATAAAACAAGTTTTCTTACCTTTTTCCTTGTGGGTTTTGTGACTTTTGTGTTCCTTCTTGCCTTTTTACTTGTGGAATTTCTTCTCATCCTTGCTTTCTTTGTTTGGACACCTAGCAACAATATGATCAATTTCTTCACAATAGAAATAGATTAGAGGGATTTTACCTTTGTACTTTCCTCTGGCTTTGGATTATTTCTATGCAAGTGGGGCTTCAAAAATTTCAAAATCAATATCAAAAATTTCTTTAGTTTCTTCCATCTTGCTCTTTTCTTTGAGTGAGATTTTTGGCATAGATGCAAACTCAATATTTTTAGAAATAGGAACATAGTTATCATAGTTATATAGTTCAAAAGTGTAAGAAATGATAATGTTGAGCAAGGAATGAGAAACAATCCAAGTAAGTTAAGTGTGAAACAATGTTACCATAAGATAAGAAAACTCCAAGAGCATACACCAAGATGGTTCAACAATGGAGACAAGGATTTATAAGGGGAAAGCAAAGAAAACCCCTTGTGAGTATTATGAATGAAGGCAAATTCCTAGAGAAGAGAGAGAGAGTGTTGGAGCAAAAGTAGCTCAATACAATAACATCAAGTGCTAAGAGTGTAGAAGAAAGAAGGAGGAGCATCTCTTATATAGAGATGAGAGAGGAGTTGCATTTGTAACTCCCATTTCTATGAATGCCACATTCATAATAGGTGTGTGCAAAGTGTCACAATCCTCTTAAGGAGGATAAACTAAATAAAGAAATAAACAAGAGTTGTCCTTACATGTGGAATAAAGGACAAACAATGACATGTCCTCCACATGTGTACAAGAGGACAAACTACATTTAGGGACCCTTGGAATATCCCAATTAATACATCCAAGGAAAGATTAACCTTTCTAACACTCCCCTTTAATCTTTACTTGGGGAGTTTAGATGAACGGGTTGTAAACCCAAATTTTTACAATGGAACTGAAATCTCTCTTTAGAAAGTGGTTTGGTTAAAATATCAGCCACTTGATCTTCTCCTTTACAATAAAGAAGAATAATTTGGTTGTCTTCAACTTATTCTCAAATGAAGTGATGTTGAAGTGAAATATGTTTGGTTCGTGCATGATAAATTGGATTCTTGGCCAAGGCAATAGCACCTTGATTGTCACAATGTATAGGTGTAGGTGATTGTTGAGGTAGACCCAAATCGTCAAGAAGTCTTCTAATCCACAAAGCTTCTTTAGCTGCATTGGTACAACCTTTGTATTTAGCTTCAGTTGAGCATAGGGAAATAGAGTGTTTTTTTTTGCTTTTCCAAGAATTGGACCTGAACCAACAAAGAAAAAATAACCACAAGTGGATTTCCCATCATTGGGATCTCCACCTAGATCGGAATCAGTATAGCCATGTAAAATAAATTCAGAATTTGCATCATAAAATAATCCCATATTAAGAGTTCTTTTAATATACCTTAACATGTGTTTAGAAACTTTAAAATGAGTTTGTTGAGGTTTAGACATAAATCGAGAAACTAAACCAACACTATAAGCAATATCAGGTCTAGTAAGAGTTAAATAATTTAAACTTCCTACCAATTTCCTATACAAAGTTTCATCAACAAAAGGAGTATTCATATCAATCATTAATTTAGTACCTAATTCACATGGAATTGAAACATGGTTAGAGTCATTCATCTTAAATTTTTCTAAAAGATCATAAGCATACTTGCTTTGAGAAAGAAAGATACCTTTAGGAGTTTGAAAAATTTGCATACCTAAGAAGTAATGTAAGATACCTAAATCTATCATCTGAAATTTCTGTTTAAGTTGAAATTTGATATCAGAAATCAAAGTGTCTGAACTAGAAGTGAGTATTAGATCATCTACATAAACAATAACAATGATAATATCATCGTTAGTATGTTTAATATACAAATTAGGATCATTCTTACTTCTAGTAAAACCTTGAGAAATAAAGAAAGAATTAATTTTAGAATACCATTCTCTAGGTGATTGTTTAAGACCATAAATAGATTTGTTCAATTTGTAAACCAGATTTTCACTACCTTTTTTAACAAATCCAGGAGGTTGAGCCATATAGATTTCTTCATGTAAATCACCATTTAAGAAGGCACTTTTAACATCCATTTGATGAATGGGCCAATTTAGTTTAGATGCTAAAGCAAGAACTAATTTGATAGTAGGCATTTTAGCAACAGGAGAAAAAGTTTCATTATAGTCTAATCCTTCAATTTGGGAAAAACCTCTAGCAACTAGTCTAGCCTTGAATTTACTAATTTCATTATTAGTATTCAATTTTGTTTTGTATAACCATTTACATGAAACTATATTCTTTCCATGAGGTAACTTGACTAAGTCCCAAGTTTGATTAGCAATTAAAGAATCATATTCCTCTTGCATGGCTTTTTGCCAATGAGGTTGAAAGTTAGCTTGATCAAAAGACTTAGGATCGTTAGAATTCATAATAGTAGTCATCAAAGCATAATTACAATAATTAATCCTTCTATGTTTAATTCCACCAAATCTAGAAATATAATCATCAGCTTCATTGATTAAGTTTTGAGCCCATTTAGGTTTATGTTTAGTTGTGATGGAATTATCACTAGAGGAAGAATCATTAGTAATAAAAGTATCATTAGTATCTACTTGAGTATCATGAGTTGTAGGAGCAGAAATAATAGGTGGTACTTGATTTGAAGGATTAAGAGAAAGAGTAGGGTTAAGAGAAGGAGGTTGGTCCTCCACCAGCACAATTTTAGTGCCACTGAATTCTTCATCATGTGTAGTAGAGCAATCATGAACTCCATTTTTTGCAATACAAACATCTCTAGCAACTTGAACTTTGTTAGTAGTGGAATCATAAACACGATAACCCTTAGTGTTTTCATCATAGCCAACAAACATATAAGGAGATGACTTAGCATCTAATTTATGCCTTTTCTGTTTAGGTGTATGAACATAAGCAATAGAACCAAATATCTGTAAATGATGTAAATTAGGTTTCCTACCAGACCAAGCCTCTTCTGGAGTGATAGCCTTGAGAGCTTTGGTAGGAGTCCAATTAAGAATATAAGTTGCACAAAACATGGCTTCAGCCCAAAATTTATAATGCAGATTCTTAGCATGCAACATGCTTCTAGCCATTTCAACAATGGTCCGATGCTTTCTTTCTGCCACACCATTTTGTTGTGGTGTATAAGGAATAGTAAGATCGTGTTTAATTCCACAGGATTTCAAATAAGAATGAAAAGCATTATTCACATATTCTTTGCCATTATCAGTTCTAAGAATTTTAAGTTTAAAACTAGATTGCCTTTCAACATATAACTGAAATTCAATAAATATATCAAGAACTTGATCCTTGCTATGCAAAAAATAGATCCAAGTTCGTCTAGAAAAATCATCAACAAAGGTAAGTGCATACCGAGAACCTTGGATGGAGGTATTCTCCATGGGGCCCAAAAGATCACTATGGACAAGATGCAACTTATGAGTTGCCCACCATGATTTTCCACTTGGAAAGGGCTCCCTATGCATCTTACCACTCATATAACCTGTATAGGAAATCTTGGAAGGTATAATGTAAGGCAAGCCATCAACCATATTATGCTTTTGCATGAAAGTAATATAATCAGAATTTAAATGGCCAAGTCTTTCATGCCATATATTGAAATCAATAGAAGTATGTAAAGAATATCATGAACTAGAAAATTCATGGAATTTAAACAAATTGTCATTATCCATTTTAGGATGAGCAATCACTTTGAGAGTTTGAGGATCTATGATATAACATGTATCTTTGTAGAATTCAACTTTATAGTCCTGACATAACTGTGAAACAGAAAGCAGATTAGTTTTCAAGTTAGGTACATATAATACATCATGCAATTTACCATTAAGAATAGTAACATCACCTAATCCTTCAACTTTACAAGTCTGATTATTAGCTAACTGAATAGGAATGTTAGCAATATCAAGTTGTAAAGAATCAAAAATTTCTTTATGAGAAGTGACATGTTGTGATGCACCACTGTCAACAATCCATTCTAAAGGTCTACAAAGATTAAAGCTACAAGTAAAAGCATGACGAGGATTAAAACCAGGAGAGTTACCTTTTTTATGATTTGAGTTTTGATGATTGTTACTATTATTCATAAGTTTTTTATCATTTTGTTTTTTAAAACAATTATTGACAATATGACCATCTTTGCCACAATAAGAACAATGAGGTTTGGAATTTGAATGATTCCTTTGATTATTAGTATTACGAGTATTATTAGGATGATTGGTATTATTATTATATTTGGCATGAAATTTATTGTTGGAATTATTTGACTTAGTATTATATTGTTTATGATTATTATTATGATTATTGGAACGAAAATTATTATTTGAATTTCTAGACACAAATGCATGTTCAGTTGATTTAAGGGTACCAAACTAAATTAGCTTAGCTTCTTCCTATCTTAATAAAGTTTGAAAAATAACATAAGTTAACTGAGAAGTTAAAGTAGGAATAGCAAGCTGTGCATGAATATTAGTTATAAACTGTTGAAACTGTCTAGGAAGACATTTTTTAAGAATAAGATGAATTAAACGAATGTTGTCTAATTGAACACCTAAGGCAATAATTTGACTTTTAAGAGAATCAAATTTTAAGAGAAATTCATCCATACTTTTAAAATCTACATACCTGAGATCTTTGAGTTGATCCTGCAATTGTATTTTGCGGTATTCATCTCCACTGTCATACTTGGTTTGCAAGATGGACCATGCATCATGAACTTTAGAACAGTGAGCAATTAACACATATAAATCTGGAATAATGGAAATACCAATTAACCCTAAAGCTTCTTCATTTTTAGCTTTCCAAGTATCTTTCTCGTCTTGAGTAGCCGCTGAACCGGGTTCAAGAGAAGGGTCAGTGGCTATTTCAAAAAAGTGTTTAAAACGAAAAATAAATGAGATATGAGTTTTCCAAGAATGATAATTAGAATAATTAAGTTTTATTTTTGGAATTAAGGTTTACATGATTAAAAAAAAAAATTTAAAAAATTCCTTGATTTGACAATCAAATTAATAAAAAAATTATGTCTTTTAATAATATATATATATATATATTTTTAAAAAGGTTAGCAAAAAAAAATAATTTTAATTTTATTAATTCTGAATTTTTTTTTTTTTTTTTTTTTTAATAAATAAACAAGATTTGAAATAAAAGAGGTTGGTGAAAGGGCGACAAAGAGGGCGGAGGTTTGTAAAATGGAGGATAATAGGGGAGTAGAGCGCAGGCGGCGGCTACCGCGTGGCCAAAGGGTAGAGGTGGTTGGTCGGCCCTGGTCGGTGGAAAAGGGCAGGGTTTCAGATGTTTGAAAAATGGATGAAGGTGGTTAGGGATGCTGGCGTGGCTGCGCAGGCGGTGGTTGCCGCGTGGCCTGGACGCAGGTTGCGCCGAAGGGTTTACACCGGGTGTGAAGGGGGTGGTGGAAGCGGAAAAAAAAATGATAAAAAAACACCGACAGAGTTAATGTGTAGGAATGGACGTAGGGTTTAGGCGGTGTTGAGAGCGAGCGGTGGTGGTGAGGGTGCGCGACGACGCTGAGTGCCCACGGCGGCGTGCGGCGGTGTTGAGAGTGCGCGGCGGTGCTGAGTGCCCGCGGCGGCGTGCGGCGGTGTTGAGAGTGCGCGGCGGCGCTGAGTGCTCGTGGCGGCGTGCGACTAGCACGTGGCAGTGCACGGGTGGCGCAACCACCCAAAAAAGTGTAAAGAAGAAGATTCGCGCTATGCGCAATTTAAAACATTAAAAAATATAAGAAATTTAAGCAATTAAAATAATATGTAAGAGATGATAATAGAACAATATATTAGAAGTTTTTTTTTTTTTTAAAGAGAAATTTTTTTTAAAAAAAAGGATTAAGAAAAGTAGAGACTTATTGAAAACTTTACTCATATAATACTTCTTGTTTTGGCGGCATGTCGTCCAAAACAAGAAAAAAAATTGAAATTTAACAAGAAAACCCTTTGGCGGCAAGCCTTCCAAAGAGGGTTAGTAAAAAAAATATGAAACCTGTATACACAAGATATGTTAAAAAAGAGCTAAAACCACAACACAAACTTCTTCTCTCAATAACGTCTCCAAATAAGGTGTGCTCCAATGAATGGCAACCTTCAACACAAAACTTAAAACAAGGATTAGATAGCCAAGCTCTGATACCATGTAAGAAATGATAATGTTGAGCAAGGAACGAGAAACAATCCAAGTAAGTTAAGTGTGAAACAATGTTACCATAAGATAAGAAAACTCCAAGAGCATACACCAAGATGGTTCAACAATGAAGACAAGGATTTATAAGGGGAAAGCAAAGAAAACCCCTTGTGAGTATTATGAATGAAGGCAAATGCCTAGAGAAGAGAGAGAGAGAGTGTTGGAGCAAAAGTAGCTCAATACAATAACATCAAGTGCTAAGAGTGTAGAAGAAAGAAGGAGGAGCATCTCTTATATAGAGATGAGAGAGGAGTTGCATTTGTAACTCCCATTTCTATGAATGCCACATTCATAATAGGTGTGTGCAAAGTGTCACAATCCTCTTAAGGAGGATAAACTAAATAAAGAAATAAACAAGAGTTGTCCTTACATGTGGAATAAAGGACAAACAATGACATGTCCTCCACATGTGTACAAGAGGACAAACTACATTTAGGGACCCTTGGAATATCCCAATTAATACATCCAAGGAAAGATTAACCTTTCTAACAAAAAGCTATCAATCTTCCAACTAGAGCATCTAAGTTTAATTTTTTATTTAGATCGCATCTCATTTCTTGAATAGTAGATTATCTGATTGCATAGATAGGAAAAAGAGTTATGAGTACCTTACTTACAATAGTTTCCTCCTTAATGTATCCTTCAGATGCTTCGATTACACTTACACTAGCTTTGATTCTTTCACATATTTTGCAATGTTTTCATCTTCTCTCATTATCATTTTGTCAAATTGTCCTTTGAGACTTTCTGCTTTGGCTCTTCTTACATTTTCATCTCCTCCATACATATCTTTTAGTTTGGTCCACATTTCATTAGCAGTTTTACAATCTTTTACCTCATCAAATTCAGTGTAACTGAGAGCAGAGGTAATATCAATCATCATGATGTTATGCCTCTTCTTCTTAGAAATTCTTTAACTTTTAATCTTCCAATAGGAGTTTTGTATTTAGTATCAAGATACTTGCAACTTGAATCACTGATAATACTTAGATGTAACCTCATAAATCCTTGCCATACTGCAAAATTATCTTTGTTTAGCTTTAGAATTTCTCTTTTATAAGATGTCCTGATCTTTAGCTTGGGTTCTTGAAACCTTCTTTGTAAGCACCAAAAGCTTTGATACCAATTGTTGGAAATATAAGAGGAGTAACTAAGAGAGGAGGGGTGAATCAATTACTACTAAAATAAATCCTAGATCCCTTAAATGTCAATACAATCTAAAAATTGAACGTTGTTGATGCTCAATAAATACTAAATGTACTTTGTAACTAATTAATATTTCAGATCTTAAGATATTGTCAGTGATTATCATTACTTAATCTTAATTGTAACCATAGCATGAACAATATGACACCAAGATTTAATGTGAAAACTGAATTTGGGAAAAACCACCAATTGTAACTAGTTACTATTTTTCACTCTTCTAAAGTGAGCTCTATTATGAGCCAACCCTATTAAAGGTTACAAAACACACTATTAGGCATGACCCTGTTACAAGATTTAATCACCTTGTTAGGAGTGGCCTTGTTAGAGGTCTTGAAAAAATTCAATAGAATTACCACCTTGTTAGAGGATTTACAAATGGCTAATAAACCAACTCTGTTAAGAAATTTAGATTACTGCTACAATAGTTAGAGAGTAACAATGAGATGACCTAAATTAGATGCAACTAAATTTTTGATTACAAATCTCTATTCTAGCTTGTACTTGATCTTTCCTAATCGAATATAGCTTTGCTACTCCACAAGGATATTCTTCTCATCCTTCAAATTTGCTTGCTTTCTTCATCCTTTATAATTCATTCATTACAGCTTGCACACTTTGAAACCACAACTTGACCTTTTACTTATATCTATCATATTGTCAAGTTGTCTCAAATACAACTTAGAAAAATTAATATTCATCACCATAGTTAGCTAGAATCAATAGATGAATTAGCTGAGCTTAATATGCCAAAATAAGAAAATCCTTCCTTAGCTAACCCAGCTTAGTAGAAACTAACTTAGAAGTGATTTCCTGTGTTAACCAACATAAGCTCAGTCAATACTAAAAACTTGTAAAAATCCTTTGGTAACCAAGTGAGCTCAATTAGCACTGGTTCCATTCAATATTTCCTCCATTAACTGAGTGAGCTCGATTAACACTAATTTTCTAAATATTCTTCATTGATTCCTGAGTAAACTTGGTAGACACTACTTTCTGAACTAGGTAACCATAGGAATGCTCAATAGACATAGAAAATTGTCTTTACTGTCTAAGTGAGCTAAGCATACACTAACTAACAATGATATGAAATCTATGTAACATCAAAGAAAACACACAATTAATCAATTGTATCCACCACCTTCCATGTAGTATCCTACCTCACCCTAGAAGATTCCCCTATCTCAAATGATCATATTTTGTGAATTGAACCTGCATACCCAATGTTTAAAATCAATGGATACATCTAATTTTTTCTTAATTCTATTGACCTTTGGATACATGATCAATTGAAGAGAAACCTAAGGTTAATAAAAGAGGTTTACTGAGTTGAACAATTTCCCTACCTAAAAAATTTCTAAAATCTTGTTGTTCTTGGTTGCATGACTCTATTTTGCACACAATTTTTCTCTTCTTGTTGGTGTTATCCCTAACTGACAATGTAATTGATAGTGGTTGATTACTAGATGATTCTACTATGAAAGTGTGTAAAAGATTCATATCATTTTTATATTGTCATTGATGTCAAAGTCTTAGTTGGCTAGACATTATGCTAACTCAACTAGTACCATATCATTAGATTGATAAAGATGATTTAAAGAAAGTATGACTAAGGAAGAAGTGATATGTAAAGTATTAAATGGGTACTTGAATGATTGGACGATGATAATATAATATTAGTTTGATTTGTTTTCCATTCATGAATTATTGCAATATATTGAAGAACACAAGGTTATTGAGTTACAAGGTTAATAAAGAGATACTATATTCATCGAGTGATTATAGTGTTGCCCAAGTGATTGGTAAATGAAGGAAAATACAATATTGCTTGAGCAAGGTGGTATTAACTGAGTGATATGTTACCTAGGTAAATTTTATGTTTACCAAGTGACAAATGGGTGAACAATTTCAAAAAATTAGAATCTTAGACCACCTTTTGATGAAAATTTGGAAAGTTCGAGAAGGTCTAAGCAATGAGTCATAGTTTTTTGCAAGGTGTACGGCTAAGAAAATTGAATGAGGATAAGGATGTATACCAAGATCAATGCTAGTTATATTTTATGAGTGCATAAATTCTATTGGATTTCTTTATAATAATTGAGAGGGGGGGGGGGGTGAATCTATTATCCAAGGTCCTTTTGTACCAATAAAACTTTTCTTTCCTCAGCTCAGTGAACCCATAAAGCATTCATATACATGCAATCACTAAAATGTGTAGCTTATTATTAAATCAACAATGTAGAAATGTAAACATAAAGTATTGACACATTTCACACAATGATTTAATGGGGAAACCCAATTTGGGAAAAACCACCAGAAAAATGCTACTCGTTTCTCACTCTTTTGAAGTGATGCCTTGTGAAAGGCCAACCCTGTTAAAGGTTATAACACACTTTTAAATGTGATTGGGTTAAGGGATTTTATCACTCTATTAAAAGTGAGCCTTGTTAGAGGACTTTAGGTCATTCACTTGGAATGCCACCCTGATAAAAGATTTTTTAATGACTGTTAAGTTAACCTTAGTCCAAAGGATTTTACCCTAACTAATACAAGTATGATAGAGTAATAGTAGAGTTTGACCTTATTTGACTTACAACTCCCTTGCTAATTTCATGTCACAATTCAATCCTCATTTCACTTCGGCTTTCATTCTTTGTAGCTCTGACAACTTGTTCTCCCTCAAGCATATGTCTCCTTAATCCTTCTTGCTTGGTACACCAATGCAATCTCCCTCTTGGTCACTAGACAAAGTAGAGTCCTTATCTTTGTTCTTTCCTAGTCTTCTCTGACTTTCTCAATTTCTTCCCCTTGACACTTTGCTTCATGACCATATATTCCTTTTATAGGAAATTAAAATACTTTTCCCACTCTGTTTTCCATCATCCATTTTAGGGTTTGGATAGATTAGGTAAGACACAATGTATCTATCTCATATCTTATCTCTTCTAGAAACTTCTCCTAGAATCCACTTGAATTTTCATAAAAATGGTTTACCTCAAATTCTATGCCACCAACTCATTAAGCTTATTCCACCTAGTTCACAAAATTCAAGAAAACAAACTTGTTAGATCAGATTTGGTGAATCCTTGACTTTTCTAATAATGTAGCAACTCAGCATTATTAATCTTTTGATGCTCAACACATACCGCATTGCTCAACATCAACTATGAGTTTAATAAGCATCAACTACATTTTACTGATGCTCAAAACTTCTATTTTTCTCAACATTAATTGTTTACTCGGCATACACTAGAATTTTCTTTTACTCAGTGCCAACTGATTTTTCGCTCAGCTTGAACTAACTTTGTTGGGCTCCACTAACAACTCGATCAAGCTTGGCAGACAATTTTTGAGTAACTTGTTCTTCTAAAGTTTCTAAGTGTATCTAATCTTTGCAACCTTAAGTAGATTATCAATACATTATATCACCACTGTCTTAACTAATCCTTGTACTTCATTGCATAAACATAACTCAACCTTTCCTCTAGCTATTGTTGTTACCTCTTATTGATCAAATCCTCTCATCAATCAACTAAATGATAATATTTGAATCTTATAAGCAATTATCTTACCAAAAAATAGTAGGTTTGACATTAGTGAGAAAAAAAATGATTAAAATACAAGTCATACTTCAAAAATCTCTTTCAATAATGATCTTTTCAATCAAATTTCAACAATCTCCCTCTTTGGCATTGATGGCAAACCAAATTGATCAACCAAATCATCGAGATGGTAAAACAATTTAATCAACCAAACTAACTAGGTTAAAACAGCAAGACAATACCAAAAAGAAAATTGTTGAATCAAAATTTGCTCCCTCTATCATCACCTTTATTCTTTTGATTAGGTTACAAAACTCCTTTCTTATGAATCCCTTTGAGTTTCTTTCTTGTAACTCACTCTTACTAGGTAGATTCATTATACATGTGTTTACCTCTGATCTTCCTTTGATATTCTATCTACCTTTCTGATCAATGTCTCCCTCTTTGTAATTGCTCCCTCTTGGAACAATAAACCAATTGATCAATAGAATATCTCCCTCTTTGGTCTATTCTTCTATTTCTATATTTCTCTTGTAGCTTTTGATCCTTCTTAGTTTTGATCAATTTTTGCTATTTCTCCCTCTTTGACAACAATTCCAAAGACATAATTAATATGCAGAAATAGAATTTATAGTATTTCCAATTTCTCCTTCTATCACCTTGCTTATAACTGATTTGGAAGTTTAGTACTTTGATTACTTTAGGCAATACCTAAAGTAAGATCCTCTACATCAATTTGTGACATTTGACAATCAACCTATTTGATGTAGGACAGTTCTCTAGTTACTTATAGTTCCTTTGATAGAGGTATCACCCCTAACTTACCTCTTATGTATTTGTGTGCTTCCTTAGATAGTGACTTTGTGAAGATGTCAGCAATTTTCTCCTTTGTATTAACATATTCCATCTTCATCTCTCTATTTTCTACTAGCTCTCTCAAGTAATGATACTTGATTGCAATGTGCTTTGCCTTTGCATGCATCACTAGATTATTTGATCTATAATAGCACTAGTGTTGTCACAATAAAGTATCACTAGAGCTATGATCTCTTCATTCCTTTCAGTAGTTTCTTGATTCATACAATGTTTGTGCAATTTATAGTAGTAGTAACATATTTTGCTTCAGCAGTAGACTGTGATGTACAAATTTGTTTCTTACTAGTCCATGTAACTAGTCTCTTACCTAAGAAAAGTGCTCCTCCACTAGTGCTCTTTCTGTCAACTATGTTTCCGGTCTAATCAACATCAATGTAGGATTTCAAGTCAAACTTTTCATCCTTCTTATAATATAGGCCAAACTCCTCTGTACCTTTCAACTATCTCATTATTCTTTTCATAGCCATTAAATAATTTTCCTTGGGATTTCTACAAAATCTTGCAACTATCCCTACAACTAATGCAATATTAGGTCTACTATGCACAACATATTGCAACTCACCAATCATAGACCTAGACATTTTTTGGTTTACTTTTGCTAAATCATCATTTTTGGACAATTTGAGTCTTGTTGTCATAGGTGTGCTTACTGATTTTGAATCTTCTAGTCCAAAAGTTTTTAATATCTCTTTGATGTACTTTGACTGAGTAATGTATATGCCATACTTCATCTGATGTACTTACAGTCCTACAAAGAATTTGATTTCTCCAAACATTAACATTTCAAATTCATTCATCATCTATTTGGAAAAATACTTGCATAGAGCATCTTGTCCTCCAAATATTACGTCATCAACAAAATTTTTAGATAACATAATTCCTTTACCTTTTTCTATCTTCATAAACAAATTGATGTTATAATTTGTTCTCTCAAATCCAATTTTCACAAGATACTTGTGAAGTCTCTCATACCATGCTCTTGATGTAGTGCCTACCCTCGTTCACATCTTTTCTGGACATTGTTGTTGTTATTATCAGACTAAGATGGACCAGTTTTATGTTGATAGATTAGTGGTATTGTTTTGAAACTATCAGACATTATGTTATGGATTCAGTGGTTATATGAGGTGATCATTTAGACTTTACATTTTATGCACACATGATGATAATTATATTTTTTTCAGCTATGGTTGATGATTAGTTGATGGTTATTATCTAATGTGTTTTATTATGGATACTTACCCCATACTTGCATGTGTATGGTGTGTGTGTTTTCTTATTGTATGGTGTTTTTGATGTGGTTAAGGAAGGGAGTGGTAGTCACCTGCATAGTCGGGATCTACACGATGCACCACTTCCTTCCATTGTCTGTTTAGCTTAGCATTATATATATTGTATGTACATGCATGGTTTTTCTGTAGGTTGCAGGTACTAGGTATGGACTTCCCTGAATTACCATAATGAGTGTACCCTATTATACTATCTTAATGATAAGAGGAGGGACATAAATTCTCAAGTCCAAATCCCAAACCTTTAAGCCAATTGTCCTAGTGAGGTAGGACAAGTATTTGGATATTTTACCCACCGAATGTGTCAGATGACATGATTCATGATTTTTAACCCTTTAGACTGATTTTGAGTGATTTGCTCTATGATGGGTTTTCATATTTTATCTTGGAGGTCTATGGTGAATTTTCTATTAATTAAGTCTTAATAAATAGATTTAATTAATAAATTAAATATTTGAGAAAATTAATATAAAATATCATGTTATTTGATATTTTGAATTATTGAGAAAAAAGAAAATTAGAAATTAAAATTAATAATAATAAAGTAATAAATAAATAATAATAATAAAAGTTATAAAAGTTAAAATGAAAATTATAAATATTTAAATAGAAATTATATAAAAAGTGAATTGGAGCTATAAGCTTGCATGGGAGTTAGCGCACTTCTCTATTTCTCATATGTCAACAATACGAGGGTTAGTGCATCAATTAAGCACATGGTGTCTACAACCCTATGGCTCATCTTGAAGGTTGGAAAAAACCCATGCTTAGTTGGTGACACCTTCTAGCTATTTCTAGAAGCATTCTAGATGTTTCCTGAAAGCTCTTTATATTCAGGCATTCATAGGAGCTTAGACATAGTGTTGGGAGTGCAATAGAAGCATTGGAGGACTCGAGAATTCTGAAGAAGGGAGGAGCTTGCTCTGCAGGTTTTCTGAGGAAGAATGATTTAGCATCAAAATTTGGGTAGACTCTTGTGATTTTATTTATGCTATTTCTGCATCACGCATTCTTTATCTTCTTCGTGTCTTCCATATGTCTTCTAAGGAAGTTTCATATTTTTATACATTCTCAATATGGGTAGATTAATTTATTTGAGAATTCTATATGCATAGATCTGAAAGATCACGGGGCTAGGGTTTAAATTTATAGCCAAATCCATTAGGAAATTAATTGAGTGAATCTATAATGCAAGTATTTTAAAATTCTTAAAATGTAGATATAATATTTGTGGAAAAAACATACATGTTTATATATTCAGATCTGCATACATATATGTATATATATTTATATATATGTATATGTATACATTTATTATGAATCTAATACAAAATCTGAATATATATAATACACCGAATGAGCGATTGATAAATCACAGTGGGAAAATTTAATAAATTGCATCGCTATTCATATCGCATGGAAATAATGTTAAAAAATGTATATAATAAATTGCCATGGGCACGAATTGTACCCCATGCCTGTGAAAGGCAGAGGCCTGCCATCTATTTATATATTTAAATATGTATGTATGTATGTGTGTGTGTGTGTGTGTATATATATATATATATATATATATATATATATGTATATATATATATATATGTATATATATATATATATATATATATATATATATGTATATATGTATATATGGAATATGTAAATATGTTATTAATAAATTTAAGTTTTTATTATTTGACAAAAGATTTATATTGAAGGTTTATTTTCACAATGCTGACTCTTTAATAATTTTCAACAATTAAGATTTAATTGTTTTAAATAAATAGTTGATAGTTTGGTGGGGGATGTATCAAACAAATATTATAATTGGAAAATGGATTTCTAGTTCTTTAAGGAAAACTTTTATCTAAAACAATTCATGTGTTCCTCTATTCATTCTTCAAACTTGGAAACATAAACTGAGATCTCTATATTTAAATTCAAGTTGTAAACTTGGCAAAACCAAAACATGTGTTTGCATTGTGTATTCTTTATGCTATTGTTTTGTGTTTTGGGTTGACTAGTGTTGACTAGTATAGGACATCTACCGGAGGCTTGGGGGTTATGTGATTGTGATGACATGATGATGTTTTAATCTCAATCTTTATAAACCCAACCATGGTTATGTGATGGAATGCTCTATGCATTGTTTGTAATTATTGATTGATTATAGTTGAGATTCTTATGTATGAGATACTTGACTTAACCATTATTTTGGTCATCGATCAGTTATCCTTGAATATTTTCTAGTCGCCATGATGGGACTGAAATGTGGATTTATTCTTGATGATGTCATGTTGTGACATGTTTGACTCAACCATTTTTGAAGTCTTTGATTGGTTTGATTGAGATATTTTGGTTATTCAGAACCATTGGATACTTTGAATATCAATGATACTTCAGTTGCCAATAGAGAGTTGTTGTGTTCATGATTTTCTATGGGTGTTTTCTCATAGAGAATTGATGCTTTTATGCATATTTGATGATTTTATTATGGATTATCTTTTTTGATTTTGAGATTTATGAGTCCATGAGCATTAGGGTAGGATATCTGCATGTAGTGATGGGAAGTGGCTTGCAATGGGGGCCGGGGTCCTAAGAGGATGCCAGGGTAACTCATTGTAAGTTGGATTAACAAGTGATAACATTCACACCTAATACTAACTGAATGAACCTAAAAAGATAAGTGTTTTGTTCTCACCCATGCCTTGAGTTCTTGTACAGGCTAGGATGGGAGTAGTGAGAATGCATGGTTGCGACCTTGCATTCCGTAGTATGCCTCGTCAGTATGAGAGGATACTAGTGGCCACATGAAATTAGTATTGACCCGTGGAGTTTAGCTAACTACCAGGGTAATTTGTACATGATAATTGTGATGACACTTTCCTGCTTGCATAGTAGGTTCCTACATGTCATTATGTGCCTCTGGGATTAGATGTCAGACTTTGTGTTTGGAACCTTTGAGTTAGTATACTTTTAGGATTCTTGGACCTATAGAGATTTGTGCTATGTGATTTTGATAGCCTGTTTGGGACTTGAGATTATCTCCTTAGCATGACGGGAGTAGACCACTTAGGTACCACACAGTTGAGTGGTAGTGCATTTTCCACTCTTATCATTTTGAGATTCATTGAGACATCATGGCTGATGCGTCCTTCATGATGGTAGATATCTATCCTTTTTCATTGATGATTAGCATATGTTAGATGATGTTATCTTATGTTGGATTACTTTCTACATATGATGTTGTATATGTTAGGAGTGACATTCCTACTATGTAATACCAATGATCTCTTTGGTAATTTGGAATGTTACGCATGGAGGGATGGCTAGGATCCACGATGGTCTAATGATGCTATTAACGATTGGGAGGAACCATGCACTTAGTTTATTATGTTTGATCTTATGATGGATGTATATGTTTTCTATGATGATGTATCATGTGTATCACGTGATTATCTTTACTTTGATGTATCATGGATTAGAATAGGAGGATGTACCTTATTTTATGTATGTATATTCTTTTGAGCTTGTCATACCCTATGACATGTACAAAGGATGAATGAGCATTTGAAATGTAATGTATAAACATTGGACTTATCATTATTGTTTCATGTGGATGTTGTACTAAATGGAATCATGTATGTAATTCAACGTTAAGGGATCTTAAAGAATGTAATCTGTTATGTATGTTATGTTTACTTTCAGATGGACATTACTATTGCTTCCATTATTGTACATAAGTTTTATGTGATGTTTACTTCCATGGAAAAAAAAATGCTACTAAACTTAGTGAAATTCTAGGTTAATTCTTTGGATCCCTTGGCGGGCCATTACATTTGGTATCAGAGCCCGAGTTTCTACATTGGGAGCTCTGGGTATTTTGGAACAACTAGAACTTTGAACTATTAAGTGTAACTTTCCAAACTTGAACTAGGTGAACTGAAAACAGAACTTGAACTATTACTTAAATATTTTTCATACTTCAACACTTAGTTTCAAAATTGGAAATTTTACTTAAACCTAAACATAGAACTGAACTTAGTACCTTGTACTATTGGAGGATGGTATCTGGGACTAGGTCTTCTGTTAGAGGCCATGGTAGAGGTCGTGGTCATGGCAGGGCTATCAGTGTCCATGAGTCTTCCCATGAGGGATCAGCTCATGTAGAGAGCAGGGAAGAACACTCTAGTAGGCAATAGGAACAGAGTCGTAGAGAGGACCAAGCTGAGTCTAAAGAGGTCAGTTTGAGACAGATGATGCAGACTATTCTAGAACGTCTACCTCCTATTCAAGAATAGCCCAAAGTGCATCAAACAGAACAAGAGCATAGACCCAGATCTAAAAGTCCTCGAAAGGAACGTTAGAGGTCCATTGTGTCCACTCAGATGAAGGATCTTTCAAGATCCAAGGTTAAGCCTTTCAATGGGCAAGGTTCTGGTTATGTGGCCGAGCAATGGCTTATTTCTCTCTACAGGATTTTTGCCATGCAGGAGTTTGACAACAATGTTAAGGCAAGATTTGCGATCACTAATCTAGAGAATTTTGGGGCCACTTGGTGGAAAATAGAGGAGAAGAAGTTGGGAATCGATATGAGCAGTGTTACATGGGAGTTATTCCTAGAGAGTTTCCATGAATGATTCCTACCAGAGGAATGGAAACAACAAAGGGTTGATGAATTTCATAATCTCAGGAAGTACACTTTGTCAGTGACCGAGTATGAGTAAGTTTTATGAGCTCAAGCCTTTTTTAGGCTTCAGTGAAAATTTAGCTCAATTGACACAGGATTTTATTAAGGGTTTGAATAATCATATTATTGGAGGAGTTAAGGTATTTGAGCCAAAAACCCTCAAGGATGTGGTGCATCGAGCAATCCTTGTTGAGCAAAGTGTCAACCTTGGTCAAGGTAGTTTTGTAGGAGCGCCAACAGTATCAGGATCTAAAAGCAACTACAATTCAGGTGGTAACAAGAAGTTTTCTTTCTCTAAGGGGAAACAGTGTCAGTAACAGTCTCAGCAGACACAACAATAGAAGGGCTCAAATTCTCAAGCTCAAGGTGGTGGCAAAGGTTCTAACACCAAGAATAACCGCAATGCTCAACACAATAAACAGAATCAGTCCAATCAGCCAGCTTAGAGTAGCCAGTCTTTTGTGAGCAGGAACAGTTGCCAGCAATCTAATGTACCACCTATGGGAAGAGGTTCTGAAAGAAATATAGAATGTTTTTCATGTGGTTAGATTGGACATTATGTAGCTCAGTGTCCTAAGTGAGCACCTCAGTTTTTAGGACCTAGACCTACTGCTTCAGAGCCTACAGTTGGTGATGTAGGTAGAGCTCATAGATTTTTTGTAGTAGTTGATCAGCGTCAGGAAGATCATCAAGGAATAGTGGTTAAGACCACAGGTGCTATTAGAGCTATGTCTCTTTTAGTATTGTTTGATTCAGGAGCTACAAATTCATTTATTTCACCATCTATAGTTTCTAAGTGTAAGCTAGATGCAGTGAAGCAAGATCGTGGTTGGCAAGTGGAACTACCCTCAGGCATTAAGGTCTCCACAGATTCTATAGTTCATAAGTGTGGGCTTAGCTTAGGAAGCTTTGATACAGCAGTGGATCTTCGAGTCATACCCCTTGGTTCCTATGATGTGGTTTTAGGCATGGACTAGCTTGGATCTCATAGAGCTAGTATAGATTGTAGGAAGAAGATCATTATGTGCCAAGATGAAAAAGGGAATGATGTACAAATAGTTGGGATACCGACGCTTATATCTCTGCGGATGATTTCTATTATGCAATTGAAGCAAAGTTTTCGTAAGGGATGTTAGATATTTGTTGTTATGGTAAATGATCTTGATGGATAAGATCCCATGAGGGAGACTTTAGATCACCCAATTTTTCAGGAGTACATAGATGTTTTTCCAAGTGAGATTCTAGGCATGCCTCCAAAGAGGGACATTAACTTTAGTATTGATCTGATTCCTAGAGCAGAGCCTATCTCTAAAGCTCCTTATCGCATGATGACATAGGAATTGGATGAGCTACGTCTTTAGCTAGAGGAACTTCTGGCTAAAGGGAGCACTCGACCTAGTGTATCACCATGGGGAGCTCCAGTGCTCTTTGTGAAGAAGAAAGATGGTTCTTTGCACCTTTGTATTGACTACAAACAGTTGAATAAGGTAACTATTAAGAACAGGTATCCTTTACCTATGATTGATGACTTATTCGATCAAATCAAGGGAGCTACAGTATTCTCCAAGATTGATCTTAAGTCAAGTTACCACCAGCTTCGCATTAAGGAAGCAGATATTCACAAGACCACTTTTCGAACTCGCTACGGGCATTATGAGTTCACAGTGGCACCTTTTGGGTTGACTAATGCTCCATCGATTTTCATGAGTTTGATGAATGGTGTTTTCTGAACTTATCTAGACAGGTTTGTACTCGTGTTTCTTGATGATATATTGATATATTCTAAGGCTCAGAAGGAGCATGAGGAACACCTATGGTTGGTATTGCAATGTTTCAAGGACAATCAGCTTTATGCTAATACAGCCAAGTGTGAATTCTTCAAATTGGAGATTCAGTATTTAGGGCATGTTATTTCAGGTGATGGTATTTTAGTGGATCTTGCAAATATTCAGGTGATAATAGAATGGCCTATACTGACTAATGTGTCAAAAATTCATAGTTTCATGAGTTTAGCCGATTATTATCATAGATTTGTCTAGAACTTCTCTAGGATAGCACATCCTATCACTTCTCTTCAGAGGAAAGGAAAGAAGTTCGTATGGACAGAGAAATGTGAGGAAGCTTTCCAGAAGCTCAAGGAGCTTTTGACCAGTGCACCGATTCTAGATGTACCTGATCCAGAAGGTGATTTCATGGTATGTACTGATGCTTCTCTTGAAGGGATTGGGGGAGTGTTGATGCAGAATGGATGGGTGATTGCATATGAATCACGCAAGCTCAAGGATCATGAGTTAAATTATCCTACACATGATCTTGAGTTAGCAGTAGTAGTTCATGCTTTGACTAGATGGAGACATTTCTTTTTGGGGCACAGATTTGAGCTACATAGCGATCATCGTAGTCTCCAGTACATTTTTACTTAGCCTAATTTGAATGCTTGCCAGAGGTGATGGATGGAGTTTCTATGCGAGTATGATTTTGAGGTTAAGTACATTCAAGGTAAGGAGAATGTGGTGGTGGATGCTTTGAGTCGCAGGAGACATGTGGTATCTTTGACGACTCTTAGTGTGGATTTGAGGAGTCAGATTCTTCAGGCACTTCCTACAGATTCATGGTATCAGGAAGTGTGCAGATGGATAGATTCAAGAAGACCTCTGGAAGGTAAGTTTGCAGGTTATGTTTGAGAGTCAAATGGTTTTTTGAGACATTTGGGGAGGATTTATGTGTCATTTTCGGATGAGCTTCGCACCTTGATACTAGCAGAAGCCCATCGTACACCTTACTCAGCACATCTAGGTGTCAAGAAGATGCATGCTGATTTGAAATGTTTATTCTTTTGGTCTAGGATGAAGCGAGATATTGCTGATTTTGTAGCTAGGTGCCTTGAGTGTTAGAGAGTTAAGACAGAACATCAGCACCCAGCTGGACTTTTTTAGCCTAATCTCATTCCTTCTTGAAAGTGGGATATCATCTCCATGGATTTTATAGTAGGATTACCTATGACTATTCATCATCATGATGCTACCATGGTCACCGTTGATCAATTGACTAAGGTGGCACATTTTTCATCGATTAGGTCTTCCTACACAACAACTTCTATAGCTAATGTCTTTATGCATGACATTGTGAGATTACATGGTATTCCTAGAAAGATCATTTCTGACAGGGATCCTGTATTCACATCTGCATTTTGGACATTGCTGCAGCATGAGCTTGGAGCGCAGCTAAACTTTAGTTTGGCATATCATCTAGAGACTGATGATTAGATAGAGAGGGTGAATCAAGTTTTGGAGGATATGTTACGGATGTATGTGATGGATAGGCATACACATTGGGAGGATTATCTCTACCTAGTGGAGTTTGCTTACAACAATGGGTATCATAGTTCTATTGGCATGACACCATTTCAAGCATTATATGGACATCCTTTTCATACACCATTGAGTTGGGACAGTCTTGAGGATCGCATCCTGTTGGGTCCTGAGATACTTCGTGATATGGAGCAATAGGTAGTGCGTATCTATGAGCACTTGAATACAACACAGGATAGACAGAAGAAGTATGCTGGTGCTCATAGGACTAATAAGCAGTTTGCTGTGGGTGATAAGGTTTTCTTGAGAGTGTGACCGCGAAAGAGTCCAATCTAGTATGGAAAGGGTTCTAAGCTAGCACCTGGTTTTGTGGGACCATTTGAGATTTTGGAGAGGATTGGCTCAGTTGCTTACTGCCTTGCTCTACCGCCCAGCCTAGCTTGCATTTATGATGTTTTCCATGTTTCAGTACTTTGGTAGTATATTCCAGATATCGTACATGTTCTTGATTGGAATGCGTTGCAGGTAGAGGACAAGCAGCTGGCTTTGGAGCCAGTTCAAATTTTGGAGTAGCGAGAGTTGACCCTCAGGGGTCAAACCATCGAGCAGGTAAGGGTCCAATGGGACCCTACTGATGATTCTTCAGCTACTTGGGAGGATGCGTCTAGATTGAGGGAGTTATATCCCTACTTGTTTATAGGCTTCCAGGAGTAAGCCTAACCCAAGGGGGGGTGGATGTAGTGCCTACCCTCGTTCACATCTTTTCTAGACATTGTTGTTGTTATTATCAGACTAAGATGGACCAGTTTTATGTTGATAGATTAGTGGTATTGTTTTGACACTCTCAGACATTATGTTATGGATTCAGTGATCATTTAGAATTTACATTTTATGTATACATGATGATCATTATATTGTTTTCAACTATGGTTGATGATTAGTTGATGTTTATTATCTCATGTGTTTTATTATGGATACTTACCCCATACTTGCATGTGTATGGTGTGTGTTTTCTTATTGTATGGCATTTCTGATGTGGTTAAGGAAGGGAGTCGTAGTCACCTGCATAGTCGAGATCTATATGATGCACCACTTCCTGCCATTGTTTGTTTAGCTTAGCATTATATATTGTATGTACATGCATGGTTTTTCTGTAGGTTGCAGGTACCAGGTATCAACTTCCCTGAATTACCAGGATGAGTGTACCCTATTATACTATCTCAATGATAAGAGGAGGGAGATAAATTCTCAAGTCCAAATCCCAAACCTTTAAGCCAATTGTCCTAGTGAGGTAGGACAAGTACCTAGATATTTTACCCACCGAATGTGTTGAATGACATGATTCATGATTTTTAACCCTTTAGACTAATTTTGAGTGATTTTCTCTATGATGGGTTTTCATATTTTATCTTGGAGGTCTATGGTGAATTTTCTATTAATTAAGTCTTAATAAATAGATTTAATTAATAAATTAAATATTTGAGAAAATTAATATAAAATATCATGTTATTTGATATTTTGAATTATTGAGGAAAAAGAAAATAAATAAAAGAAAATTAGAAATTAAAATTAATAATAATAATAAAATAATAATAAAGTAATAAATAAATAAAAATAATAAAAGTTATAAAAGTTAAAATGAAAATTATAAATATTTAAATAGAAATTATATAAAAAGTGAATTGGAGCTATAAGCTTGCATGGGAGTTAGTGCACTTCTCTATTTCTCATGTGTCAACAATACGGGGGTTAGCTACAACCCTATGGCTCATCTTGAAGGTTGGAAAAGACCCATGCTTAGTTGGTGACACCTTCTAACTATTTCTAGAAGCATTCTAGATGTTTCCTGAAAGCTCTTTATATTTAGGCATTCATAGGAGCTTAGACATAGCGTTGGGAGTGCAATAGGAGCATTGGAGAACTCAAAAATTATGAAGAAGGGAGGAGCTTGCTCTGCGGATTTTTTGAGGAAGAATGATTTAGCATCAGAATCCAGGTAGACACTTGTGATTTTATTTATGCTATTTCCGCATCACGCATTCCCTATCTTCTTCGTGTCTTCCATATGTCTTCTGAGGAAGTTTCATATTTTTATGCATTCTCAATATGGGTAGATTAATTTATTTGAGAATTCTATATGCATAGATCTGAAAGATCACAGGGCTAGGGTTTAAATTTATAGCCAAATCCATTAGGAAATTAATTGAGTGAATCTATAATGCAAGTATTTGTAGATATAATCTTTGTGGAAAAAACATACATGTTTATATATTCAGATCTACATACATATATGTATATATATATTTATATATATGTATACATTTATTATGAATTTAATACAAAATTCAAATATATATAATACACCGAATGGGCGATTGATAAATCGCAGTGAGGAAATTTAATAAATCGCATCGCGATTCATATCGCATGGAAACAATGTTAAAAAATGTATATAATAAATTGTCATGGGCACGAATTGTACCCCATGCCTACGAAAGGTAGAGGCCTACTGTCGCAAGTCTGCAGTGATAGGGGTACTATGTAACCACTGTCGGCGCAGTGCCTACGACCGCAAGTACTATGTACTGCAGCAAGAGAAAGGGGGGTTATTTAATAGTATTGTTATACCAAAAATGTTTATGTTAAAACGTTTAAAACAATCAATATACATAAAATCGATTCTCATTGTTACTTTCATATGATATATGGTGTCAATCAATATTGTTAATTCAATTTTATGAAACGTAATAACTATTTATATATTTACATATGTATATATGTGTGTGTGTGTGTGTGTGTAATATGTAAATATGTTATTAATAAATTTAAGTTTTTATTATTTGACAAAAGATTTATATTGAAGGTTTATTTTCACAATGGTGACTCTTTAATAATTTTCAACTATTAAGATTTAATTGTTTTAAATAAATAGTTGATAGTTTGGTGGGGGATGTATCAAACAAATATTATAATTGGAAAATGGATTTCTAGTTCTTTAAGGAAAACTTTTATCCAAAACAATTCATGTGTTCCTCTATTCATTCTTCAAACTTGGAAACATAAACTGAGATCTCTATATTTAAATTCAAATTTTAAACTTGGCAAAACCAAAACATGTGTTTGCATTGTGTATTCTTTATGCTATTGTTTTGGGTTTTGGGTTGACTAGTGTTGACCAGTATAGGACATCTACCAGAGGCTTGGGGGTTATGTGATTGTGATGAAATGATGATGTTTTAATCTCGATCTTTATAAACCCAACCATGGTTATGTGATGGAATTCTCTATGCATTGTTTGTAATTATTGATTGATTATAGTTGAGATTCTTATGTATGAGATACTTGACTTAACCATTATTTTGGTCATCGATCAGTTATCCTTGAATATTTTCTAGTCGCCATGATGGGGCTGAAATGTGGATTTATTCTTGATGATGTCATGTTGTGACATGTTTGACTCAACCATTTTTGGAGTCTTCGATTAGTTTGATTGAGATATTTTGGTTATTGAGAACCATTGGATACTTTGATTATCAGTGATACTTCAGTTGCCAATAGAGAGTTGTTGTGTTCATGATTTTCTATGGATGTTTGCTCATGGAGAATTGATTCTTTTATGCATATTTGATGATTTTATTATGGATTATCTTTTGTGATTTTGAGATTTATGAGTCCATGAGCATTAGGGTAGGATATTTGCATGTAGTGATGGGAAGTGGCTTGCAATGGGGGCCGGGGCCCTAAGAGGCTGCCAGGGTAACTCATTGTAAGTTGGATTAATAAGTGATAACATTCACACCTAATACTAACTGAATGAACCTAAAAAGATAAGTGTTTTATTCTCGCCCATGCCTTGAGTGCTTGTACAGGCTAGGATGGGAGTAGTGAGAATGCATGGTTGTGACGTTGCATTCCGTAGTATGCCTTGTCAGTATGAGAGGATACTAGTGGCTGCATGAAATCAGTATGGACCCGTGGAGTTTAGCTAACTGCTAGGGTAACTTGTACGTGATAATTGCGATGACACTTTCCTGCTTGCATAGTAGGTTCCTACATGTCATTGTGTGCCTCTGGGATTAGATGTCATATTTTGTGTTTGGAACCTTTGAGTTAGTATACTTTTAGGATTCCTAGACCTATAGAGATTTCTGCTATGTGATTTTGATAGCTTGTTTGGGACTTGAGATTATCTCCTTAGCACAGTGGGAGTGCACCACTTAGGTACCACGCGATCGGGTGGTAGTATATTTTCCACTCTTATCATTTTGAGATTCATTAAGACATTGTGGCTGATGCATCCTTCATGATGGTGGATATGTATCCTTTTTCATTGATGATTAGCATATGTTAGATGATGTTATCTTATGTTAGATTACTTTCTACATATGATGTTGTATATGTTAGGAGTGACATTCCTACTATGTAATACTAATGATCTCTTCGATAATTTGGAATGTTATGCACGAAGGGATGGCTAGGATCCACGATGGTCTAATGATGCTATTAACGGTTGGGAGGAACCGTGCACTTAGTTTATTATGTTTGATCTTATGATGGATGTATATGTTTTCTATGATGATGTATCATGTGTATCATGTGATTATCTTTACTTTGATGTATCATGGATTAGAATAGGAGGATGTACCTTATTCTATGTATGTATATTCTTTTGAGCTTGTCATATCCTGTGACATGTATAGAGGATGAATGAGCATTTGAAATGTAATTTATAAACATTGGACTTATCATTATTGTTTCATGTGGATGTTGTACTAGATGGAATCATGTATGTAATTCAATGTTAAGGGATCTTAAAGAATGTAATCTGTTATGTATGTTATGTTTACTTTCAGATGGACATTACTATTGCTTCCATTATTGTACATAAGTTTTATGTGATGTTTGCTTCCATGGAAAAAAAAAAATGCTACTAAACTTAGTGAAATTCTAGGTTAATTCTTTGAATCCCTTGGTAGGGCATTACACTTGATGCTTCTTTCAAACCATATAAAGCTTTGTGCAGTTTGCATACCTTATCTTTATTGTTAACATCAACAAATCCTTCTGGTTGTTCTATGTAAAACTTTTCTTCTAGTATTCCATTTAGAAATGTAGATTTAACTTCCATTTGGTAGACCTTAAATCCTTTGTAAGCAACATAAAAAAGAATTTTTTTACTCCATCTAGTCTTGCAATAGGGGCAAATGTCTCCCCATGGTCAATTCCTTCCTCATGTGCATATCCTTTGCAAACCAATCTTGCCTTATTTCTTGTGATTTCTCCATTTTCATCTAACTTATTTCTAAAAACCCACTTGGTTCCAATCATATTTTTATCTTCTGGCCTAGGGACTAGACTCCAATTTTTGTTCTTCTCTATCTGCTCAATTTCTTCTTCCATGGCTTTACACTAGTCATCATCTTCTAATGCATCTTTCATTTTCTTGGGCTCTTTCATGCTTAGTAGACATGATTCACCTCTTAGTTTGTGCCTTGTCATTGGCCTTGCATCTTTCTTTCTAATGATTTGATTAGTAAGATGATGTCTTCTAATATACTTGGATAGTCTTGGCTTAGCCCTAGTTTCCTCTATTTATCTTTCAGCTTTGGTATCACTATGTGTATCTCTATCAGGTATCTCAGCATCTCTTTCATGTGTATTGACCTTAGAATAAGAATGTGTAATTCCTTCATTCTGCAACTCAGCATCTAAATGCAACTCAATTTTTGAATGCAACTTGACATTCATAGGGTGAGATTAGATAGCTACTAAAACTTGTTGTTGATTTCCAACTTGATTTGTGGCTTCTTCTTTTGTAGGAATTCCTTCATAGAAATATACAGATGATTTGTATACCTCTATTTCTTTCACAAATTCTTCCTCATGAACTTTTGTATGCTCATCAAAATTTACATTTGCACTTTCCACAATCTTGTTACTATTATTATTTAAACACTTATAAGCTTTACTTCTTGTGGAATAACCAAGGAATATGCCTTCTTCACTTTTTGTATTTCTAACATCTTTAATGATGTATCATTTTCTTCGAAATACCTTAAATTATTTTACATTAGGTGGATATCCATACCATAATTCAAAAGGTGCAGTATGTGTATCTTTCTTGACTTGTTCTCAGCTTAGGGTATAGATAGTTGTACTGACAGCTTCTCTCTAGTATTTCAAAGAAACATTCTTTCCATCATCAGTGTTCTTAAAAACCCTAATAGACTGGTTTCTTCTTTTAGCTATCGTAATATCCCTAATTTTGACATATATTTTAATTATATATATATATATATATATATATATATAATTACACTATAAAGATTATTATATATTTAAATATTATCACATATACTATTAACAACTAGTGATAATAAATTTATTAATAAATTAATTGATAATATATATAATTTATGAGATATATAATAGTTATAAAAAATAAAGATATTAATTATAAATAATATCAAATAACAATAATAATTTTATAATGGGATAACACACATCCAAGAATAATATTATAATATATCATTATAATACAAATAAATAACATATTACTTCAAATATGAGTAGTAAATATTATTATAAACAAGCAAATACACAATGTAATAATAATATTTGGTGTTACTAATATTATTATTACAACATACGGTTACACCATCAATACTCAAAGACTAATTAATACACCTAACCAACATAATACATAAACCATTGATGGCAGCATAAGGAAGAATCATGTCACATCAAGCTAATATTTAA
Source organism: Cupressus sempervirens (assembly GCA_028749045.1). NCBI lineage: Eukaryota > Viridiplantae > Streptophyta > Pinopsida > Cupressales > Cupressaceae > Cupressus > Cupressus sempervirens. The sequence continues at coordinate 187,012,958 of CM053784.1, read as the reverse complement.
AGAGGTGAGCGAATGGTTAAAAGATATATCTGACTAGTAACAAGGCATCGATTATTACATTCCATAACCCCAAACGTGCATAGACCAAGGCGATAAGGTAGTAGCACCAATTCTCCTAAAAGCAAGAGAAGTAAATATATGCCACGACACTAATAGCAAATACAAAGAAGAGGTGGTCACTAGGAATGACATCAAAATTTTTGAAGGGAATTTGCATCAGGTTTTGAAGCATCAACGCTTGGTACATATATAGTACTCCATTACATATATGCATATCAAAATTCAAGAGAATTCAAGGAATATATAAAGATAAGAAAGTTCAAGATTATTAATAAGGAAGAAATATTAAAAAGGAGGAGAATAATAGGTTGATATAAAATAAGGAGAGTTTCATAATTATAATTTAACTCATATACAAGTTATACATAATGTAAAAGATTGGAATTTCATTAAAGATAATTACAAACTCATATAATTCCAAGTAGAAAATGAATATTTCAAATCTTTAAACTAGAACAAAGAGAAAATTGTGATATAGTCCTAAACGAGACATTACAGCTATTCCACTTTGTGGAGGTGTTATAGGTGCAGATGTCTATCTTTTGATCCCACTATCATTATAGAGCATATCAAATTTGTTTGATGTGAATTCTCCTCCTTTGTTTGATCTCAAGCATTTCAGACTTTTTCCTATTTCTTTTTCAACTCTAGCCAAGTACCACTTAAACATTTGAAAAGAAATAGATTTTTTCTTTAGAAACATGACAATCATCATCCTAGAATAATCATCTACAAAAAAAATTATGTACTTGTATCCCTTGTAGCTTTGTACATCAATTGGTCCACACAAGTCAGTATGAAAAATCTCTAGTATCCCCTTAGAGGTATAGATTTTGCTTTGAAAACTTGACCTTGTCATCTATCCTAGTTGACATTGTTTGCATATTATTTTTTTTAGGATTTTTCAACTTAGGTAGACTTCTAACCTTTCTCATGTTACCAATGCTAATCAGGTTGTCAAAGTTAACATGGCATAACCTTTTGTGTCATAGCCATACATCATCAAATTTTACAATAAGACAAGTAGCATCCTCTATATCAAGGTACAATAGATTACTTCTAGTCTGATCTTCTTTTCCCATCATTTTCCCATCCATGTCATAGATCTTGGCTATCTTGTTTTCAAATTCAACTCTACATCCCAAATTATTTAATTATGATACAATCAATAGATTATAATTTAAGCCTTCAACATAATAGGCACTGTCACATGATATCTTATTTGTGAGTTTAATGGAACCTTTTCCTTTTATTAGACATGGAGCATCATTACCAAATCTAACACTATTTTCATCATAGTAGCTTAAGGTAGCAAACTTACTTTTATCTCCAATCATGTGATATGAGCATCCATTGTCAATGATCCATCTCTCATTTTTGTTCACGCATGTCATAAGTGCAACTGCCTCATCTTCATTTGATTTGTCTTTCATTTCAACACAAACAACTTCATCATCATGTTCATCTGAATCATTCTCTTCAGCAATGTAGCATTTGTTTCCTTTATCTCTATAATCCTTATTGTCTTCATTTCTTTTTCCTTTGAACTTGTCACAACCTTTATAATTTTTCTTCTCTGGACATCTAGCAGCAATATGACCCATTTCATTACAATTAAATTAAATGATAGGCATCTTATCTTTGAATTTTCCTTTTTCTCTATGGAATCTCCTTGCTAGCAGTGCTTCCAATTGTTTAACATCTTTGTCATCTATGTCACTGTCACTAGACACATGTTTTATCTTTATTTTCTTCTTCTACTTCTTCATCAGAATCCTTTAATAGTAGTTTAGCCTTGAAAGCTAATTCAAGACTCTCTATTTTGTAGTTGTCAAAATTAGCTATCTCAAATGTAGGGAATCTACCTACTAGAACTTCAAGAGTTAGATTGTTCCCTAGAATGCATCTCAATTCTTGGATTGCTGATACTCTAATGGCATAGATAGGTAGTAATGTCCTTATGACTTTTCTTAGAACTATGTCATCATAAATTTGACCAGTTGCACCTTTAATTGCACTAACCACTTCTTTTATTCTAGCAACATACTGAGCAATTTTTTCACCTTCCTCCATTCTCATGTCATTAAACTTACCTCTCAAACTTTTAGATTTAGTTCTTTGTACATTCTTGTCTCCTCCATAGATGGTGTGCAGGGCATCCCACATCTTCTTTGTAGTGTTATAGCCTTTGATGTCATCAAACTTGACATAGCTTAAGGCAGAGACAATCTCCAACATTGCCTAATTGTGTTCCTTTTTTTTCATAGCTTCGGTAGTAGAAACTCTAGTAGGGTCAACATGTTTTGTTGTGATGGTGAATTGTGCATGATTTTCAATCCCTCCAAGATGCAGCTCATCAAACTTTGCATTCCAGGAAAGTTGCCTCTATTCAGCTTTGGTACATCTCTCTTTGACATCTTGATCTTTGTGCTTCTAGTATCTTCATACTAGTCTTCCTTTGCAGATGGCTTTGATACCGATTGTTGGATTTCTTTAGAATAATTGAGGAGGGGCAGGTGGTGAATTAGTTATCCAAGGTCCTTTTGTACCGATATAAATTTTCTTTCCTCAACTCAGTGAACCCATTAAGAATACATATACATGCAATCACTAAAATTTGTACCTTGCTATTAAATCAACCATGTAGAAATGTAAACATAAAGCATCAACACATTTGACATAATGATTTAACATGAAAACCCAATTTAGGAAAAACCACTAGCAACATGCTACTCATTTCACACTCTTCTAAAGTAATGCCCTATGAAAGGCCAACCCTATTAAAGGTAAACACACTCTATTAAATGTGACCCAATTAAGGAATTTTATCACCTTGTTAAAAGTGAGCCTTGTTAGAGGACTTTAGGCCATTAACTTGGAATGCCACCCTATTAAAGGATTTTCTCATGATTGTTAAGTCAATCTTAGTCGAAATGATTTTACTCTAACTAATACAATTGTGAGAGAGTAATAGTAGAGCTTGATCTGATTTGACTTACAACTCCCTTATTGATTTCAAATCATAATTTAGTCCTCAATTTTCTTTGGCTTTTATTCTTTGTAGCTCTAACAACTTGTTCTCTCTCAATCATATGTCTCCTTAAGCCTTCTTTCTTGGTACGCTAATGCAATCCCCCTCTTGGCTATTAGAGGAAGTAGAGCCCTTAGCTCTATTCTTTCCTAATCTTCTCTAACCTTCTCAATTTCTTCCCCTTGAAACTTTGCTTCATGACTAGATATTCCTTTTATAGGAAATTAAAATAATTTTCCTGCTCTATTTTTCATCATCCAATTTAGGGTTTGGATGGATTAGGTAAGATACAATATATCTATCCCATATCTTATCTCTTCTAGAAACTTCTCCTAGAATTCACTTGAATTCACCTAAAAATGGTTTACCTCAAATTCTACACCACCAACGCATCATCCTTATCTTCCACCTGGTTCACAAAATTCAAGAAAACAAACTTATCGGCTCAAATTTGGAAAATCTTTGACTTTTCTAATAATAGAACAGCTTGACATTATTAATCTTCTAATGCTCCACACACACTATGTTGCTCAACATCAACTATGAGTTTACTCAACATCAACTATGTTTTACTGATGCTCGACACCTATTGTTTTTTACTCTATATTAATTGTTTACTTGACATACACTAGAATTTTCTTTTACTTGGCACCAACTATTTTTTTGCTAAGCTTGAACTAACTTTGCTAAGCTTTTACTAACAAATCAGTCAAGCTTGGTAGACAGTCTTTAAGTAACTTGTTCTTTTAAAGTTTTTAAGTGTATCCAACCTTTGCAACCTTAAGTAGATTATTAATGAATCATATCATTATTGTCTTAACTGATCCTTGTACTTCATTACATAAGCATAACTCAACCTTTCCTCTAGGTTCTATTGTTACCTCTTATTAGTTAAATCCTCCTCATCAATCAACTAAGTGATAGTACTTAAATCTTATAAGCAATTGTCTTACCAGCAAATAGAAGGTTTGAGAATTGTGACAAAACAATGATTGAAATACAATTTCTACTTCAACAATCTCTTTTAGAAATGATCTTTTCAATCAAATTTCAAGAAAATTCATTATATGAAGGAATTTTGTTGTAAACCTAATATTAGCAATGTTGATTAAGCACCAAAAGATAGAAGGATATGGAAGAATTGAGAAAACTATTTAAGGAGATGTTAAAGATAGTTTTAGGTTGCTGATTCAAAGTTGATGTTGGTTGATGTTTTTTATCATATTGTTGAAGAAGAGATCATAGAAAAAGTCAAGGAAGATGAAAGAAGATTGTAGAGCTAGGTGAATTGAGAAAAGAAGAGCAGAGAAAAGATAAGAAGAAAAATTGGTGAAAGGGAGAATCAACCGAGTGAGAAAAAGATAATAAAAGAGAAAGAATAGAGATCTAAACAAGAAAATATAGTTTCTATTTTAACAAATCAATTTATATACTATTACTATTTAACCATTGTAACAGAAAATCTCAGAAGTAATGAGTGGACCTAACAAGTTTATGAAATTCTATATGATAACATTGATTAGTAGCGTTTATAAACCCTTTAAATTAGGAAACTCTTTTTAGTTAGGAGTAAGATCTAGATGATCTTTTGGTGAAACCCTTTAACAAGGTCACATTAACAATGTGTTTGTAACCTTTAACAAGGTTGGCTATTAGAACAAACCACTTTAGAAGAGTGAAATGTTTTGGTTTATGTTCTCAAGTAGTTTTTCCCTTCATAGGGTTTCCATGTTAAAATATTGGTGTTAATTGTGTGAATTTTATTTGTGTTACAAATTGTTTGACATATTTTTACAGTTTACTCTAGTTGGTAATAACTATAATATCACTAGGTAAGAACTAGAAGTTTGCTCTCAATTGGTAATGCAAAGAATAATGATTTAAAAGGTCAGATTAAAGTGTTTGATAAAGTTGATTAATGTTTACATTGAGTGATTAAAGTCAATATTTATGATGTTTAGTTGGTACTAAAATGTTTGAATGGGATTGCATGATAAATGGACATAAATGATTCACCCCCTTCCCATTTATCTAAGAATTGGTATCAAAGTTGAGTTCTTGGAGAAAGAAATTAAAAGGAACTTGAGCTAAAGATCGAGGATGTATAGGAGATGTGTACCAAAGATGACTAAGGAGAACTTTTCTTCATGGAAAGACCAAATGAAGTTTCATCTTTCTAGTATTGGAGATAATGTCACACATTGGTTGGAGAATGAATATACTACACCTATTGGTCCTTGAACCATGTACCAAATGAATGAGAAAAGAAACCATAATATTTTGATAATTGAGATTGAATCTTCTCTCAATGATGCCATGTTTGATGATATCAAGAACTATGCAAATGCTAAGGAAATGTGGGATAAACTGAATCAAGTACATGGAGGAGGTGAAAATGTAAGAAGAGCCAAAGCTAAAAGTCTAAGAGGTAAGTATGATGATATGAGAATGAAATAAGGCGAGAATACTACTCAATATATGAATTAAATCAAGGATATTGTAAGTACAATCAGATTTGTTGGAGGAGCTATTGCTAATTCTAAAATTGTAAGCAAAGTTCTCAGAACTGTTCTGCCTATTTATGCTATCAAATTATTTTCTATTCAAGAAGTAAGAGCTATGCCTAGAAATGATCTAACACTTGATGATCTAGCTGTCTAGTTGACTGCATATGAGTTGAGAAATTATAATAAAAATGTGGTTACAATGTGAAATACTTTTAAGTCTTCACTAACCATCAACCATTCAAAGAAAGAGAAGAAAACTAAAGAATAAAGTGAGTCTAAAACTAAAGATGATTTGGATGAGATTGAAGCATTGCTTGCAAGAAGGTTTTCAAGAGGTAAAGATAAATAAAAAGGTAAAATGCCCTTGACCCATTTCAAATGTAATTAGGTTGGTCACTTTGCTAATTAATGTCTTAACAAAAGAAATTCTGATAGAAATGACAAGAAATATTAAGTACAAGAAGAACAAAGATTACAAAGACAAAGGCAAGAACTCATGCTACATTTTTCATGAAGAGAAAATAGAGACTAATTTTTGATGATGACAAGGAAGTAGTGGAAATAGTCTATGTTGCAAACAAGGAAAATCCAAGTGGTGAAAGGTATGAGATTGAAACTTCCCTTATTTCACATGTTACTAAAAATGATTCATGGATTATTGATAGTGGTTTTTCATATCATATGGTTGGTGATCTAAGAAATTTTGATAAATTGAAGAAATTGATGATGGGGGAATTGTTAAGTTTGGTAGTGATATTCCATACTTGGTGAAAGGTAAAGGATCACTAATGTTGAATGATAAGATCACATGTGATGATGCATATTGGGCTCAAATACTTAAAAATACTCTTTTGATTTTTTCTCATTTGAATAACTTAGATCACAACATGAAATTTGAGAAAATGAAGGTAAAGATATTTAATGATGAGGAAAATATTATTGGAACAAGAATGCAAACAAAAGGTAACTTTATCTACCTTGATTTTATAATTGAGACTATTTATTTTCTATAATTAAGGATATGTGTTTATGGCATTAAATGTTGTGTCATGTAAACTTTGAGAACATGATGGAAATTAGTAGAAAGAAAAGACTAAGAGGCTTACAAAATCTGAAAAAACCTAAGAATGCTATGTGGAAGGATTTTCAGCTCAGTAGATGACAAAGTTTAGTTTTTTAAGCGATGCACACACTTTAAATTTTATTTTTGATTTAGTGCATACAAATCCATGTGGTCTAATTGGAGTTGATAGTTACTATGGTGATAAATATTTTATATTGTTTATGGATGATTATTCAAGGATGACGACCATAATGTTCAATAAATTGAAATAACATACTTTTATTATGTTCAAGTGGTATAGATCTAGAGTTGAGAAATGAGTAGATCTTTGAAATGTTTGAGATCTGATAGAGGTGGTGAGTTTATGTCTACCAAATTTACTAACTCTTGTGCTAAGAGTGGTATTAAAAGATAGTTATCTTCACCAAGGACACCTCAACATAATGATATTACTGAAAGGAGAAATGGATCCACCATGGATTGTGCAAGAACATTGATCATTGAGAAGGAGGTCTCTTAGATTTTTTTGGAGCTATCAATATTGCTATTTACACACTCAACCAAGTTTAATTGAAGAAAGGAACAAACAAGACACCCTATGAACTATGGTATGGTCATACACCAAATGCAAGTTATTTCAAAATCTTTAGAAGTATATGTTACATTCATAAATATACAAGGAATGGTAAACTTGATGTTAAAGGAGATGAAGGCATATTCCTTGGTTATTCATCTACAAGTAAAGCTTATATATGTTTGAACAAGGCTACTAATAAGATGATTGAAAGTGAAAATGTGAGATTTGATGAGGTTGCGGAGAAGAATGATATGAAAAGGAAGAAAGAACTTAAAGATTACAACACATTTGTTTATGTCTATGAACAGGCACCTGATACTCTACCCAAGTTACAACATAGAGTTATTGAGAACCAAGAGCTGGTATCAAGTCATTTATAGTTATAACTGAGGACTAAAAAATACAACCCAACAATGCAAATGAACCTCTATTGAGTGGAGGATATCAGGAGAATCAAAGAATTGTACTTTTATTGGCCAAATATGTGAGGAAAAGCCACTCAATTGAATAGATAATTAGAGATAGAAGTGCTAGAGTATAAACAAGAAGCAAGATAAGAGAAGGTGCATGTATAATAGCTATTTTAAACCTAGAATAGAAAAATTTGCATTGGATGATGAATTTTTGGTTAATACCATGAATGTAGAGATTGATCATGTTGAAAAGAACAATACTTGGACACTTGTACTAAGACCTACTAACAAAAATATGATTGGAACCAAGTGGATTTTTATAAATAAGCTGAATGAGAATGAAGAAGTGTTAAGAAACAAGGAAAGATTGGTTTGCAAAGGTTATGCACAAGAAGGAATTGATTATGGGAAGACTTTTCCACTCGTGAAAAGTTTGGAAGGAGGTAATAATATTGGTGGCTTATGCTACATAAAAGAAGCTCAAGGTCCATCAAATGGATGTAAAATATGCATTTATGAATGGAATACTTGAAAAATAAGTCTACATTGAACAACTTGAAGGATTATTGAACCTGAAAAGAAGAACATGGTCTACAAGTTCAACAAAGCATTGTATGGACTAAGACAAGCCCCAAGAGCAGAGTATGAAAGATTACACTCTTATTTTATTAAGATTTGATTTTCTACAACAAGTGAAAACAATCTATATTTGAAGAATGAATATGAAGATACAAAGTTGATTGCTGAAATATTTATTGATGACATAATATTTGATGGAAATAATATATTGAATAAGAAATTTTCTAAAAAAATGAGTACTACATTTGAAATGTCAATATTTGGAGAGATAAATTATTTCATTGGATTGAAAGCCTATAAAAAATAGAAAGGTATTTATGTTATTCAATCTAAGTATGTGAAAGAAATCTTGAAAACATTTGGGATGGATGAGTCTAAGCCAGTCAGTACACCTACGGTGACTAGTGTGTGTATGCTAAAATATGGGCACACTTCTATGAGTCATTATATCCAAGATTGCTCAAGAATGAGGTCTCAAATGGTGGCTCATAGCTCTCTATTCATGGAGTGCAAGGGTTTGTGATGGAGGCCCTCAATCTGACCTAGTTTGTGCCCATGCAAGTACACCATAAAACATGAGATTCAAAGATCAAAATATGAATGCAAATGAAGATACAAACTAATCTAAATGATGACGATGCAAGGCAATGCAAGAAAGGAAATCTAATCTATGAAAGGAAATAACAATGCAATATTAATATATGAAGATAAAAATGGATCTAAACTAATATGAAAATGCAAGGATGGATCATAATGATGAAATCCATGGATGTATAAAAGAAGAAGACATGAAGATAGAAATTCTCCACAAAATGCTTTAATGTTCAAAATCCTCCAAAAATTTCTCTCCAAACCTACACTGTAACAATAGCATAATTGGGGATCTCCAAACCTATAGCATAACAATAACATGATTGTGGATGTCCAAAATGAGGAGAGGGCTCTCCCTTATAAAGAAGAATGTGGTGGTGGGTGGCTTCTCAAAACTAATACGGGATAATAGAGTTTGATCCATGTGAGACAAAATTCCACCAATGAGAAAAGAGGAGAAAAATTAAATGGAATCCCACTTAGAAATATGTGCATTTAAGTGTAAAGAAAATTAAAAAATAATTTATTTAATTTATTTCCTTTTTCCCAAGTGGGATTTCATTTAATTAAAAGAGGGATTTTCTTTTAATTCAAAGGGTATTTTATTTAATTAAAAGGGATGAATTTCTTTTAATTAAATAGGAAATATTTAATTAAATAAAATAGGGGTTTTCCCATCAATTCAACCTACAACCAACAATTTGGTTGAATCAGAGGCTTTGGAAAAAGGTCTTCTTCTTTGTCATAAGTTAGGTTTGGAAAAGGTCATCATAGAGAGTGATTCTCAGATCATCCTAAATGTGATAAGAAAGTGTGCTACCCCCAATTGGATTCTTAACTTGAAGCTAGGCAAGGTCCTAAATCTTCTTGACCGGCTTGCTGATTAGTGAATAGACCATATATTCCAAGAAGGAAATCAGAAGGTAAATCATTTAGCCAATAAAGGAGTAGATGGTATCAATTTCCAGATCATCAATATAATATAGTGGCTTATTTTATCTATATCTTAACCCTAGGCTCTTTTGAAATTTTATTTTATTTTAATTTTAATCTTTTTAAATTTTATTTGGTTTTTGATTCACTAGTCCCTAAGTTTTTTCTTTCTTTTTGTTTTGTCTTTCCTTCATATGGTTTGCTTAGGTGGTGATTTTAAATTTTCTTGTGATAGTTTTATTGATTGCCTTGCAATCATGATTGGGCTTGGGTTCTTTCCTTTTTCATGCCTTTCCTATGAAGTGAGTTGTTTGCATCATCATGACTCTAGGTCATTACAAAAAGATCTTCTAGACTATTCAATTCGTATATTTTATGTTGTGGCTTTTCATTGGTTTCGAAGTGTTGGGTTTCACTGCTATCATTTTCCTTGTGCATTTTGATTTGGTCTTACCTATAATGGAATCCAATATTCATGTTTTCCATAATAAGGAATCCCACACGATGGCCTTCTATGGGAACATGAAACTAGAGCATTGGAATAGAACACTGAATCCAGTAGATGATATGACTAGGATGGCAGTGAGTAGGGCAATCAAAGAAGGAGTATTTGACTACAAATTTACCTAGAGGACAAATAGTGATATTATTGGATCCTTCATTGGTTGCCTGGCAAGAGCTAGGGTGGAGCACGGGAATATAATCCATCTTTGCTACGACATTTTTCACCCAACCTAGAGGAAGGGGCTTGGACAAGTGGTAAGGAGCATTGATGATAAGTTTAAATTCCTACTCCTAGAGAAGTATATGGCTCTTCCACCAGGGGACCCAAACTTGGAGGTTGCATTTTGGTGTCCATCTTTGATCATTCGGGAGAACCTAGCTTTTTACAAAGAATGACCTAAGATGGTGGTAAGTATTTAGTTTCTTTTACATTAGAGGGGCATTGTGGTGGAGGAAAATAGGGCCTAGCTTACTGAATATCTCAATGTTTTCCATGCCTATATCCATCTTGGAGTAACATTTGATAATTTGGATGCCTTAATTTTCTACACTCGCAATGCAGAAAAGACTAGTATAGAAAAATCCACCTTCAAATTTCCCCCCAACTTTCATATGGAAAAACCTAATGACATCTCTAAGGTCATTGTGGTTTTCCCAAAATAGGGCATCTAGATGGCAATAGTTTTTAGGTCTAGTGTCTCGGGTGATTCCATAGTAGCCTTGTTAAGTTTTGTAACTATATATAATGATATAGTATCGGTGTATCTAGCTAGTTTAAAGCATTTTGTATTAATATCTAGAATTTGGAAGTAGATATATTTTGGATATGTAAATAGAAATATTATCATCAATACAAACAATTATTAGCATTATTGTGTGGCCCTATTTTATTCCTTTTATGTGACTCATGGAATTGAGTTTCAGTTTTAAGATTCCTGAGCATGTATGAAAAAGGTAGATCATTTACTGATTTCTACTTTTATTTCTATGAGATTATTTTTGTAAATCCTATTTAAGATTATAGTAAATTTTTTTTCTATGAGTGTATACCATATTATAGATAATCATTTTTGAGTTAGCTAGTTTAGTATGATTTGGTAGATTCTCATTTTGTAATCCAATTTCTTGGTTATTTGAAGGATTGCTTGCTTTCGATTGAGGGGAAGCTCCTATTCTTCTTGAAGTTTGATGATAACCTAGATGTATGGTCATAATTCCATCTCTCCTTTGTATTCACCATTTCCTATGTATGACAGAGGATTTTAGTTAATTAATTATTTGTAGTATGGTTGATAGTTGGTATGCATTCGATTATATGGTCTGGGATTGCAGCTCCTTGATCTTTGCCAATTTTGATGCTATCTTGTTTTCCTTTCAGCCTTAGTATTTAATTTGTTAAGATTTTCTCTAGTTTGGCAATTTAATGTTTGATCTATTATTTATGTTGTTGGCTCATTTTTGTAAATAAGGATTGGGCTATGTATATTTTATTTGAAGTATTTAGCTGTAGTTTTGGTAGCAATTACGATATCTATGTTACCTTTATTTATAGGTTTAGTTCATTCTCTTCTATTCGGTTAAAATAGGCATAATGATTTCTTAGTAATTTTATTTGTTTTGAAATTATGAATGATGATATGATTGGTATCCATTAAGGATCTTAACATTCTTGTCTTAGATTTAGACAAAACTTTATATTATGCGCGATATTCATTATTAACTAGTGTGATTGCAAGATAGCTAGATGGGGATGATCGTATTGGCCTCTATGGATATTCAAGATGGATATCTTGCCAAGAGAAGGTGGTGATCTAAGTAGTGTATTTTAATTTTGATGTAATCAATTTTGATGTTGGAATGTATTTTTAGATATTCTGGCTGGGGTATGCCCCTTTTATTTTGTAATAATATTGGACTATAGTCTCGAGTGAGACTGGAGGTTTTCTTTCCCCATTCTTTCCTACCAGTGCCCGTTTGATTGGTGGAATGCTATTGTAATTAATTATTTCTAATAATAATATATTATCATGGCCTTGGTCATTTACCGATCAAAAAAGAGAGAGAGGGGTTTTCCTCTTTATTAATTAAATGCGAATTAATTATTTAATTAAAAGAGAGGTTGTCTTTTAATTAAATAAGACTTAGGATAAAATGATCAACCCTTTAGGAAATATTGAAATAATTGAATTAATTACAATTTGATCAAAGAAATTAATTTGAATTGATTTAATAAAATATTGCAAACATTGATTCAAGAAATTTGATAAATTGAATAATGGGGTCCCATAGTCTAGCCATTTTAAGGTGCATAAATTTGCCCCTCTTTGACTAATGTGTGATCGGTTTGGGAACACATGTAGTCAAAGAAAGAAATTGAAGTGTGAGATCAATTTGGGATCACAAAACAACCCAAATGTGTGGTCAATTTGGGAACACATAATAACAAAGAATACAAATGAATTTTTACTTTAAAAAGTTGAGGATAAAATTGATAAAATTGAATTAAGGATTTAAGTTAATAGGTATTCCCTCCTCATGATTAAAATCGAAATGAGATAGAGGAGAAACAACAAATTGATAAATTTGATCAAATCAAACAAAAGATAAAGTTCTTGATGTAAGATAAAAGATATAAGAATCACAGAACCAAGGTAGATCATCAAGCATGAAATATTATGCCCCAAAGGTGAATTAGAAGAAAATAAATGGGGTAAAAGCAAATGAGAGATAAAAGGTTTGAAGATATTGAAAGAAATAGAATGAAGAAAAGAAAAAATTTCATAAGAAATAAAATGCTCCAAAATCAATCAACTATTTAAGATAGAAATTTTGATTGGGATCATGAAAGAAAATAAGAAAATGGAGATCAAAACATGACCATAGTTGATTAAAAGTCCACAAGAAAGATGAAGGGAAAACCCTCTCGAACTCATAATGTAGCCTAAAATTGCATACTAACATGAAGTATAATAATGCAAGCTACATGAAAATGCAAAGGTGTACTTACAAAAGAGCAACTATAACATAGGATTTTGTGTTCATCATTCATTAGAGAATGTTAAAGAAATTATTTTTATCATTGGGTCATTATTAACAGACATCATAAAATCACAAAATCATCACTAGTGACAAGCACAACTATGAAGATATGAATGTGATTTATATCAGATCAGAATGTGGAAAGATTCTAACATAAGCATCAAAGACATAAAGGTCAAGATGACTTTTATGTTAGCTTACCCAATTTAATGTAACAAAACCATGCTCACATCAAGACATAGATGCCAAGATGACCATAAGAATGGTTGTGCAAAAATAATCAAGGATGATGCCTCAAATCTCTGAAGTGTTTTAAGGGGATAATAAGAAACATTCTAGAGTTTCAAGACCATACCCACAAGTAGAAAACAAATAAAAACATGCTCCATGCCTGAAGTCCTCTAGCTATGCATCCTAGAGAGACTTATCAAACAAGGACACTCAACAAAAATCAATAACAATTAGCACATGAAGAAAAGATCATGACATAGGTCAAGTATTAAGTGTTTGTGTTTAAAAATTTAAGTGTGTTAATTAATACTGAGTTCTGAGGACAAGGATTGAATGCTTGCAAGAAGGTAAGATCACATGATGAAACTGGGTAAGACCAAACTGATAAGTGTTAAAAAAAACTCAATGTCAGGAGATGTATCAAAAAATACAGTTGCAGTGGTGTTGAAAAACACCATTTGTGAGGTTTCCTAAATAAAAACATAGGCAAGAGACCAAAGCAAACACAATTATGCCCCTAGACAAAGACTAATTCCAAACCAAGGCAACAAGGACAAGGCATGATGGAGAAAGGCCAAGTGTTGAGGAAACAAGCTAAGAAACATGGGTGCAAAGGCATCAAGTAGCACCCATTTCTAGGCTTTCACAACTTGGATTTTTTTTGGAATATATTATTTTTTTGGAGATACATCAAAGTGCTTATTATTAAGATGGTCATTTTTTTAGGACATCTTATTCATTTTAGGGATTTTTTTAGCATCATATATGTTTTTTTTTTGGATTATTAGAATGACTTAGAGATTACTCACTCTCAAGAAAGGTGAAGGAAAGTGTAAGGTATTATGTAGCAAGAAGTTGGTAGATATGATGGATAAGCAAGGAGTGTATGAAGTAAGTGAAAGTGATCTTTCAAGGACTGACTCCTCAAGAGTACCCAAGCTAGGGAAAGATAACCATATAAAGCATGTTTTGCAAAAGAAAAGAAAGCCATGAAAGGAGATAACATGTGGGATAAGTAGTGGAAATTAAAAAATGAGATAGCATGAATGCATGTAGTCCAACAAAAGTAGCCATGTCAAGAGGCCTAAGAACCATGTTTCTCATTGTGTGATCAAGATTGAGGGGTCAAAATGGATAGAATAGTGGTAGGCTAAAGTAATAAGAATAAAGGTAAATATGTAGACTATGAGTGAATGAAAAAGCATAATAGCCAATACACAAGGATAGCTTAACATTGTCAAGATCAAAGAGGAAATATGGGATAGATAGATTAGCGAATGCCTACACATGACACATATTTGTCAAGTTTTCATCATAGTACTTATCCAAGGTGCCATAAGAAGTGGTTTTCACCATAGGATGAATTTATTTCTCTTTACTTTTCATACCAAGGCGCCACAAGAAGTGGTTTTCACCAAGGCACATTTTCAATTTTTTCTTTTTCTTTTTTGAAATTTTAGAAAGAGCTCAAGTTATTTCAATTTAAACAGTGCTCCTATTGGAAAGATGAGTCATGATAAGCCAACACCATATTTAAGTATACTCAAAGACGCTTATAGGGTGGTGGAAAGGAGATGGTAGATAATTTATATGGAGGACAAGGTTTATGCTTTGGATAGATAGAAGAATATGGATAGTAGATAAGTATAGGCTTGAAAATATTGCATAAGAGTAGGTGAGAAAGTAGGCAAGATCAACATTGGCACACAACATGGAGGGCTATGAAATGATGGAGTAATCATGAAGGAAATAGTTTGAGGTTTAGATGTATGAGGCAGTAAGAGAATTTTGGAAGGAGATGGAGTGGAAGCCTCTGGAAGCTTGAATGTCAACTTTGATTTATTTTAATATTCAAATATTTCAAAATAGACTTGAAAATCCATATGTATTTAGATTTTTATTTTCCTTTGGATGCTTTAAAATGAATTTCTTCAATTATGGATTTAGGAACCCATATTTTGTTTGATTTAGCTCTTTGGGTAGTAGACCTTTGTGGTCTCTTGAATAATTGTTCTTTCTTTTCATTCACATGTCGATTAGATGGGACATAGTGATATTCATTGTTAAATGATTTCTTGTGTTTTTCCATAAATTGATCATCAAAATTTCTTCCAAAAGACTTGGGATTTGTGGATGAATAAGGATTGTATGACTAGTTCATATGGATATATGAATGAGAATTCATCAAGGATGAGTGTCTTTATTGATCTCAAGGTATGATAGGAGAGCTAGGAGATGAGATAGGAGTGAAAGTAGGATATGGAGGAACATAAGGTCCCAATATAGATGGAAGGTTTGAAGGCTTGAGATTTGATGGATAAGGACCAAGGATCAATTTAGGAAATGAAAACAGATAGTGAATAGGGATATTAGTATCTTTAGAGTGAGTAATGTGACCAAGACCATCAATAGACTCATGAGTATCTTTAATGGGAAAAACACCTTTGGTAGGAGTATTTGAAGCTTGAACATAGTTTTAAAGTGAATATGGAGAAGTAGAACAAGAAGGGATTCTTTAATCTTGACAAGTTTCTCTAGATAAAATAGGCATAGAACTTTTTTCACAATTTTCAGGAAGCTCAAGGGAAATAGTGTCCTCATCATACTTAGGAGGTGGATAAGACATAGGATATGGAGGGGTGACATCTTGAAGGAGATTAAGGGGTGCTTGATTTGATCTTTCCTGACACACTTATTTTTATCTTTTTTTGAGTCCTCTTGACATGGAGCCCCTTCTAAGGACAAGGGAGTATATGAGGTTTTCATGATAGGATCTTGATCGGGTAAAAAAAGGACAAGATAAATTGGGCATAGTAGACATAGTGCTACATGAAGGTTGAGGATATTTAGTCTTAGAAGCATGAAAAGGGTTTTTAGCCAAGTGTAGATTAGCTTGGGTTTCTTTAAGAGGTAGCCCTTGAGGATAACTATAGGGAACTACATGAAAAGTATTAGGACCTTTATTTGATGGAAGAATGCTGGATAGCTTTGAAGTTTTGGTAGATGAATAAGTATTGAAAGAAATGAGGTATCAAGGAAACCATCACTAGACATAGGTTCATCAACATGATCTTTTTCAAGAGAAGCATCTTCATTACATAGGTCTTTAGGAATTTCAACATCAATAAGATCTTGAACTAGATGTTTAAATGCAATATGATCTTTAGTTTTATGACCTTTGCATGTATGGTAGCCAAAATAATGATCATGTCTCCACCAATAAATTTTTAGCTCAGGTTCATAAGGTGTAGAAAAATTTGTATGGTAAAGTAATGATCTCTTTTGCTCTCAAGCACCATGTCATATGAAAATCCCAAATGAGTAAAATTTTTCTCAAAAGTATATCTAGGACCATTTTTGTCATTCTCATCTCGGTCAAAGATAGGCCCATCATGAAATATTGACATATTCTCAATGGAGTTATTACCCACTTTCTCACTCAAGAGGCCTTTGGATCTATAAGATGAAGACAATTGATGTCTTGGAGTAGAAGATATAGACCTTGAAAAAGAAAAACTAGCAGGTAAGTCTAGATACTTTTTAATTGCAAAGGAGAACTCATAATCATCTAGAATTGATTGAGGTTTGGTAGGTAAGTCTAAATACTTATTAATGGCAAAAGAGAACTCATAATTAGCTAGACTTGACTAAGGTTTGGCAGCACAAGGTTTGAAGTCCATAGTGGTTTTGAAAGCATATAAAAGGACATAATCCATAAGGCTCAATTTGATAGATGTGTCCCCTTTAGTTCAAAGTGGGGAAGGTTCTAAACATTCAAGCACATCAAACACATCAATAACCTATTTAGGTTTCTATAAGGATGCACAAGCTTAACTAGGGGATGTCCTCAATTTACGCAAGGTACATGAGGCTCAAATCCATAAATGAAAGAGAATACTACCAAATAGCCAGGAGGAAATGGTAACCCAATGTCCACCTTCACTTCCCAAATATATAAAGTTATTTTGGGCTTAGCCAAGATTGACAATATTTCTACTTCCAAGAGACCTTTCTTTAGATTCAAGTCACACTATTTGTACTCTGCCTAAACATAGGAGTTGAGGTCATCCCCTAGAGTGATCATTTCTCCAGGTAGGCCCCCTAAAAAAAATAAATCAAGATCCCTTATTTAGTTTCCCCTCGAACTCCTTAACAAAGGATGCAAGAAGAAAGCATCAATAAGAAAATTTTGGGGATTAAAAGACAAAAGGGGCTCAAATCCAAATGTGAATGATTCATCTTAAGCCCTTTTTTCAATGTTGGGAAGACACACCAAAATTTTTGAAAAAATAAAGAAAATTATTTTACAATGAAAAAGAGCACAATGATCACTTTTTATAATTCAAATGAGAGGGTTTGGAATGTGTGCACCTTGATTTCACGCTTTCCATATTTTTCCATTTTTTTGCTCTTTAGACCTCCAAGTTACCTTCACAAACTTCAATCAAGTGCATGAAATCATGAACAAATAGGAAAATTCATATGAAAATATATTGAACTTTGTGCGAATAAAGTGCAATTTAATCATGATTTTTATCCTAGTAAAAAAGATTGAACCTATATGCCATGAATTTAGACCCAAAAACCTAAATGCAAAAAAGAGACCCCTATCAAAAATCAAATAGCTTTCCAAAAATGTTAGAATTTTGAAAAGATCCTTTCATTTGTGCTCTAGAGAGCCATTTTTTCAAAACATACTAGTGTTTTCAAATCGAGTTATTAAGCCTTAATATGATCTCTAAAATCAAAATACAAAGAAAAAACTCTATTTAAAATTTAGATAGCTTTCCAAAAATGTAGAATTTTTTTTAAAAAATTCTAATTTGCACCCTAAAATGATTTGTTTATGAAAAATCAAAAAAATATTATAAAAATTTGAAAATACCTCAGAAAATCTTAAAATTTTACTGTATCTTTTTTGATATGTCACCACCTTGCAAAAAAAAAAAAAGACCAAAATGCTAAGATGATTGGGAGATATGATCAAATCTTTCAAATCCAAGGTATTTTGTCTCCAAAGAAATCTGCATAAGGGGGTTAGCTCCAAAAATATCTAAAACCAACAAGCAAAGGTGGGTTTCCCCATGGTGGGTGCCAAAAATGTATGCCTAAAATGTGAGCACACTTCTATGAGTCATTATATCCAAGATTGCTCAAGAATGAGATCTCAAACGATGACTCATAGCTATCTATTCATGGATTGCAAGGGTTTGTGATGGAGGCCCTCAGTTTGACCTAGTTTGTGCCCATACAAGTACACCATAAAATGAGAGATTCAAAGATCAAAATATGAATGCAAATAAAGATACAAACTAATCCAAATGATAGCAATGAAAGGCAATGCAAGAAAGGAAATATAATCTATGAAAGGAAATAACAATGCAATATTAATCTATAAAGACAAACATGGATCTAAACTAATATGAAAATGAAAGGATGGATCATAATGATGGAAGTCATGGATGCATGAGAGAAGAAGACAAGAAGATAGAAGTTCTCCACAAAAAGATTTAATGTTCAAACTCCTCCAAAATCGCTCTCAAAACCTGCAACATAATAATAACATAATTGTGGATCTCCAAATCTGCAATATAACAATAACATAATTGTGGATGTCCAAAATGAGGAGAAGGCTCTTCCTTATAAAGAAGAATGTGGTGGTGGGAGGCTTCTCACAACCAATATGGGATAATAGAGTTTGATCTATGTGAGACAAAATTCCACCAATGAGAAAAGAGGAGGAAAATTAAATGGAACCCTACTTAGAAATATGTGCATTTAAGTGTAAAGAAAATATCAAAAAAGATTTATTTAATTTATTTCCTTTTTTTCCAAGTGGGATTTCATTTAATTAAAAGAAGGATTTTCTTTTAATTCAAAGGGAATTTTATTTAATTAAAAGGGAGCAAGTTCTTTTAATTAAATAGAAAATATTTAATTAATCCACAATCAAATCCAAAAATCTGAATGTAGTAATATTTAATTAAATTAAAAGAGGGGTTTTTCTCTTAATTAATTAAATGTGGATTAATTATTTAATTAAAAGAGAGGTTGTCTTTTAATTAAATAAGACTTAGGATAAAATGATCAACCCTTTAGGAAATATTGAAATAATTAAATTACAATTTGATCAAAGAAATTGATTTGAATTGATTTAATAAAATATTGCAAACTATTGATTCAAGAAATTTGATAAATTGAATAATGGGGGCCCATAGTCTAGGTGACCATTTTAGGGTGCATACAATGTGAAATTATCAAAAAAAGATACTAATAGTGAGGTTGATGAAACAAAAGACAAATCAATAGTTAGACATATACATTATGTTAAACATAATAGATCGGATATTTCCCTGTCTATTGGAATTGCTGCAAGGTTTTCATCTCATCTAATGGAAACTCATATGATTCTTGTGAAAAGGATATTCAAATATCTAAAAAGAACTAAAGATTATGGCCTATGGTATAAACAAGAGGATGAATTTAATGTTAATGTCTACACAAGTGTAGATTGGATTGATAATGTTGATAAAATAGAAAGCACAAGTGGTGGAGCTTTCTTGTTAGGATAAAGGTTGATTACATGGATAAGAAAGAAATACAGTTGTATTTCACAATCTACTGCTAAAGATGAATATGTTGCTGCTACAATCATTTTTTAAAATATTATATGAATCAAAAAATTGTTGGAAGGAATTCAAGAAGAGGTGACCAAGCTTGTCACTATTTATTTTGATAATACAAGTGACATAAATATTTCAAAAAATCCAGTGATGCATGTGAAAAAAAAAACAAATGCCAATAAAGTATCATTACTTGAGGGTTCACATCCAAGAGAAATAAGTGAAGCTTGAGTATGTGAAGTTTAAAGAACAAATTGCTGATATATTTACTAAGTCACTACCTAATGATTCTTTTGAGTATCTAAGAGGTGAACTGAGGGTCATGCCCTTATCCAAAATTTACTAAGTGAAAAGGTGTATTGCATTAATTTAAGGATGGCTTGTAATAACTTTATATAATTGATGCAGATGTATTCAAACTTGGAATATTTAGAAGTTGTGAAGTCAAATGTGATGAAATTGATGACAAATGTACATGCAAGGTACAAGGATGACTAGAAGGTTTTACAAGTTTCATGTTGAAATTTATAATGACCATTGGTATTTTTGTCAAAGGTAGAGAATATTACTGATGAGGGAGAAGATTACTAATAAGGGGATAAGTATGAGAATATGAAAAGGAAGAGAGATTACCCAAAGGGGGAGTATTAAAAAGATAAACATGAGAAATAAAACTGAACCTAAAATAAGAGATCATATCCTAAGGGGGAGAAATGTTGAAGATTGTTGCTACTGAAGATACATATCAAGTTACAAAGTTTATGAAATTGGAGGTAAAGAATAGAAAAAGTTGTATTGTTGTCAATGCATACATTTGATTATCTTATGAAAGGTTTTATAATGTAAAATCTTATGTTATGTGTTGCCATCAATGTCAAAGGGGGAGATTGTTAGCCCCAACTCATAATGTAGTTGATAATGAGAGATTGGTAGTTGATGATGCTGTGAAAAGGTGTAAAAGTTAGTAGTTGTTATATTGACATTGATGTCAAATTGTAGACATTGTGCTATCTCTAAAGTACCATATCATTATATTGATGAAGAGGAGTTCAGTAATGAAGAGGATTTGAAGAAAGCATGATGAAGGCATAAGTGATATGTAAGGTATTAAATGCGTACTTGAATGAGATGGAAAATGATAATGTAATATTGATTTGATAGTTTTACAAATCATGAATTGTTGCAATTTATTGAAGAATACAAGGTTAATGAAGGGAGATTGTATTCACTAAGCGATTATAGTATTGCTCAAGTGATTGGTAAAGGAAGAAGGAAAACATAGTATTATCTGAGCAAGTTAGTACTAACCAAGTGATATGTTGCCTGAGTAATTGTTATGTTTGCTGAGTGACAATTGGATGAACTAGTTTGGAAAATTGGAATCGCAAGCTGATGTTTGATGAAAATTTAGAAAGTTTGAGAAGGTCTAAGGCATGGATCAAATTTTTTTGCAAGATCTACGACTAAGAAAATGCAAGAAGGATCTGATGAAGGAAATTGAATGAAGATAAGGATGGACACAAAGTTTTATGCTAGTTATATTTTTTGAGTGTCTAAATTCATTGTATGAAGGAATTCTATTGTAAATCTAAGAACATTCATAATTATTTTCTTAACTAGATATACTTACTTTTTAGTGTCTTTCGTATTCATTCTTCACAATGTTTTATAGTCCTTTTCATGATAGGTGCAATGCAAATTAGTATTTCAAGAGGACATACTTAGTCATAGGCACCAACTATCCAACCGTATAATTTCATATAGTTGGATGCATCCCACCACTCTTTTATGCTAGCTAGTACAAGGTGCAAATTGCCCTATTTTTATTCTAGCATTTATTTATTTATTTTTATTCTTTGTATTTAATGTTCCTTCACCTCTACATTAATTATTTATTCTATATTATTTATTCATTATTTTTTTTATTTCTAATAGGTTTGATTCCTTTTTGTGTGATTGGTTTTTTCTACATTTTTAATATTCTACTTTTCTCTTCAATTGGATTTCTTTATCTTAAGTAGTTTTTATTTAATTGTTATTTCCCATTTCTTGGTTCCTTTTGATAGATCTACAATCATTTATCACTTTCTCATCTTCTTGTCATGAGAAAAAATACACAATCTAAAAGATTACTTTATAATAAATTTAATTACGTCTAAATTGTAATAACTAAAAGAATTGATTAAAAAAATAAAAGATGATAAAATTCATAATATTTTTAGTTATATATTGAAATAAAAATATATATTATTAAATTATATATTTACTTAAGATTTAATCATTTAAATAATTTGTCACAAAGTTTTACAATAGCTCACTGCTATAGTTATAAATAAATAATTATACTTTGTATTAATAAAATATTTACAAAATTCAAAATTAACAATAATAACATCTTCAAATATTTAAAATAATAAATAAAAATTCATCTTTAACTAATTTAATTACATTTAAACTTTGAAAGTTGAATATATTTAAAATATATAACAAAAAATTCATTTATTTTAAATAAAAAATAAAATTTTATTTTCAAAATTCTAAACTAAAAATTAAAAATTTATCTTTCAATATTTTATATATAAAATATTTTTTCTTAAAAAAAATAGTTTTTAAACAAACAATATATAAAATTAAATATATATTATATATTATTAAATTAAGTGTGTAGCAACACATTGATAAACTGTGAATTTCTCATCAGTTCAATCCGAGTCTACTTAAATAACATGTGTCTTATAATGGCTAAGTACTTGCTTTTAGATTTAGTAAAACTAAAGTAGATATAATTTAATATTTAATTGAAATAATCTTCATCTTAATTAAATAAATTTATTAATAAAGTCATAATATATTTAATTTATACAATGATAATAAGAAAATTAATATTTAAATATAACTTATATGTGATTTTAATTTAGTTTAAATAATTTATTTTATTACTATATTTTTATATTATATAAAATTATATAATTATAAATATAGTTTAGTTTATAAATTTTAGATTTAAATATATCATGTTAAAAAAGTATGAAAAATGTATTATAAATTTTATAATTTTAATGTTAACTATTAATTATACTATTAACTATATTTTATATTTAAAATATATTTTATTTATTTTATTATCATATCTTACATAAATTATTGATAAAAATATCAGGTGAAATTTTAAGAAAAGAAATATTTTTTACTTAAATATTTTTAATGCATAGTTAATATATACTAAAATTAATAATTTAAAATATCAATGATAATAAATATGTGTTTTGATTAAGTAAAAATAGGTTTTGAAAGGATCTGAAACCTTTTACAAAGTAATAAGCAGATAAGTAGTAAAAGCCCACAAGAAACTTTGCATCAACACCATACACCTAGACAAGCTCAAAAAAAACCCATCAAACATCAAAGAACAAAAAGGACAATAAAAAGTAAGCACAAAGACAACATCAGGATAAATATAAGGTCTTCAATACATTAGCAGCCTGATAAGATGGGATGTTCATGTTCAAGCTCATCAATCTCTTTGTCATCCATTACTTCTGTCTTCTTTGAGTTTTCCCTTGTGTGTTTTTTGGGTCCTTGATCATCTTTCATGTCCTTTATACCCTGGTTTCTCCCTTGTTCCATCTTATTCAACAAATTCTTAATGTTCTCTGTGACAACTTTCAATATGGAACAACATTGATCAACAAAATTCTTTAACCCATTCTCAGTACTGTTAACTTTGTTCTCAATGTTATCCATCTTCTTCTGCATGTCCTTCAAAATTTGTTCCATAGCTCTATTTTTGGCTTCAAGAGGTGAACCTCTCTTCATCAATTTCTTAACTTCTTCAACATTCCCAATCACATATGAGAGCCTATCCAAATGCAGGCCTAAAGTCACCTCACCTCTATTAGTCTTGCTTAGATGTTTGAACTCCTTTCTAATATCCTCCATCTATTCCTTCATATTTCTAATATCCCTTCTCATCTCGCTGAGGTTTCCAAAGACACACTTAATATTCCCTTGATCATCCTAAGCACTAGTCTAGTTCATATTTTCCTAATTAATGTACAAATTATCTTTCCCAAGGTCAACATCCTCAATGGCTTTATCCTTAGCCTTCCCTCAAATCAAAATCTTCTTTCCTTTTAGGTCCTCTTTTTTTAGGATTAGAAGATCATCATTCAAGGGGATGTTCAAACATTTCTCATCCTTCTTCAAACTATTTATGGTTTTAAATCTACTAGTTTTTCCCTTAGTCTTCTTCCCCTTTTCCTCTTCAAAATCCTCATCTATATTAGTCTTTCTCTCATAATCCACCTCGTTTCTTTTCCCTTTCTTAGATGTTGAGTCCCTGGGGAAAAGATTTTTCCTCTTTTTATCCATCAGCTCAACTTCTCCATCCTCAATATCATCTTCATAGGCTTCCTTTGAATTAGTCCCCTTAATATCACATTCCAAAGTCTTTTTGTTGAAGCAAGGTCTGTCTACTTTTTTGGACTTAAGAAAATTCATAACCAACACCATCAAACCCTCATGATAAGCATGATTTCTTTTAGGGTCATTCTAAAGGGCTAAGATGGTAGTATCTAAAGATTGCCTCAAGTACAAAGGGAAATTTATTCTAACCCTATTCCTAAAGTGATTAATCAACATGAAATGGTGGCCATAAATCTTTGTAAAATAACCATCTAGGGTCAAATACTCAATAAAAATAGACATAACAAACCTCTAGGGTCTAGAAATAGAATGCATATTGAAGTAAGAGTTGGCAGTTTTGACCAACTTGTTTCTCTCCTTGGTCATCTCTACACATTCATCCATATCTTTATCATAAATTTTCCTCTCTCTATAGAACATAATAACTTCAGTTTCCAAGATAGTGGCTTTGGAAATAATATCCTCCCTAACTTCCATTCTCTAATTACCCACCAGAATGCTATCATTCTTCCAAGTTTTGATGAATGACTTGGTGATAGTCAAGTTTCTTCTCTTGATTTTTTCCATGAAACTTGTAAACTTTCCCTATTATAAAATGTCCCAAATTTCTAGCGTCTACTTCCATTCCTTGCAACTTCCTCGTTCACACCTCTTTCTCCTACCTCCCATATTCCTCAATCTACAAAAATTACTTTCCTTACTAGTGAGGTCAAGCAAATTGGAATTCTCAGTTTCAACATCACGACATGTTTTTCTCTTTCTCAAGAATACCCACAATTTGTGTGGTAATAAGTGAGTAGTCTCATCAAACATAATCATAATCCACAATCCCCCACTTCAATACATTTCGTAATTACTCTTTATTTCTATTTTCATCATTTTTAAAATACTTTTGTCTACTCCCAATTCTATCTTACTCTATCAAAGATAGCCTATCAATTGGGATGTTATTACCATTATTCCAAGTAATCTTCATGTGACTTTTACAAGACACTTTTTCTGCCAATCAGTCACTTTGTTGATTTCTCTGTAATTATGGGGAATAACACATTTTGCAAAAGAATTGATCAAATTTATAGCTTTTCATATAATGTTATGAATGTTCCATGAGAGGTTACTAACTTTGTTGAGACAATTAATGATATTTAGAAAATCCCCTTCAAGCCAAATTTTCTCCATATTCATAGTCTTAGCATATAGTATACTATAAAGAGTCACACTACCTTTTACTATGTGGTTGGTCTACTTTCCAATAGGGATAGCCATAGCAACAATACTATCTCCATTTTCATTTTTGATAACAATACCACACCCCACAACCCCTAGATTTCCCTTAGAGGCCCCATCAAAATTAATCTTATACCATCCTTTTGGTGGGTAGTCCTATCTAGCCATGCTTCTAATACTTCTACCACTTTGAGAGTAACTAGTCCCTTCCACTTTCCAATTATTAATTACTTTGGCTTCCCACTCATCATTAGGCTCATTTCCTTTCACACTTAGTTTGACATTCTCTATCACCATGCTCTTGATCTTATGAAAGATATGATTAGAGTTTGAGTCCTTGCCCCTAAATACCCTATCTTTTATTTCCTTCCAAACACCCCAACATAAATAAGGTAAAATAAAGTTCTATTCTGGGAGGGAAACTTCCAAGCTAAAAACAAATATTGGATACTGAAAGGAAGAAGCCACTCTATCTCCAGAACTCAGAAGATCCTTTCCCATAAGCTTCTAGTGTAGGAGCAACGAATGGTCAAATGATTAACCAATTCTTCCTCTTCCTTGCATACATAACATCTGTTAACAAGACACAAACCTTTATTCTTTAAATTATCATTAGAAAGGATTTTATCTTGCAATAAGATCCAAAAAAAGATGTTAAATTTAGGTGTAAGGCCATTGAACCAAGCTTTAGCCTAGTAACGTTCATGACAATATTGAAAGGTATAAACATACAAAGAAGAGATAGAAAAAAATCCATTAGGATTAAACTTCCATATTAGAGAATCGTCTTGATTAACTAGAAAGAAAGCATTTCACATTTTATTAAGGTCATTAAGAGAATCATCCATTTTGGTAAGGTCCAACCATTTCTCTCCTTCCTAATAGTTTGCAACATTTGACCCAAAAAAAGACTTGCATTGCAACGTATAGCCATTCCACTATTGGTCAAAAATCAGAGCATGATCAAGAATCCATATGTCCTCCCAGAATTGAATAGTTTTACCATTTCCTACCTTCCATCTCACTCCTTTTTATATAATCTACTTATTTTTTTGAACTTGCTTCTCAATAGATGAGCCCTCTTGAACTTCATCACTGCTAAGAAAAAGATTGAAAATTTTTCTCTCCAAATTATATTTATTATTCCATGTCTTTCCATTCTCCAACATTACAATCTCCAAATAAGCTTAGCAAGTAAGAAATCATTCATATTATTTACCTTCTTAATCCTAGACCACCTTTTTTAATGGGATTACAAACTTATCCCATGCAATCAGTGCCATTCTCTTCTTCTTTTCCATCCTAGTCCATAAGAAGTTCCCTTGAATTCTTTCAATAGCCATAGTAAATTTTTTGAGTATCTTAAGAACACTCAAATCATAAAGTTGGATGCTTTGAATGATAGATTTTATCACAATAATCTTACCAGCCTAGCTTAGGAGGGAGCCTTTCTAACTAGCTAACTCTGTATGGATTTTATCAATCAGAGAACTCTAGAAAGACTCGAGAGGGTCCAAACATAGAGGTAAACCAAGATAACTCCAATCTCACACCGCATAATTCTTTGAGTTTTGGTTTATCTACTCACATTAACATTTATGAAATAAATAGAGCTTTTATTCCAATTTATAATCTGACCTATGGCCTGCCCATAATCATCAAGTGCCTTTTTAATATTCCTAACATTTTTTATTGAAGTTTCTACCATTACAATCAAGTCATCCACAAATTATTAGTGAGAACATATTAGATCCTTTGGTAAAGGTATTAACCCCACAAAATCCCCCTTTTGCACCATTTTATCCACAAATCTACCCAAACATCCAACCATTACAATGAATAAGATAGGGAATAAAGGTTCCCTTTGTCTTAAACCTTGGGAAGCATGGAAAAAAGGAGTCAAGGACCAATTTACCAAAACAAAAAAAAGTGCCAAAGAAGACCAGCATATGAACTATGTCTAAAAACCTATTATTGAATCCAAAGACTTTCGATCCACACCTTAAAAAATAAATATGTGTTATATTCTATTATAGTTATAATATTTTTATTTAAGTTAGAATTTTTAAAAATATATATGTTTTTAAAAACTTAAGTTTTTGAACTATTAAAGAATTTTTCAAAAAATATTTAGAAATTTAATTATTCATACATCAAATTTTTCAGTACAATATGAAAGGAATTACAAAACTCTCCACATTAAGACTTTAAATGACTTAGCCAAATAAATAATTTTTTAATAATTAAAAAAATAAAAAATATTCAATTTCATAATATAAAATATAGAGAGTATAAGAAATCAAAAGAATGACAATTTCTAATTGGTTATTATGTATAACTTTAATCACAAGTTAAATATAATCATTCAATATACTATTATTTTAAATATATAATTACATAATATCATATTTAATTAACTATACATTATAATTAAATTAATTAGAATTCTAATCTATTTTCTATATACAATTTCTAATCATTAATTTATATGAAACAAAATTTGATACAAACTAATTAAATTTACATTAAAATAATAATAACAAATTTGAACAAATAATAATAACTAATCTATATACTTCTCCACATCCATCCATCCATCTATCTATCTATCTATGAAGTTAAGCATATAACATGTAATTAAATATATATAATTTAGAAAATAGCAAGGGACCAATCATAATGAAATATATGTGTTAAATTATATCCTTATGATTAATTCACACTTTCAATTCATTTTTTTATACATTATTTTTAGTCATTGTACTAGCTTGCGAGTAGTATGAGATGCACAAGACACATACATCCATATGGAATCATATGGCTAGATAGCCAAACCCTTAGCCATTATGATACCTTCTAACCAATCAAGTCCAAAATTTTAACCAATATTAATACTTTTTCTTTTAATGTGAAGATGCAAATGTGGAAACTGAATAATTATAAAAACATAAATTATCTCGATTGTGATTGGTTAAATCTTGAGGTGAAATAAAGTTCCTATTGCTAGATGTATTTCTATTTTTCATTTTCATCTTCTTATGGGTGGAAGATATCAAAGTTTTATGTCTCCATTTTCATGAGCAAAGCTTCTGGCCCTATCATTTGACCTTCGTAGGGTATAAAATTGCTTAAGGGGCATTGTTATGCATTTATCTTAGTTGGTAATTAAAAATATTTTCAATTCTATATACATGGTGTATTTTAAGGAAATATTATTTCGAGTGCTCTAGCTCTATTTTAATACACTTATTATTTATAGTAAGTCACCTTGTTGATAGAGGCCAACATTACTATTTATAGTAAGAAACTCTTGTTAGTAGTGAATGTAGTAGGTGACCTCCTTATGAAGTCAAAATTGATTTAAGATGATTAATCATACAGTTATAATCTTATAAATATTATTAAACTTATACTTTATTAATAATTATTAAGTGTGTCTCATGAATGAATTAAGCGGACTTTATTTAAAAGGTGGTACTTTGTATAATTGTTAAAGGGTTATTTTAAATGGTAGATATAAATAAATAATATTGTATTTTTATATTATAAAGTATTCATTAAAACTTGAACTAGAACTAAATTTTTAACTAAATATTCCTTATGATGCTGACCCACTTGGAGAAGTTATATATAGGTTACAATAAACAAATAAATTCATTATTGATGATCATTTTGACTATTCTATTAGGCATTCTTGGGAATTGGGTATTGGGACCAAGGGTCTTTGTGCATTAAAGAATGATATTCTTCTTTGTCTTTGTAATTCTAAAGCCATGGAAGACCAAGTGAACTATTGCTTGATAAAGCTTCATGTAGAGGTTCTATTTGTACTTCAATTCAAGAAATACAAAAAGATTTTGAAGGTGATTAAAGGTTTATTAAGTGCAACTATGGCTTCTAAATTATAGCTAGTCATACCAATTTACAATCATACATTGAAATATTTGTGGTTGCTACAAAACCAACTATATTAAATACTACAATGCACATGAATAGTTAAAAACCACAATAGTAAGATTTTCTAATGGAAGCTATTTTAAAGAGTATTCAAGATTTTCTATGGTAGCCATTACAATTATTGATGCAGGAGCATCCTCGGGTTATTTGTAATCTTGCATCAACCAAAAATATTTTATTTTTGTTTATCTATTTACTATTCATTTGGATAGTTTTGTTGTTGTCTTGGCTTGTGATCAATCCAATGGGCTCATTGTATTATGTGATTCTTATGGCATGATCTGTGCTTCATGGAGTTCTTATGTCTAGATTTTCATGATATTATGATGTGTCCAAATAAATTTATCTTAAGATTAGTTCATTCCTATTCTATATTTCATGTTCTAATGACTAGGTTAGCAAGATGTGGCTTGTAATAAATATTCACAACATGTGATGTATAATGGCACATTGTTCTATGTTGTAAAATGTTTCATTGAACCTCTTATAAGTTCACACACATGATAGATTCATTTGAGGATTATACTTATGATTTGGATCTTGACCCATATGTTTATAACATGTTTCCTTTGTCTTGAAATTAATGATCGATTAAACTGACTTGTTCTTGGAATTAATGACCAGATAAGATGACTTATGGTTAAAAATATTGTATATAATTAGGGTAATTATTCTAGATTAGGGAGTGCAAGGAAGCAAAGATAGTAATACAAGTGATAGCATGAAGTGATAGATTTCCAAAGCTAGGTTAGAAGTAATTGAAAGGTTAGGTTTTTTGAAGGTTCATAGTTTTGAGGGATGGTCAACTATGAACTTGCTACTAGTTATATATTGACATAGTGTTATAAGATTTTCATGAAGAATATCTTTATGATAATCCAATGATATTATTCCACATTATATTTACTACTTGCTAGTTTGTTGTGTCAAGTGGTATCAAAGCTAGTTTTGTTGGTTTTACTAGTTATTGGTGACTACAAGCACTTAGAATCCCATGTTTGAATTGCATCTTATTTTTGTGGAATCTACTTCAACCAAAGGCTAGAGAAAGGTGGAAAATGAAAGGATTTAAAATTAGAAGATTGAAAAGCACACTTTTAAACCTAGTTGTGAGGTGGTAGAAGATCAGATATGACCTATAATTATGGTGGTTACACACAAAGGATTGGTTAGTTGGTGAATTTGACAAGTTTTCTAATTATGAGACAAACCTAATTTCTTGAGAAAAGTTATTTGTGTTAAAAGATTGTTAGATCAGATTAGGGAAATCAACACTTGTGATTAGATTGCCAAAGCTAAGGGATTAAAGTTTGGCATCTTGGTAATCATGTTATCTAGAATAATAAGTCTTATAAGACTAGAGTAGATGATGAAAGATTTAAAAATGATACAAGGAGTCAAATTCAAAATGATTTAGCTAGGGCTAGGGGAAACCCTAAGATCCAAGATGAATTTGAAGAAGCAAATTGAGATCTTGAGAAAATTGAAGTTGAGATTTCTACCTATGAGGAAGGAATATTGAGATCCATGAAAAAAGATAAGATTCATAGGATTGGTGTCACATGATTTTCTAGTTCTTTATGATAGAATGAATTGGTAAACTGGATTAATGAATTAGAGGATTAATTCTAACGTAAAGATGTTAAGGATCCACATAGAGTTATGTTACCATAGACAAAGTTATAGGGTTATGTTGCCTTATGATGGAACTAATTGTAGAAAGATAGAGAATATAATAGTTAACCTAAGATAACTAGATGAAGCATTTTGATTTTTAGACCTAAAGATAAGTTCACATTGGAGGATTATCAACTTGAATTGTTTAAGAGGTTACAAAATATGAATCAAAAATATTTGATAGTGAAATAATCTAATGTGGATTTCTACAAGATTATAATGAGATTCAAGCACTAAGAGTCATCCAAGGAAGAGGTGGTTACATATATTAATAGTCCATGACATAACAAGCAAGTTGCATTGAGTATGTTGAGGTTTAGTTCAATTCAAGATGCTTATTAATTTACCCAAAAGGTAGAAGATAAGTTGAAGAGAAGAGAATTAACCCTAGGGTTAGGGATAAGCTAACTGATAAAGGTAAAGATAAACTAGTGATTGAAGATGAACCTACTCAAAAGATTCAAAGGAGCATATGTAATGGAGAATTCAAATGCACTTGTTTCAAATGTGGGAATGTTGGCATAGTGATTTCAAATGTTCGAGTGGTTTCAAAGGAAAGTTGAACATAACAGTACATGAGGAAAAAGTAGAGATGGATGAATTGGTTGAAAGAGAAGATGAAATTAAGATGGGGGAATATTTGATTTTTAGAAGAGTGTTTCTAATCAAGAAGAAACTAGAGCCTATACAAAGGTGGTAGTGGTTCCAAACTATTTGCAAGTTTAGTGGTAAATATTGTAAAGTGATAATGTATGGTAGAAGTATAGATAACCTTGTATCTAAAAAAATGTCACAAAATTTGGCATTGAGAAGACTCAAACATCCTTATCCTAATGGGATAAGTTGGTTTCAACATTATCACATAGTAGAAGTGATAGAACAATTTTGGGTTAATATCAAGATGAGGTACTTTGTGATGTGGTTAATATGAGATCTTGGTATTTTTTTTGGGTAGATCTTGACAATATGATGTTGGTGCTCTTTATTATTTTCAAAGGGCACAAAAAATGATACAAGATTTACTTTACTTCCTTTAAATGATGAAGTAATGAAATCTAAGAACTTGAGTATGAGAACATACACCTTAGGTGATCAGACTATTTTGGATTAGAAGGTGATGGATATACAACAAGTGGTTGATAGAATTTCTAAGTTCGAGTAGTTACTGAGAGACTTGATGCATAGACATGAACCAATTAACTTGAAGAATTGTGAGAATTGTACATTACAACAAGTTACCAAAATGGATGAAATTGTGGTATCGAATAAACATCAAAATCCTAAGAATTTTTTGAAGGATGATATGCTAAATAATTTTAGAGGTGGAATTAAACACTAGAAGATGATGCAGATATTGGTTGACAATTGGAGTGATGGAAGAGACATAAATTAATGCATTGGTAAGTTTAATCAGAGAAGAGGTTATCATAGTACTAGCAATGATGGAGTTCAGATGTTGGAGATTGTTCTACAAGATATTTGATGAATACTTGCATCAATAGTAGTAGGAGTGGCCATGGGTAGAATCAGAGAAGTACTAGTTCTTCACATGGAAAAGACAAGTAGGTGAAGGATGCTCATGTCATTTACATTATGAACCTTGTTAAAATGTTCATAAATTCCTTCTATGGAGCATCTTCTATTTTTCTGGGTGTCTAATGCAAGAACATCCTTAGGTCATTGGTAATCTTGCATCATCCAAAATGATAAACTTTTCTATTATCTATAAAAAATTAATTTGGGTATTTTTTCTATCACTTTAGCTTGTGATCGATCCAAAAGGATCATTTTCTTATGTGATCCTTATGATGTGATCTAGGCATCATGGATGTCCTATGTCTAGCTTTACATGATACTTCAATGTTTCCAAATATAGTTATCTTAATATTTGTCTAGTCCTATTATGGTTTTTTATTCTAATGACTACGTTCATGATATGTGAATTGTAATGGAGATTCATAAGATGCAATGCGTACTAGTGCACTATTCTATCTTGTAATATGTTTCATCCACCCACTTGTAAATTTGTACGACACAATGTAATCATTTGATGATTATTCTTATGATTTGGGTACTTACCTATATGTTTCCTTTGTCTTGAAATAATGATTAGATAAGTTCTAAATTTTAGATTGCAAGGAAGGAAAGATACTAGTGCAAGGAGGTAGTGCAAAGTGATATATTGTTGAAGTAGTTTAGGAGCAATCAGAAGGTTAAGTTTGTTAAAGATTTATAGTTTAGAGGGACAATTGACCATGAACTTTCTAGTAGTTGTATATTGAAAATGGTGTTGTAAGATATGAATTTTCATGCCAGCTTGATGATAATCTAGTGATATTCTTCCACATTGCATTCATTGCTTGCTACTTTGTTGTGAATTTTCATTTTTTCTTGCTCTTGTTGAAAAGTTGGACATCGCCCTTGGAGATTCTCTGATATTGTCTACATCAATACTTATAAATACTATCCACAAGCTCATGCATTGGTGCTACATAACTCTCTTTTAGTTGGACGTGGTAGTTTCAAGCCACCTTGGTAGGTAATAAAAAAATTCTATACTTAATGATTATTTTATGAATGTGAAAAGCCTTTTACATTAACTTTTGGGTATGAGCACCTTTGTTTGCACACATTTATGTTAATGCATGGATCAATAAATGATATTGTAGTGATAACTTTGCTAATAATTTAAATATTTGTAAATTTCTTTGTTAAATATTTCCTAGCACAAAGTTTTAAAATATATATATATATATATATAGAGAGAGAGAGAGAGAGAGACCAAATCACTCAAAAATAAGCATTTGCAAGATGGAGATTGGATAACCCATTGGGGTTATTATAGTGGTTTCTCACCCTCCTATTAGGGTTGGTTAGAAAAAATTCATCAAATATACACAATTGATATCTAAGTGACCAACTCTTTTGCTTTGTTTCAATCATGAAAAAATTTAGTAACGTAGTTAAACAAGGAAACACGATGAAGTTTACATCATAGGATATAATGAGTGAAAGAAGAGAAGAAATACTTAGAGTATTTGAAGACTATAGTAATCTCCCTCCATATGATGAGAAATATTTATCTTTCAATGATATCATGGACTTACTCAAGACAATACTACAAGACTGATTTGGTAAATAGACAGTATCAAATTATAGCTCTTGATCTATTTACATGATGAGAGAACCAACCACTTAGAGATGTTGAAATCATGACATAGAGTGGTTATGAAAGTTTGTTTCAGCATGAGACATCAATGATCCAAAGGTGCAAGATACTAATATTGATTTTCACATGAAATTACTCAAGAATCATGTACTAATATCTATTACACATTGATGATTCATATTGTGACAAGTATAATCTCTCAAATTATACTTTAGGAATCAAGTTAGAAAGTTCATTCGTGTCATTGGATCCCGATGAGGGCACAATCCAAGACCAAAATGAACACAATAGGAAAAGAAAAATATTATTATCATAAGTGATCCGCTATTACATTAATTACACTGAAAATAGACTCAAAGACATTCCCTACAGGCTACAATGTTGTTTGAATCTAGAGAAAATCCTCCTCACAGTACCCTCTCTCAAACTCCACCAAAAACTTCCTTTTACAATGTTGAAAATGTCCTTAAGTGCCCAAATTAGGTCTAGGGTTAGGAATACATTCTAGAATATGTCATTTGAAATCCACCACCAAAATAGAAAGTTATAAAAAACACATCAAAAATTGGTGTAAAATTAGTAGAATCTAAAAATGGTAGTCCAACTTTCAAGAGGCATAACTTTTGATCTGGGACTTTGATTAACGAACTATTTATATTTCTAGAAAGCTCTCCAAGTGCTCTATAGCCTTATGGATGAGCTTGGTTTGTCTCCCATTTTTTGGGCCTGTATAAGACTGTTTAGTGCCTCAAATCTGACTTTGAAGTGCTCTTAGGAGGTCTCGAGGAAACTTAAAACTACAATAACTTTCAAACCATAAAGCCTTTTGACCTAATTATTTTTCTAGAGTACTTTAAATTAAAATTATAATCATTCCTCCAACTTACAGGCTCTAACTCATTATAATTATGGCTCAATTAAAAAATAATACATTGGCACATATCATAAGGTGCTCAAAAACTAAAAACCTAGAAAACCAATAATGGAACTATGAGAGTTGGAATCTTTATTTGACCCAAATGGGTATCTAGAAATGGAAACACTTTAAACAAAAACTAACACTAAGCATATTTTTGGTTGATACATGATATCCCTTACACCATTGGATGCTCATGCATCAGACACCCAAGGTAGATTGAAAAGTGACCCTATCACCTTATAGCTAGTAGAGAAAAACTCAAATGAGAAACCTCTATTGTAGATATCCAAGTTTAATCTTCTATTTTTTGTCCTTTCCACTTCACTCGGTATTCTTCATACTACATATTTCTAGTAGTTTAGCCCACACAACTATCCTGAATTTCTTCTATCTTCCTTATTAGAAGTATGAATTGGATACGGCTCCAGCATCAACTCCTCATCTACACCATCATCATGATATTCTATTAAGTTTGCAATATTGAAAATAGATAAAATGTGAATCCCATATGGTAACTCCACCTTATATGCATTTCTAGAATCATGTTTCTTCAAAATTTTGCAAAGGCCAAA
Source organism: Cupressus sempervirens (assembly GCA_028749045.1). NCBI lineage: Eukaryota > Viridiplantae > Streptophyta > Pinopsida > Cupressales > Cupressaceae > Cupressus > Cupressus sempervirens. The sequence goes on along the minus strand of CM053784.1, from coordinate 186,976,861 downwards.
TTTCTTCATCTTCATCTTGTTGTAGGTACCCACTAGAAATTGTTCCTTCCCCAAATATACCATAACCTAATCTCCAACTTGGAACTCCTTATGTCTCCTTTTTTGATCAGCCCTAGCCTTGTACTATAGGTTCATCTTGGTAATATGTGCTCGCAACTCCTCATGTAGGTTCTTGAAATGTTTGGCAAAGTATTCTGACTCATCACTTGTCCTCTCTGCTTGCTCCATTTTCTTAGGTCTAGTGCAGTCCTTGGACTACTCCCATACACAATTTGGAATGGTGATCTACTAGTACTCCTATTTATAGAATTATTGTAAGAAATTTTTTCTTGTGGTAGAATCAAATCCCATCGCTTAGGCTTATCTCCTACTAAACACCTAAATTTTTTTCCCAGACTTCTACTTACTATGTCTATTTGTCCATCATTTTATGGATGATGTGAAAAACTAAACTTCAATTCTATCTTCAACTTCTTCCACAAAGTCCTCCATAAATACCCAACCAATTTAGTATCTCTATCAAAAACAATACTTTTTGGGAGACCATGTAGCCTCGCCACCTCTCTGAAAAAAAATCTGTAATATGCACTACATCATGAGTCTTGTGGCATGGAATGAAATGTGTCATCTTAGAGAACCTATCAACCACCACAAATACTGAGTCATTACCCCTTTGTGTCCTTGGTAATCCAAGCACAAAATCCATACTTATGTCCTCCCAAGGCTTCAATGGAATAGGGAATGGCTGATAGAGTCTAGTATTGTGACTAAATTCTTTGGCTTTTTGACATACTTGACAACTCTGCATAAACTTCTTTAGATCCTGTGACAATTGAGGCCAAAAATAATGTTCCCTAATAATGGCAATGGTCTTATCTTGACCAAAGTGTCCTTCCATCCCTCCACTGTGCTTCTCCTTGATCCATTTTTCCCTCATGGAACTCCTTGGAATACACAATTGACTTCCTTTGAACAACATACCATTCTAAATCATGCAATTTAGTCACCTAGTCCTGTCTAGAGTAACAAGTTCTTTACAAGCCTTCCAAGCCTCTGTAAAGTTAGGATACTTAGGGTACAAATTCTTGAGTTCATCAAACCCAATCACTTCAACCTACATTACTGTCAACAACAAATGTCTCCTACTTAATGCATCTACAACCCTATTACACCTTCCACTCCTATGTTTCAATACAAATGTATAGCTTTGCACAAACTCTACCCATTTCAAATGTCTCTGATTCAATTGACCTTGGTTATTTAGGTACTACAATGCTTGGTGATCAGTATGCAAGAAAAATTCTTTTGGCAACAAATAACAACTCCATTTCTTTAAGGCTTGAACTATTGCATAGAACTACTAATCATAAATAGAATACTTCTTCTTTGCATCATTCAAATTTTCACTAAAATAGGCAATAGGCTTACCTTCTTGGATCAATACGACCCCAATAGCACTACCACTAGCATCATAATCCACCTAGAACACTTTGTAGAAATTAGAAAGTGCCAACATAGGTTGAATATCACCTTATTCTTCAACAATTCAAAACTCCTTGTAGCTCATGTAGTCCACTTGAACTCTTTTCTATCCCCCCTCATTTTTTCAGTTAGGGGTGCACATATATTGCTGAAATTCTTAATGAACTTCCTATAAAAACTATCCAAACCATGGAATGACCTCACCTCACTGGTAGACCTTGGAGTAGGCCATTCCAAGATGAACTTCACCTTCTCTAGGTCCATTTTGAGACTATCAATTGATACCACAAACCCAAAATAAACTAACTCCCTTTTGACAAAGCTACACTTCTTCAAATTAATCAATAATTTCTCTTCCCTCAAACTTTCAAGGACACTATGAATGTGCAATAAGTGTTCATCCAAAGACTTAATAAAAATCAAAATATCATCTAGATAGACAATAACAAATTTTCTCAAAAAAATTTTTAGGACCTCATTCATAGGCCACATGAAGGTGCTTGGTGCATTGGTCAGTCCAAAGGGCATGACTAACCACTCATATATATACTCCTTGGTCTTGAACATAGTCTTCCACTCATCTCCTTCTCATATTTTTATCTATTGATAGCCACTCTTGACATCTATCTTTGTGAAGTACTGTGCTCCACTCAAACAATCCATAAGGTCATCCATTCTTGGCAAATGAAATTGATACTTGATGGTTATTCTATTTATAGCCCAAGAGTTTGTACAAATTCTCCAATTGCCATCCTTCTTTAGTGTTAGCACTGTAGGCACTGCACATGGACTCAGGATCCCTCAGAACAAACCTTTCCTCAACAACTCTTGAACATGTTTATTTAGCTCCTCAGGCTCAATAGCAGTCAACCTATGTGTAGCCTTGTTAGGAAAAATAGCTCTAGAGACTAAATCTATTTGATGACTAATTTTCCTTATTGGTAGCAACCCTTCTAAAACATTACCATAGATGACATCTCCATATTCACTTAATAGACTTGAAACTTCAAATGGAATCTCACTACTACCTTCCTTATCTTTTCTAGGAATTAAAACATAACACACTTATTGATGTTTCATACCATCCAAAAAATTTCTTCCATCAACAAGACATATCCTAGCACTACTGCATACCTTTTCAACCTCCTTTATCAAGGGCTTCATTTTTTTTGCAAATTCCATCCTTTGTTAGAGAGTATGTATTTGCATGACCATCATGTATAGCATGCCTATCAAACTGCCACGACCTTCCCAATAATAAATGGAAGACATCCAGTGGAATATTATTAGAAAGAGCCTCATCATGGTAACTCCCAATCTTGAACTTTACCAAACGTTGCTCACTAACTAGTGTTTTTCCCTCTTGAGCTTTATCTCTAAGACCATCTCCTCTAACACCAAGTTGTCAGTGCTTCCACCATCAAAAATCACATCACAACATTTACCCTCGCACTTGCACCAGGTACAAAATAAACTCATCCTTTGTCCAAGTTTAGTCTCACTACTTAGTAAGACCCTTTCATTAACTAGAACCTCTCCTCTTTTTGCATCCTCAAATGTGAAGACTATGCATCGTCATCCACATGAGCAAACCTTTCTTGACCATTAGCTCTCGTATCTGTCCTTCCTTGGCATCTAGGGCATTCAAAGGAAAGATGACCTTCTTCATTGCAATAAAAATAGGTACCATAGAAGCCTCCTTTTATTGAACCTTGTCCATGTCCTCTACCTCTTCCTCTCTAATCTCTAAAGTTTTGATCAGGGAAGCAGTTGAAAACCTCATTCCTTTGGTTTTGGTTATTACCCACATCTTCATTTTTCTTCTGGTGTTTGTTTAAACCTCCAAATGACCTACCAATGCCCCTTCCTCCCTAATTGCACCCTCTTTTCCTTCCATCGAACTTTTTTCTTAACTTCTCCTTGACTTGTAAGGTAAACTGGTATGCCTCTTCATTGCTAGTCATTCCAACCAGACTTAACTCCACCCGAATGCTAGGTCCTAACTCGCTAAGGTAACAGGAAACCTTCTCCTTTCTTTATTTTGCATGCCCCACCCTAATAAGGACTTAGTAAAACTCCTTTGTGTATTCTTGAATATATTTTCTTGCTTTCTTCAACCCTTGCATCTTCTTGAACAAATCAAGCTTGCAATCAACATGAATGAACTTCTTCTTTAGTTTGTCCACCATGCAATCCCATCTTGTGATTTTCTCCTTTCCTCTTCTATTTCTTTCCAACTAAATCTCTTGCTAGTAGATTTTGGCATGAAATTTCATTTTGGCCTTTGCAAACTTAATCCAATCAGGGTCCCTGATATCCTCATACTCAAAATATTCCTCTAGCTCATTGATCTAATCAATCAACTCATCCGGGTTTAGATTTCCCAAAAACATGCCAACATCAATTTTAGGTCTTTTTCCATTCTTGGAAATTTCCCTAAAAATCTTCTCCTCTACTTGGTTTAGGACTTCTCCATCTCATTCCCCTTCCTTCCCAATATTTCCTTCTTCATTTTCTTCCTCACTTTCCTCACCTATGACAACATTCACCCCTATGCAGATCTCCTCCTACAATGCCTAGACTTATCTCTAGAGGGCTCTAACCATAGGAGTAACAACTCTAGCCCTTCTACCATGATCCCTTCAATGAGGCATCTTATTGATAAAAACTCACAACCACAGTCTTGGTAAAAATTGCCTCATAGTCGATGCTCTATCTACACACTCAGGAAAACTTACTCTGATACCACTTAATGAGCACACAATCCAAGACCAAAATGAACACAATAGGATAAGGGAAATATTATTATTAGAATTGATCTAATATTTAATTTAGTACACTAAAAATAGACTCAAAGACATGCCCCATGGGCTACAATGTTGTCTGAATCTAGAGAAAATCTTCCTCACAGTACCCTCTCTCAAACTCCATCAAAAATTGCCTTTTACAATGCAAAGAATATTCTTAAGTACCCAAATTAGTTTTAAGGTTAGGAATTCATTCTATAATATGCCATTTGACATCCATAACAAAATTAGAAGGTTCTAAAAAACATGTCAGAAGTTGGTGTAAAATTAGAAGAATCCAAAGATGGTAGTCCAACTTCCAGGAGGCATAACTATTAATCTAGGACTTTGATTGATGAATTATTTACATTTTCCAAAATATCTCCAAGTGATCTATAGCCCTATGAGAAAGCTCCACTTGTATCCCATTTTTCAAGTCCATACAAGACTATTTAGTGCCTCAAATCTAACTTTGAAGTGCTCTTAAGAGTCTTCAAGCAACTTAAAACTGCAATAGCTTTCAAATCGTAAAGCCTTTTGACCTGATTCTTTTTTTGGAGTGCTTTAAATTAAAATTATAATCATCCCTCCAACTTACACCCTCTAACTCATTATAATTATGGCTCAATTATAAAATAACTAATTTTTTACATTAGCATGTATCCCAAGTTGCTCAAAAATTCTAACCTAGAAAACCAATAGTGGAACTATGAGAGTTGGAATCTTTATTTGACCCAAATGGGTATCCAAAAATGAAAACACTTTAAATAGAAACTAACACCAAGCATATTTTTGGGTGATAAAGGATTGCCCTTACACTACTAGATTCTCCTACATCAAATCCTAGGGTCTTGACTTGGATGGACATGCAATTACATTGGGAGTGGAAGTGTGTGAAGATATCATTATATCATCTAAGTTGAGTCATCCTTTAAGGTACATAGAAACAAAACATTAGTGATTGATTATTTCACACATGATGTTTCCTATAATGAGGTGAGTGATGTGGATACAACCTCACATCATGATGTAGATTTTAAGTCATAAAAAATGTATAGAGTTATAAGTTTTAGAGTTGTCATCATTGGCTAGGAAACTTAAGGTTAATGACAATATGACTATCATGGTCACAAAAAATTTTGATGTTTCTTGTTTGATGTTGGCTACCTTTAGGGAAAATGCACCAAGTTGTGGTTCCAAAAAGATGAAACACATTTTTTAAAAAACATTTCAATAGTGTGTGCACACTATTGGAAAACCTATTTATTGACTACAACCTGCAACCCATTTGATTTTTTTGTTTTCTTTTGTTGGTTGCCTTCTTTGCCCCCAACAATATGCACACTTTTTTAGAAGGTTATATCTTTGCTCATTCTCATCCTCAAGATGTTTCCTCATCACCGAAGATCAAGATCAGGTTCATCAAGTATATTTTGTAACCTTATTTTTGCATTGTTTTATATGTTTTTTAAAAATTTTGCTTTAAGTTTTTTTTAAAAATGCAATTGATTTCTTATCAAGAAATGTGAATAATCAACCACCAAATCTATATCCTGATCAAAAAAATCCTCCACAAAATCAAAATGAAACCCTCTACAAGATCAAAATTAAAACCCTCGTGAGGAAGAGCAAGAACCTTCACAACCTCCACTGATTGAAAGACCTCTTCCTGGCACCCAAGACAATATAATGAATGATATCAAAATAGGTAAATTTGAATTAGAAGCAATCATTGGTAGGTTAAAATATTGCGAGAAAACTAATCCCATAAAAGCACAATTGACATCCTCCCTTGAGTCCATTATGAGCTAGGTAGCTTTTTTTAGTGGTCAGTTAGATATTTGGCATGTTAAGGGAGAAGAAAAAAGAAGATATATGAAAAAAAAAATTATCCTATGAAGATGTCAATAAAAAGGACATAACAAAAGGTAACATATGTGTATTATTTAAAAATCTAGGAAAATAAGAAATTGTTAAAACTACAACTAAAAGGTTCCACATCCATTGGTGCATCCATGATGATATTAAAAGTAACTTTTGGGATAGATGGTAGATGGTCTTTGATGCCCCTCCCTACAATAATCATTAGGTTCCAATATATTTATTAAGAAAATTTTATTGTGAGTTTGTCCTTGGGGAGATCCCCAATTATTTTGGCATATTAGATTCTTATGGTAGAGGTGGGGAGTTCGTCGTTTGAGAGGTCAAAGGCACATTGTGACCCTAATGCAGATAGGGTGCCTGTTGTCAAGCTACAGGGTGAGCATGTCATTATTCATTTAGTTGTGAAAGAACATGTGGAGACTAGTATTCTAGGGACTATTAATCCTTTGACATAGACCATCATTCATTGTGCCAGTCCATTAGTTGAGGAGGAGTCTTCTTTGTGTAGCAGTCACATGTGCATGTCATGTTGATCCTTATGCATGTTTAGCAGTCTCATTGGAGACACTATGGATGATGGGTTCGTAACTGATGACTTCCTAACTGAGACATTTGGCATTGACACATAGGTAAATTACAATTATAATAAAATAAGTTGATCACATTTTGTATGTACAATGAATGACTAATAAATTAGCATTTCTTGACATTGTTCAAAATTCAAAGTAAGAGTGTTGATGATGTTAGATTGTGGTGACTGATCAGGAAAGTACTGTACATACTTCATAAATAGTGGTTTAATACTTGTATAAAAGGGCTTAGGGTTGGGTATTTTTTTATAATGTTGTGATATGAAATTGGTTCTTGCGGCAGTATTGAGTTGTAAGGGATTACGGATTGTAATCAGGTTGTAATCACTGGATTGTAATAAGATCGGACTTGCTGTTTGGTGGACGTAGCCCAGGGATTGGGTGAACCACGTTAAATCTTGGTGCCTTGTGTTCATTTCTGTGTGTTCTATTATTTTCTATTATTGGTTATATTTGCATGTAGTTTTTTATTTCTTTTTGTGGTTTATCCTAACAAGTGGTATCAGAGCAAGGTTGTCTTTCAGTTATCCTCTGCAGGAAAGTCTCACAGTTGAGTGGGAGTGATGGCAGATGAGGGCAAGTTGAGGGTTGATAGGTTTAATGGGCAGAACTTCTAGTTATGGAAGATGCAAATGGAAGACTATTTATATCAAAAGGATTTATGAAAGCCATTGGAAGGAAAAGCCAAGAATCAGGGAACTATGTCAGAGGCTGAATGGGATCTTTTGGAAAGAAAGGCACTCGAAAGCATTCGGTTATGCTTGGCACCATCAGTGGCATTTAATATTACAAAAGCAAAGACGACAGAAGATTTGATGAAAACCCTAGCGACACTATATGAAAAGCCCTCTGCTTCAAATAAGGTATTTCTCATGAAGCGTTTATTTAATATGAAAATGGCAGAAGGTGGATATGTTGCAGATCATTTAAATGAGTTTAATACTATTACTAGTCAATTATCTTCTGTGGGTATCAATTTTTATGAAGAAATTAGGGCTCTCTTGATTTTGTGTTCTTTGCCTAAAAGCTGGAATGGCTTGGTAATGGCAGTGAGTAATTCTGTTCTTGGATCTAGTACCCTAAAATATGATGATGTGATCGGTGTTATTTTAAGTGAGGAAACTCGTAGAAAATCCTCAGGTGGATCTACATCAGGAAGTGCTTTAAATGCACAAAGCAGGGGCAGAATGACTGAAAGAGGAAGTAACTCTGGAAATCGTGAGAAAACAAGAGGAAAGTCAAAGGGGAGGAGGTCTCAATCGAGAGGACCAAATGACTACTGGTACTGTGGGAAACCAGGGCACAAAAAGAAAGATTGCTGGAATCGAAAGAAAAATGAAGGAGATAAATCAGATGGAGACAAGGAGGCAAATGTGGTAAGTAACAAATTTGAAGAGGATGCTTTGCTTCTGTCTTTAGAGAGTGTTGATGATTCATGGGTTTTAGATTCTGGTGCTTCATTTCATGCTACACCTCATAGAGGTTATTTCATTGATTATGTCCAAGGGGATTTTGGGCTTGTTTATTTGGGGGATAATGAACCCTATTAGATTGTTGGAAAGGGAAAAATTAAGATTAAGTTGTAGAATGGGAATCATTGGCTACTACATGAGGTAAGACATGTTCCAAAACTAAGTAGAAATTTAATTTCAGCAGGGCAACTCGGTGATGAGGGTTGTGTAGTTAGTTTTAATGATAAAAATTGGAAGGTTTCAAAAGGTTCCCTTGTAGTAGCAAAAGGTGTGAAAGTAGGCACCTTATATCTTTGTACAGGTCATATTGTTCCTTCTACTTTGATTGTTTCAGAGAAAAATGAATATTCAGGAACAATTACTGCAGTTAAGCAGGGAGAACAAATAGTTGTTGTAGATTCTGATACAATGTTGTGGCACAATAGACTTGGGCACATGAGTGAGAAAGGTATGAAAGTACTTCATTCAAGAAAAGTTTTACCAGGCCTAAAATGTGTGAATATGGATTTTTGTGAAAGTTGTGTGTATGGAAAACAAAAGAGAGTGAGTTTTGTAAAGACAGGGAAGGAAAACAAAAAGGAAAAATTAGAGCTTGTGCATACAGATGTATGGGGACCAGCCCAGGTATCTTCCCTTGGTGGCTCTCATTATTATGTTACATTTATTGATGACACAACTAGAAAAGTATGGGTTTATTTTCTTAGACAAAAAAATGATGTATTTCAAACTTTTAAGAAATGGAAATGCTTGGTTGAAAATGAGACTGGTAGGAAATTAAAATGTCTCAGATCTGATAATGGTGGTGAGTATTGCAGTCATGAATTTGAAGATTATTGCTCCACTAATGGTATTCATAGACAAAAAAATATTCCAAGGACTCCACAGGAAAATGGACTGGCTGAATGCATGAACAGGACTATAATGGAGCGCGCAAGGAGCATGAGGTTGCATGCTAGGTTGCCCTTACACATGTGGGCGAAGGCTATCAATACTGTAGTATATTTGATTAATAGAGGTCCCTCTATTCCTTTGGGCTGTGGTATTCCAGAGGAAGCATGGACTAGTAAGAAGGTGAGTTATTCTTTTCTCAAGACCTTCGGTTGTGAAGCTTTTTCTCATATAGACTCTGAAAATAGAACCAAGCTAGAAGCTAAATCAAAGAAATGTGTCTTTGTTGGATATGGCATTAATGAATTTGGTTATAGGCTTTGGGATTTTGAAAATCTTAAAATTATTAGAAGTCGGTATGTCATATTCAATGAGAAAGTGTTGTAGAAAGATCTGTTGCAGCAACATTAGAAGAAAGAAGATGATTATGTAGTGTTGGATGATACTCCAAAAGCTAATGTTCCAGCCATTCCTCATGATGTGCAACAATTGCAACAACAAATACCACACACACCAGTGAATTTTAGATGGTCAACAAGGCAAATTAGACCTCCACAAAGGTTTTCTCCCTCTTTGTATTCTATTTTACTTACTAATGCTGGTGAACCTGAAAGTTATGATGAAGTTGTGCAGGTGGATACTAAGATTCAGTGGGAGTCTAAAATGAAAGATGAAATGGACTCTTTGCTAAAAAATAAGACATGGGATTTGTGCAAGTTGCCTACAGGTAAAAAGGCTTTACAGAATAAATGGGTTTACAAGTTGAAAGAAGAGGAAGGAGGTTAAAAAAGATTTAAGGCCAGGTTAGTTGTAAAAGGATTTACACAGAAAAAGGGAATTGATTTTGATGAGATATTTTCTCCTGTTGTTAAAATGACTTCTATTCGTACTATTTTAAGTCTTGTGGCTACTAAAGATTTTCATTTAGAGCAGATGGATGTTAAAATAGCCTTTATTCATGGTGATTTGGATGAAGAAATATATATGGCTCAGCCACAGGGTTTTGAGGTCAAAGGTAAGGAGAACTTAGTGTGCAAATTGAAGAAAAGTTTATATGGCTTGAAGCAAGCACCTCGACAATGGTATCTGAAGTTTGACAATTTTATGCATAAGCATGGATATAATAGGTGTCATTCAGATTACTATGTTTATTTTAAGAAGTTGGATGATGATAGCTACATCATTTTATGTTTATATGTTGATGATATGCTTGTAGCTGGGTCTAACATGGATCTTATTAAGGGGCTAAAATGCCAATTAACACACGCATTTGCTATGAAGGATTTGGGGGCAGCAAAACAAATCTTTGGTATGAAGATTTGCAGATATAGGAAGAGCAGAAAATTGACGCTATCTCAAGCTAATTATGTTGAGAAGGTGTTGCAACGTTTCTCTATGGAGAATGCTAAAGCTGTCAGCACGCCTTTACCTGGTCATTTGAAATTGACTAAGGAGATGTGTCCCAAGACACAGGAAGAGGAGGATAAGATGTCCAAGGTACCCTATGCTTCAGCTGTAGGAAGTTTGATGTATGCTATGGTATGCACTAGGCCAGATATTGCACATGCAGTGGGAGTCGTTAGCAGGTATATGAGTCATCCAAGATTTGAGCATTGGAATTTTGTCAAGTGGATTCTCAGATATTTGAGAGGAACATCCAATAAGTGTTTACACTTTGGGGGCTCTACTACTGATTTATAGGGCTATGTTGACTCAGATTTGGCTGGGGATATTGATACCAAGCGGAGTACTACAAGTTATGTCTTTACTGTTGGTGGGGCAATCGTGAACTGGGTTTCTAGGTTATAGAAGATTAATGCTCTCTCCACTACAGAGGCAGAGTATGTTGCTACTACAGAGGCATCCAAGGAGATGATATGGCTTCAATTCTTCTTGGAATAATTGGGACATCCTCATAAGGATAATTATTTGTTCACAGATAGTCAGAGTGCCATTCATCTTGCTAAGAATTCAGCTCTGCATTCTAAGACCAAACACATATAGTTGTGGTACCATTTCATTCGGTCAGTTTTGGAGGATGGACAGTTAAAGCTGGAGAAGATACATACCAATGACAATCCAGCAGATATGTTGACAAAGGTTGTAACAAGGGAGAAGCTGAACTCCTCTTCAGCTTTAGTTGGTCTTTTAGACTGAACATGAATAAAAGAACAATAGAGTCCAAGATGGTTTGATCCAGTGGGAGCCCCATGTGGTAGTGGTATTGCTATAGGATCAGCCTCCAAGTGGGAGATTGTTGTTTAGTGTGGAGCCTGATCAGTCCCCAAGTGGGAGATTGTTAGATTGTGGTGACTGATCAAGAAAGTACTGTACATACTTCATAAATAGTGGGGTTTGGGGCATCGCCTCGAAATTTTTTTTTGGGCAGTAGCCGACATGGTAGCCAACATATTATGGCCAACATGTTATAACCCTAAAGCGGTTTAATACTTGTATAAAAGGGCTTAGGGTTGGGTTTTTTTTATAATGTTGTGATACGAAATTGGTTCTTGCGGTGGTATTGAGCTGTAAGGGATTACGGATTGTAATCAGGTTGTAATCATTGGATTGTAATAAGATCGGACTTGCTGTTTGGTGGACGTAGCCCAGGGATTGGGTGAACCACATTAAATCTTGGTGCCTTGTGTTCATTTCTGTGTGTTCTATTATTTTCTGTTATTGGTTATATTTGCATGTAGTTTTTTATTTCTTTCCGTGGTTTATCCTAACAGATGACCCTAGTACACATTCCCCAAAACCATTTTGCATCCCTTCGATGAGTCGACATGTATGTATTGATTTAATAATTTAAATGAATACATATATTTATTAAGTAATCAAATTAAGGATTGACATTTTTTTTATTCATGTGCATTAGTTTTCTATTGGACCATCAACACTCACGAGGGACTCTAAGCTTAAGCATCATACAAGCTTCATAGAGGTACGTTTGTTTCATGATAATTTAATTCATGTTTAATTCTATTATATTATATAAAAAAACATGTAAATTGTATTATATGATTTGCAGATGTTGACATCAGAGACTCCTCATCTTCGCTAATCCATCGATTATGGAGTTGCTACCACTGTGCCTAGTTCAAAGCCATTGACTGGGGTATGAAAGAGTTTTCATAGTTTTAGTTATTTTTAATAATTGTATAGAGTGACTATTTGATGGTGTTAATTTTGTGTTTACATATATTTGATATCAATATATAATAATTATTGATTCATATATACTTTTTTTGTATCAGCTCTAGTTAGAAAGGATCCTAAACAAGAGGACAAGTGAGCATGTGAGGAAGACTCCATCATCCCCATCATCTCCCTCTATGCAAAGAATGGAGACCTCTAGGGGTTTGTTTCTTTCCTCTCATGGGAAGGAGAAGATATAGGGATGGACACATGTATAGGCATCAATGGACATATATCTTGGATTCTATGTTAGTGGACATATTTGACATACATTTGATGTATAATGATATTATATATTTGATGTATGACACATATTTGATGCAGGACATTATTAGACTTACCACTTTGGTGCATCAATTTGTTCATGTATGACATTATTGGTTATCATAATATATATATCTTATTTTTCTTGTTTACATTTTAAGTATTTCATGTATTTTATTTTATTGTAATTTGTATCCAAAATAAGGGTAAGAATCGTTATAATAAGGTTTTATAGTATCTTTTGACATGTGAATAAGGTTATGATATTAATTTGTATTTAGATTGTACAAGTTATGATTACTTTTGATTATGAGTAACTTATTTGGAATTTTTGTTAGGATGAGAAAAATGATACTTGAATTCTTATTACTATTATACAATTGACATTAAAATTTGAATCTTGAGTTGGTTGTATTATGTAAATGTCTAAGCTTGAATCTTAGTGTCATCATAAACATGTCAAGAGTTTATATATGTTTTATCTTCATAAAATGAGAAGACTTGAAATAAAGTCTTTAATTTATTCATAGAATTTGATATTAGTATTTCTTGTATCCATCTCGTCAAGAGCTTCATTCATGAAAACACATTATATATCCTCTTCTTATGATTTGTGTAGCTATAGTTGTCATTTTTTCTTGCATGTCTTTGACTACACCACAAGTTTCAATGGTGCAAAGTTCAACAACAAAAGTGTAATTGGGCCAAACAATCTTCAATGTCTTAAAGTACTTTTACCTTACCCACTCTTCCTAGGTCTACAAGACTCTCCTAAATAATTTTCAAACAATAACAAGGTTCTACACAACTCACTATACTTCAAAGAAACTTTTCAACATGGTGACTCTAACAATCAACTTTTGATATAGGGCACAAACTAAGAAATGGTCATTATTCAACACCTTGATCCCAGCCAATACTTGGAACACTTCAAGGAATATGCAAAGATCATATTCTAGCAATATTTTGGGGTTCTCCAACTTTCATAATAAAAAATGCACTAAGAGGTCTAATTCTTTAGTAGTACTTTGAAACAAGTTTTAGGTTAGTAACTCAAAATTTCCCCAAAGAACTTGATAAAAAATTTATGGTTCTAGATACCCTTTTGGAAGTTACATATACCACTCAAATGCAAATTCTCCAACCTATTCCTGCACCCCTAAATCCACACAAGCCTCACAAAGATAATTGGCCATACTAAGCATGGAACACTAGGTAAAGAGAAAGAACAAATACTTAGGTATTAGGAATTGATTTGGGATGTATTCTCTTACTTAATTCAAGATGAAACAATCATTCACCAAATTCTATCACTTCATCTCAATTCCTGCCCTACAAATCTTTGAAAAAATGGTTGAATACATGAAGGTATTCAACCTAGGGCACATTCATAGGACCCTTAGTTCTTTTAAGCTAGGCATTCCACTTAGGAATCTAAATATACATACCATAATCTTACAAATCCTAGGAGGCTATGGAAATCCAACTAGGGAAATGCAAGTTAGGGAATAAATTCCATCCAAACCCTTACTTTTAGGGTTTGTTCAACTAGTTACAGAAAAATGGTAATATCTTGCTCCTCATTTCACTAAATTGAACAAGATCAAGTACAATATAACAAAAAATTAGAGATCTATCAATTCATAAAAATAGTTTCAGTCTCTCAATTTGCACAACTTTGTGTAGACAATAAATGCTAAAAAGAATTATTTATTCCTTCTTCAAAATTGTTTGAATGCAAATCATATCATAGCTCTGATTTCCTTGGGGTGTTAGGATATAAATACATCATTTCCAGTAGTGATAACCAAAATTTGAATGGTTAGAGTCTTTGTATAGTAAGTTGTAACTTCTAGCCAAAAGTTGTTAGCAATATTTGTTGCTTAAAAGAAAATTTTCAAATATTGCTCCATAAGACTTTACTAACTTAACATTTGAAACTCTTAAGACCCTAATAAGATTCAATGACTCACAAAAAACATCATAAGTCATATTATTACTCTAAATATGAAAATTTAAGATCCTTAAGACTAAGTGAACTTAGGTTTATATGAATGCCTAAAGTTTCCTAGCCATACAATAGGATCATTCTTATTAAAAAATAAACATAAACCAACATCATTCTATGATATGAATCATCATCATATGCAAAACCTTTGTTAAGATGAATCATCACCATATTCTTTCTTCCATCATATCATTGCTTACCATGGCACTTATGTGTCTTGCACCATTCAACATCACCCTAGATGGGGATACAAAATTAAAATAGAATCCAATCTCAAAAAATATAGAGAGTTTATTGTAGGCATCAATAATGTGATCTTGTAGCACCCAACATTGCATCCATGCCTAGCACGAGCTCCAAGATACACCCTATCAAAGTTCACTACCCTATGCCATTTGGTGACTCTCAAGGTCAATTTATTTCAGCATTCTCGAGAATGTTTGAGAAATCAACATGATAGGACAAGATTGGGACTAGGGTTTACTTAGAAACATAGAGCTAATGAAGAAAATGGTTTTTGCCCATGATGAACGATTAGAGAGATTCACAAGTTGGAAACTTCATACTAGACAACACTACAATTTTAAGCATCACCTAAGATGGGGCTGCAAAATCAAAATGAAATTTAATATCCAAAAAGAAAGAGAGGTTATTTTAGGTGTCAAAACATGACCCTATATCTCTTGGAATTATACCCATACCTTGTACAAGCTCCTAATTAGAGAGATTCATTAGTTGCGACTTTGTACTAGCCAACACTACAAGTTTTAGCATCACCCAAGATGGGGCCACAAAATCAAAATAGAATCCAATTTCCAAAGAGAGATATTTTATTGTAGGTGTCAACAACACAACCTTGTAGCACCTAGAATTGCATCCATACCTTGCATGAGCTCCGAAATAAACCTTGTCAAAGTTTGTTGCCCTATAGCATTTAGTGACTCTTAGGGGTCAATTGTGTTTAGCATGCCTGAGAAAATTCAAGTGTTCAATAGGATGAGATGAGATTAGCACTAGGGTTTACCCATCCACTTAGAGTTAACATAGTAGAAATTTTGGTCCCATGATGAATGGTTAAAGAGATTCACCAGTTAGCAGCTTTGTACTGGCCAACACTACAAGTTTCAACATCACCGAGATGGGGCCATAAAATCAAAAAAAAATCCAATATCCAAAAAGAGAGAGATTATTGTAGGTTTCAATAACATGACCCTATAGAACCCAAAATTGCATCCATACCTCATATGAGCTCTAAGATACACCCTATAAAAGTTTGCTACCCTATTAGTGACTCTTAGGGTCAATTCTATTTGGTATGCCTGAGAATGGCTGAGTTGTTAATGAGATGGAGTGAGCTTGGGAATAGGGTTCACCCAGCCACTCAGAGATAAAAGAGTAGACAGTTTGGTCCCATGATGAATGGTTAGAGAGATTCACCAGTTGGTGACTTTGTACTAGCCAATACTACAAGTTTTAGCATTACTCAATGGGGCCGCAAAATCAAAATAGAATCCAATCTCCAAAAAGAAATAGTTTATCATAGGTGTCAACAACATGACCTTATAGCACTTGAAATTTCATCCATACATCACACGAGGTCAGGGATACACTTCGTCAAAGTTCACTTCCCTATGGCATTTAGTGACTCTTAGGGTCAATTCCATTTGGTGTGCCCAAGAAAGTTCAAGTGGTCAATGAGATGGGATGAGCTTGGGACCAGGGTTTACTTGGCCACTTAGAGCTAACAAAGAAGATATTTTGGTCCCATGATGAATGATTAGAGAGATTCACCAGTTGGAAACTTTGTACTAGCTAACACTACAAGTTTCAACATCACTTGAGATGGGGCCACAAAATCAAAATAGAATCTGATCTCCAAAAAGAGAGAGATTATTGTAGGTGTTGATAACATGATCCTATAACACTTGAGGATGCATCCATACCTCACATGACCTTTGAGATATCCCTCATCAAAGTTTTCTACCCTATGGCATATAGTGACTTTTAGGGTCTACAGTATATAAATATTACATCAAATTTTTTTGTAATTATTTTCAATCTAATGAACAAACTAAATCTTCTCTACATTTCAATATCTCAAGTATTACCTCGTGGTTTGACTCTCAAACCTTCCAAAGAGTTTATTATGTGGTTTTCCTTGTAATTTTATCAAGTGGACATTTGATGTGATAACAAGGTTCAAAAAATGAAGAAGCCTCCTCTCTATGTGCCAATCCTTGAATAACCAAAAATTAAGGTTCTTCATAGAACATTGTCTAAGCCATGTATTAGTTACAACCACCACACCTATATGGTACTCTAAACCTTTACCATTTGTAATCGAGTGATCAAATTTTTTTAGCCTAGATGTAACAACACATAATAATCTATCCCTTCTTCATTGTCTTCAGGTGTAATAACAACAAAAAAATGACCTTCAGTGATAAATGTACATAATGCGATTATTAATTTAGTAAATACTTAGGTAAAAGTTATAAAGTTACATATTAAATTTACAATATATATATATATATATATATATATATATATATATATATATTACTAGGTTGCACTAGATTAGACAAGTAGTCAAAGTTAATGGATGAATCCATCTCTACTATTTCTAGTGCTTGTAAGGGATGATGGGTGTTAGTTGGGTCCAAAACCTATATATTCCATTTGTCCACCCATTCAGTCGACTCACACTCATCCCAATTTTTCTCTACACGTGATGGACAAAATTATGCCATTTTTCATGTGTGGATACTCCATGAACTTGCATCATAGCTTCTTTGATCCTATCAGTGTGCAATAATCCTCATATGGTGCAATATTAGTATTATCTATCAACTAAAAAAACTATTAACCATAGACTCACCTTCCTTTCCTAGACCTATTGTAGTATTACACTAGTGGATGATGAATTTTGCATCTATTAATGTTGCTCCATCTTTGTACTTTCATTCTTCATGAGCTAAGGATCTTTTGATGTGTGTGCCTACACCATTGTGATCTCCCTTTCCATGACTAGCCCCTATGAAATTCCACATATATTGAATTTTAGACAATCTATGTATCTTGTTCAACCAATAGAACATCTTTGCATTCTTGAATTGAGATGCATGATTGTCTGACCAAATAATGTGTTGGCAATGTGATATGCCTCTTTTAGCCAAATCTCCATAATATAGTTGAAAAAAACTATGTAAAAAATATGTAGAATGTGATTGATCATCATTGATGTAAAAATGGTACTCCCTCAATTTCTTCTTGTCATCCTCTTTACTTGTAGGTGAATGCATGAATGTTATGTGAACAAATATGGAAACTTGTTGAGAAGTATAATGTTAGGAATAAGGTGTCTCAACCTTGGATAATTCCTATTCTTATTATTTGTTTTGTAAATGTATTTTTTGAAATTAATGTAATTAAGTGTGAGTGTACATGTCTAGTTGGCATGTTGATGTGTCACTCCATTTACATGTTTTGGCATCTCAAATTGTGTGTAAGGAGATCATGACTAAAATGCTATGATGAATTCCTATGATGTGTAAGAGCTATCTTTGGAAGATTTGATGATGGGTGAAGATGTGAAGACATGTGACAATTAATCATCAAGTACTATACACTCATGTCTCCATCTAGCACATGGGGTTCAAGGCATCGGCTTGAATTTTTTTTGGGTTTCTACTTTTCTAGAGAATGATAAAACCCCAATAAAGTTGTTCTTTGGAAGTTTTCCTAAAAATGGAAAGTGCATTATATAAGCATTTTTAGGGTTGTACATAGGAGGGTGTGAAAAGTGTATTGTTGGTTGCTATATAGTTAGTCTTCCATGTCCTAAAAGATCTTGCACTACAAGTGTGTTGTAACCTTTATGCTGAAGATAATAAATTGTGCAAGTTTTGGAGGGGTGGGGTTGTTTTATTGGAAGGTTTTTCCCCATTGGCTTATCTTTGTGTTTATTTATTTTCTTTCTCTACTTTTTTTTTTTGTATTTATGGTTGAATACAATATTATTGTTCACATAAGATTGAATCTAAAATAGTAAGGGTTTGAAAGAATTTGCACAATACTTTCCTTATGGGATTAGTGTAGTAAGCTTTTTTGCACATGACTTTCCTTACAAGTGGTATCAGAGGTTGATCAACTTTTGATCCTAGTTGTTGGGTATTATTTTAAAGTTAATCTCAAGTTGAGTGGGAGTTTTGTGTAGAGAATTCTAAATCTTATTTGTAGATTGAGATGGCTAGTTCATCATACAGAAAAATGGAGGTGCAAATATTTTTTGGTAATAATTTTGAGTTGTGGAAACTTAAAATGGAAGACTTGCTTAAAGATCATGATCTATGGGAGGTGACATCACTTGATGTGGGATCCACAACAATATCTCAAGTAGATTGGGATCTCAAGGATAAAAAAGTTAAGGGTCCCATTAGAATCTGTCTAGCTAATTTAGTTCTCCTAAATGTTCTTGATGAGAAGATTGTAGTTTGTGGACATGGCTTGGGTCTGTCTATTAGGCCAAATCTCTCGTGAACAAGTTCTTCCTAAGGAAAAAGTTGTATTCTCTAAGAATGGAGAAAGGAGGATCTATTATAGATCATCTAAATGCTTTTAATTTACTAATTACATAGTTGACATCATCTCGTGTCAAGATAGAGGAGGAGGATCGATGTATGACCCTATTATGTCCTTGTTGGATTCATGGGACCATCTTGTGATGTCTCTTGGAAGTAATTTAGTCAATTTTAGAATGGATGATGTAGTATTTTTGCTATTATCTAAGGAGATGAGGAGAAATTTTTCAGATTCGGCTAAGAAATCTCTTTCTATTCATGGGAGATACAATCACAAAGGGAAGCAAAATGACAAGTAGTCTGGAAAGGGTAGATCCAAATCTTGTGGAAAACCAAAGACTCCTAGAAAGTCCAAGGAAAAATGTTGGAATTGTAATAAGACTGGGCACTTCCATAAAGACTTTAAAGATCCAAAGAAGAAGAAGAAGGCCTCATATTCAGGTTTAGGAAAATCTCAAGAAGATGGTGATGCTTTTATTGCAGCCTTGGCAATGCATGCATTTGATGACGTGTGGTTAATAGAATCGAGTTCTTCTTTCCACATGAGCTCTCATCAAAGCTAGTTCTCAAAGTATGAAGTGTTTCATGGTGGAAAGGTTTACTTGGGTAATGATTCTCACCTAAAGATAGTTGGACAAGGACGGGTCACAATTATATTCCATGATGGACAAGTAAAGAGGATCAATGGAGTAATGTACATCCCTAGTTTGGCATGAAACATATTATCTATAAGTATGTTTAATGATGAAGGTATGCAAGTTGTTTTTTCTAAATATGGATGCAAGATGATGAGCAGAGCTATGGTGCTTACTAAGGGTATTAGGAGAGGTACTCTGTTTCAACTTGATGCATGAATTTCTCAGTGCAATAGTTCTTCTATTTCAAATAAGAGAGAAGCTATCACTTCATCCCTACCATCTGAATGAACAATAAAGAAGACTGTGGTTATTGGTTCTAATGGTAGTGTAGCATGTGTACCTAAGGATGCAAACACATTGGAAGGAAAGCTTCCTGTAGAAATGACAATGTTGTGGCATATAAGATTTGGTCACATTAGTGAGAAGGGTCTCAGAACCCTGAAAATTAAGAGCATCATTGAGGGGTTAAATGATTGTAATCTCGAGTTTGACTTCTACGAACATTGTGTCTATGGTAAACAAAATCATGTCCAATTTTACTCTAGTTCTCACAAATATTCTAATGTTTTGGATCTTATTCATTCTGATATATTTGGTCCTATAAAAGTTCCTTCAATCTCTAAGTATATATTTTTTGTATCTTTCATAGATGATTACAGTAGAAGGACATGAATTTATTTCTTGAAAAGTAAGACATAGGTATTTAGTTAGTTCAAGGAATTTAAAGCCCTTGTAGTGAATCAAACCAGTAAGAAGATTAAGTGTGTGATAACTGACAATGGTGGTGAGTTTTTCTCAACAAATTGAAAGTTTTGTAAAGAATTAGGTATCAAGAGGCATAAGACAACTCCTTATACCTCACAAAAAAAGGAATTATAGAAACAATGAATAGAAAATTGATGGAGAAGGCTAGGAGTATGCTTAGTGGAGCTAGTATGGAACAAAATTTTTGGGTCGAAGTTGTGGTCACTGCTTGATATCTGGTTAACAGATCTCCTACATCGGCTCTTGTTGGTAAGACACCCATGGAGGTGCGGTCTAGTAAGAAGCCTTCAATTAGACATCTTTGTGTTTTTGGTTATGAAGCTTATTCGCATGTTCCAAATGAAAAAATATTTAAGTTGGAAAAAAAGATGTCAAATGTATTTTCATTAGATACAGTGTTGGTGTGAAGGGATGGGACCTTGCAAAAGGTAAGGTGTTGTATAGCAAAAAAGTTATTTTTAGAGAGCTTACATCTCTCCTATTGTGCTACAACTAGATGAAAAAGAGAACAAATAATATATTGTTGAGTTGCCTCCTACCCCTGAGAAGACTGAATAGAAAAACCATGTTGGGTCTAATGATGAGGAGAGCTCTAGTAGCTCTGATAGTTTAGAAGAAGAGGAAGAATAACCTCAACCTCAACCATTGAGGAGATCCACAAGAGTAAGAAAGTGGCAAAAAAGGTTTGGTTATTCTATGTTAGATTCCAATTTTTCCTTTTCTTTGATTACTAAAATTGATGAGCCTAGATCTCTGAAAGAGGCTTTGGATATGGAAGATGCAAGTTTCTAGATCGAGGCCATTGATGATGAGATGGCTTCATTGGATTAAAAAAACTTGGGACCTTGTACCTTTTTCTAAAGGATAGAAACATATTGGTAGCAAATGGGTGTTCAAGAAGAAATTCTGTGCAAATGGCAGTGTTGAAAGGTACAAATGAAGATTGGTTGCAAAGGGGTACTCATAGGTAGAAGAAATAAAATATGGTGAAATATTCTCTCCTATTGCAAAGTTGACATCCATTATATTTCTTTAATCTCTTCCTGCATCATATGATTTAGAGATAGAATAGATGGATGTAAAGACAACTTTCCTTCATGGTGATTTGGAGGAAGAGATTTATATGTCACAACCTGATCACTACATTGTTAAAGGTAAAGAATCTTTGGTTTGTAGATTAAAGAAGTCTTTGTATGGTTTGAAACAATCTCCTAGGATGTGGTACCTTAAGTTTGATGCCTTTGCGTTGTCAATTGGATTTGTAAGATCAAAATTAGATCATTGTGTTTATTTTAGAGTTGAAAATGATCACCTTCTTATTGTTGCATTATATGTTGATAATATGTTGCTATTTGGAAAGGGTAAGGGTATGATTTTTGATTTTAAATCTCAGTTGTTAACACAGTTTGAGATGAAAGATCTTTGAACAACAAAGTACATCTTGGGTATGGAAATTAGTAGAGATAGGTCTAATAAAAAACTTTGGTTGAGTCAAAATAAGTATGTGAAGTCTGTGTTAGATAGGTTTAGCATGACATATTGTAGACCATTGCATGTTTCTATTTCTATGGGAACAAAGTTATTTTTAGATGATTGTCCAAAATCTCCTAGTGAGATGGAGGACATGAGTAGAGTACCTTATCCTAGTGTGCAGTTGGCAGTCTTATGTATGCTATGGTTTGTACTAAACCAAACATTGCCCAAGTAGTGGGAGTTTTGAGTTGGTTTATGGCTAATCTTGGATGAGTACATTGGGATGCAGTTAAGAAAGTATTCAAATATTTAAGGGGTACATCAGATTACTTCATTTTTTTTATCATGGTAACTCTTCTGGATCTCTGCATTCAATTTGTATTCGTGGGTTTGTGGATTAAGATTAAGAAGGTGATATTGATAGTACGAGATCCACCAATGCTTATGTGTTCACTATGTTTGGTTGTACCATCAGTTGGATGAGTAAGCGAAAACCTATGTTTGCTTTTTCCACTACAGAAGATGAGTACATGGCTGCTACTCATGCTTGTAAGGAATCCATTTGGCTTAGGAGATTCTGTTCTGATATTGGTTTTGATGCAACATAGATTACTATTTTGTGTGATAGTCAGAGTGCTATTTTCCTTGCAAAGAATCAAACTTTCCATGCCAGAACAAAGCACATTGATGTGCAATTTCACTTTGTCAGAGATATGGTGGAAGATGGAAAGGTAAATTTTGAGAAGGTAGATACTATATAAAGAATGTTGCAGATGCATTGACGAAACCAGTAGGAATAGAGAAGTTCAGACGATATTTAGAGTCTATGGGCCTCTCGACCTATAATGGTTAGTTCCTATTATGTTCCCATTGCTCTTACAACATGT
The DNA here is from genome assembly GCA_028749045.1 of Cupressus sempervirens. Taxonomy (NCBI): domain Eukaryota; kingdom Viridiplantae; phylum Streptophyta; class Pinopsida; order Cupressales; family Cupressaceae; genus Cupressus; species Cupressus sempervirens. The sequence goes on along the minus strand of CM053784.1, from coordinate 186,953,946 downwards.
TTGACAAGTGGGAGAATGTTAGGAATAATGTGTCTCAACCTTGGATAATTCCTATTCTTATTATTTGTTTTGTAAATGTATTTTTTTGCAAATAATGTAATTAAGTGTGAATGTACATGTCTAGTTGGCATGTTGATGTGTCACTCCACTTGCATGTGTCAGTATCTTGAATTGTGTGTAGGGAGATCATGACTAAAATGGTTATGATAGATTCCTATGATGTGTAAGAGCTATCTTTGGAAGATTCAATGATGGGTGAAGATTTGAAGACATGTGGCAATTGATCATTGAGTACTACACACTCGAGTCTCCATCTAGTGTGCAAGGTTCAAGGCATCAATCCAATTTTTTTTGGGTTCTTACTTTTCCAAAGAATGGTAAAACCCTAATACGGTTGTTCTTTGGAAGTTTTCCTAAAAATAGAAAATGCATTATATAAGAATTTTTAGGGTTGTAGATAGGAGGGTGGGAAAAGTGTATTGTTGGTTGCTACAAAGTCAGTCTTCCTTGTCCTAGAAGAACTTGCATTGCAAGTGTGTTGTAACCTTTATGTTGAACATAATACATTGTGCAAGTTTTGAAGGGGTGGGGTTATTTTACTAAAAGGTTTTTCCACACCAGCATATCTTTGTGTTTATATATTCTCTTTCTCTATCTATTTTTTTGTATCCATGGTTGACTATAATATTATTATTTACATAATATCAAATCTGAAATTGTAAGAATTTGAAAGAATTTGCACATTAATATCATAAGGGATTAGTGTAGGAAGTTGTTTCCACACCTAAGTTTCCTTACATATAATACTTTTCTTGCACCTCATTTTGTGGTTATAGTGTGTGGTTCTCTATAAAATCTACAACCAAAAGAATGGTATCCAATGAAAATGTATCCATTCACAACTTGCAAATCCATCCATTGAGCTCTATGTGTATGCCTTGGATACTCATAAATAATTTTTTCACAAAAAATCTTCATGAACTCATATATTGGAATCTTTTCAATGACTAAATCACATATTTTACCTTGTTTTCCATCTTTTAGAGCATATGTCACTATCTCATATTTTCTGTAATCTACTATTTGATTTCCAATTGCATGTGTACTATTCATATGTTCACAAATTGATAAAAGCTGCAAAGAACTATAAAATAAGCATGTGCCATCCAAGCATGACATCTTGTAAAATTGTTGACCATCCCCTGTTTCACAGAAAATGTTGGATATGAATTCCCTTGAAGATCTAGGTGGCTCATTCATGTGGCAATTTTGTAAAATAACCTCAGAATGCAAAAACACACATATATGCTTGAAAACATAAAAAATGTTAGGAAATTTAATATGTATCCTACAAGAACAAGTTGCATGTGTGAGAGATTTATCTTCACATAAAAAGGTTTACCCATCTCAAAAAATATTTGATTTATTTAAATTTGAGGATACATACCAATAAATTTTGCAAAAATTTTTGTTTGAGTTGAGTCCAAAAAATATTTTGCATGTGGATCACAATTTTGGCTACCAATCCTCCTTCTTACAACATCTCTTTGATTAGTGGAAGCACACATGTTACTTTTTCAAAAATCTTCAATCAACTATTTCAATGCTTCACTAATTTCTTTATCCTTTAGTAGTAGTCTACTGCTAAATGCCCATAACTCATTTTATGTTGGATCTTCTACTCTCCCATGCCTTACAATGGCTCTCCTTAGAGTACCTCTACCAATTTTTAATGTTTTATTTGTCTTTCTCATGAGTCAAGATTTCTTCATTTGGGTACTTAATATTGTTGAAGTAAGTAAGCATCTTGTGATATACTACCTTTGGTGCATGATTTAAAGCCCACTTTGTCATATACACTCATTAGATTCTTTACAATAGTTTTTTCATTTGAATCATCTATTGTTCTTCGCCCAAGAATCTTCATGATGAGTGTAAATTTCAAATTCCTCATCATTTCAACAAATAATTGGCATTGACTTGTCATATTTAATTTTTCAAAGAATAATCTCCACATATGATTAACTTTTCTTTCACAAGTATGCTTGCTAATCTTGTCAAGCATTAATTTCAAAATGTTAGTATCAATATTTTGGTCTTCTAAAAAAAATCCTAGAAGGTTTTATAATCTCTTCCATTCCCTTAATATTTTGAACATCAACATAAGTTTGAGTGATTTGTATACCTTGAACCAAAGATGATGTGCCTTGGCAATAAGATGCAAAAGATGGAATATCACCTACTTGATATGTTGATGTTGTACCTTTAACATGACATGATGGAGTGTGTACATCATTGGATGTAGAAATTAGCATCTCTTCATCATGAGATGATGATATGACTCCAACATTTGAAGATGGTGTAGCTTCACAATTCAATTGTCTTCTTAAGTGTACAAGTCTCATTTGTTCTCTTTGTCTTTCCAATTCTTCCTATTTGTTTCTTTGTATTGGTGGTTCATGTTCCTCTTTGAAAGACAATTATTCATTATTGCATTGCAATTCTCTTTCTTAACATAGTAGTTTTATTTTATCTCTTCTAATTTCCAAATCTCTCTCCCTCTCTTCCATTGTTTGAGTTTTTGGTTTTTTTCTTGGTATGATAATTATTTTTCTATGTCAAATTATTCAAATTACTTATAATTTGTAAATAACAAATCATTCAAATACATATACATATTACAATTATTTTTTGAATACACAATACATATTGAATAACTTGTAAAATTATAATGAATTAATCATACACTAATATTTCTATCCATTTCCAAATAACAATTCATTCAAACATAATTTTTTTAATGAATTCACTATATATTAAACAACTTGTCAAATTATAATGAAATTTGTTTCTATAGTAACAAAGAATATTTAAAAAGGATTGTACTAACCTTTTCTATACAAATAATGTTAAAAATCCCTTCAAATAGTGTATCTAATAATTGAACTTGGTGTTTTCTAGCTTCCAATACCATGAAACCTATGTTTTCTATCGGAACAACACAACAAACAATAGATAAAAAAGAGAATTTGGGTTAGTAGGGACCCAAACTTTCTTTATAACCATTTTTTTGTGTTTTCACATAGTGCGAAAGAACTATGGTATGTATGCACTATGTGAAATCTCTCTCTCTCTCTCTCTCTCTCTCTCTCTCTCTCTCTCTCTCTCTCTCTCTCATCCCTTATATGGGTCAGTAGAGACCCTCGCTCTCCCTCTCTCCCTCTCCCATCTCCCCCTCTCTCTCATCCCCTACTCTCTCTCTCTCTCTCCTCCTCTCTCCCTATCCCACCCTCTCCCATCCCCTACTCTCTCCCCATTCTCTAATCTCTCTCACTCTACCTTCTGTCCCTCTCTCCTTCCCTAGCTCCCTATCCATCCTATGTTAATAAACAAGGCTTAAAAAGTGTGTGTGCACTATAGTGCGTACATGCACTATTTAAGCCTTGAATTAAAAAATTCTTTAAATAGCATGCACACAGTATAGTGTGTACGCACAATGTCACACACCCACTATATAAAGCATTGGATGCCACCAAGGCTAAGGCTTAGATTTTCCTTGGGGGTCCAACCCAAAGGATTGGAGTCACTAAATTAGTCTGAGACATGATTTGTAGCAAGCATACAAAAAATGAGTGATTTTTCTTCTGTGCTCTCCTTCAAGTTTCCTTGTAGTTGAGCATTGATATTTTCAGGTTACATGATATTGTAGATCTCTGTGTTAGCTATATAGCCATATAATTTATTTCAAATTCATACTATTTCAATCCTTTCAACTATAATTTCTTTCGAATGCATGCTAATTTTCTCTCAAAAACCAAAAATGTACTAATTAGGGTGTAGATTTTACCTGTTCATCGAATTTCACAACTTAGTTTTTTAGAAATTAGACTCCATTATACACTCCTTGAAAAAAGTAAGTTTTGATTTTGGATTAGTTTTCAATCATTTATAGGGGAAGCACATAAATGCCTCACAATTTTGGGACACGTCCAATTTCAAAATTCATAAAAAAATACACATTATAAAATTACCCAAAAATTTTGGGATAAACTACACGATGTTAGGTAACATTTGACTAGAGTGATTAAAGAATTTCAAAAAAAAGTTAAAATTTTAGGGGGGTCACACTTTGCACTATGTTATATTTTTTCTGAAAAAATAGTACCACTTTTTGTGGCCCCTTTTTAGAGGACCTACAACTAAACCATTTTGAAAAAAAAAAATTAGTTTAGAAACTAAATTCAAGCGACCACTACTTTTTTTTTTGTTATATCTTAAAATTTTGAGTGTAACTATCTTCAAATTCTTGTCAAAGTTCAGAAATTGTTGATTTTAGAAAAAAAAGGCCAATTATACCTCCCTTTTGGCACCACAACTTGGTACACTTACCCTTTGTTTGGAGCACTCTTATGAAAAATGGGCACAATGTTATTGGTTTTTCCTTGAAAAAGTTACATGCACTTCAAAACACCATTAGAATAATGGAACATGACTATTTATAGTTATTGGTTGATAGAGATTATTTTATCAAATGGGACTGCACTTACTATGATGCCTTTAAGGGAAAGAAGGAGGAGGCAAATGAGTTCACCCATGAGCTAGTGGTGACTATGATTCATTTAAGAATATCTAGTTGGTCCATCACGAGTCACAATTACAATCAAAATATATATAACCATGGAGTTGAGTTTGGCACATTTCTCACCAACTATGGATACAACACAATAATCTATAGTAGTAGTTGGTGATGATAATTTATCCATAGGTTATAGTTGTGAGTGGGTTGAGGATGTAGTTATATACATGACAAATATAGGTGTAATAATCTTAGATAGGATGAGTACTTTAGTTGATAACAATAGAGAACCACTTGTTCCATTAGGTTATTCCAAGATTAGTACTATAATAAATGGTGCAAGTTAGATTGTCAATAGGTCTTGTGTGGTAGTGGTGGGTTCTCTAGAGATTTGTGTGTTAATTCATGATGTTACTCCATCATCTTCACATGAGACTTCTTATGTATGATCTGGTTAGGAGTATGGTTCTTGTAAGGTTTGAGCAATACAAATCCATAGATCTAGTAGAACACCTGCATGAAAGAACCTATCATAGAGAAGCAAAGACAAGAGAAGGAAAAGGTTTAGCTCTGAAAATATGCAAGATTATATTATCAGACAAAAAGGTAAATGAAACAATACAATGGATCAAACCTTATAGAAGGAGATCAAAAACCCAGAAAGGAAACTCTAAGAGGTTAATTATTACATAGAGATGCATTTGCATGAAGTAAAATCTTAAGAATGGAGTAAAGATAATTTAATGAAATGAAATTAATTCTTTACTCTAACATCCCCTTAAGATGAGCAACAATACAGCTACAAAAAATGCATGAAAAAGAAAGGAAACTACCATGTTAAAAGAAAAAATGAGTCCCAACAACAAGGCCTGATGAGGTAACCAACAACCAAATCTTTGAAAAATAGAGAAATGGGGAAAACCACGTGGAAAAAACTCTACTCCAAAAAGAGATAGAAGAATGCTAAAAATAACAGAAGCAATGAAGGACTCATCATTGAGACCCCCAAAGAAAAATTTCTTCAATCCAAGCATAAAACACAAATGAAGATATTGTGGGGATGCAAAAGGTTTAGTAAAGATGTCAGTAACCTGCTTAGTAATGGGAATATACTCCAAGCTAAGAGAGTCATCTTGGATAAAATACTGAAAGAAATGGATATGAAGCTCAATGTACTTGGTCCTTTGATGCTCACCTAGGTTGCAAGAATTTTGTATAACACTCTAATTCTCACACTAAAGAAAAGTGGGACTATTAGGAGGAAAACAAAATTTTGTCATCAACTATCAAAGCCATAAAACTTTTTGACTAGCTAGCACAACTACCTTTTACCTAGCCTCTATAGATGATAATGCATGAGTATGCTACTTCTTGCAAGACCATGTGATAGGACCACAACCAAGATAGAAAATAAAGCCAGAAGTAGACCTACGATCATCTATATCACTAGCCCAATATGAGTTTATATAATCAACAATGTGAGGATCCCCTGATGTATAGTGAATGCCACATCATGTAGTCTTAATGTACATCAAACTATATTTTGAAGTTTATCAATGACTCTCATTAGGATCATGTAAGAATTGAGAGACAAGTCCAACCACAAAGAAAAGATCAAGATGTGTGTATGTTAGGTACACCAAACTACCCACAATTTGCATATATAAAGTGGAATCCACTATAGGAGTAGAGAAAGTGATAGACAAAATAACACCTAATTGGAAAGGTGTCAGAGAAAGCTTGCAATCAAGCATGTTGAATCTCTAAAGCATATCAAGTGCATACTTCTTCTAGAGTATGGTTATCCCATCTAATGACTGAACAACTCATAGGCCCAAAAAATAGTAAGAAGTCCAAGGTTTATCATCTTGAACTTCTCTCTCAAAGCTCCCTAAACACTTTGAATCATGGAGGATGATCTACTTGTAATAATGTAAGCATCAACATATAGCACACGTATCAATAGATCAGTCCTATGATGCTAAATGTACACAATAGGATCATAATGGCAATGTGTGAAGTGTGATGCAAGAAAGAAGGAAACCATCTTCTCATACCAAACTCGAGGGGCATGTTTGAGACCATACAAGGACCTTTGAAGTATGCACACCATGGAAGAGTCCTACATAAAACCCCAAGGTTTCTCCATAGATATCTCCTCATGTAGGTCTCCATGCAAAAAGATACTTTTCACATCCATCTAAAATATTGTCCATCCCTGAGAAGCTACAAGAGAGAGGACAAGGAAAATAGAATTCATCTTGGAGACATCAGAAAAGGTCTCAGTGTATTCAATACCCCCACCTATGAAAAGTCCTTCATAACAAGATGTGCCTTTTACCTATCAATAGAACCATCTATAGCATACTTGGTATGGTACACCCATCTTCGTCAAACGAACTTTCCTCCTTTCAAAAGAGGGAAAAGATCGCAACTGTGGTTCTTCATCAAGGAATAGTACTCCTCATCTATAGATCTATCCTAATTTGAGTGTCCTAGCACCTGTAAAAAAATATGTGGATAATCTAAAATGACATGACTCAATAGTCTAGTACTAGATACATAAGCACAAGTACAATAGGCATCTAAAAGATCTCTTGCCATAGGTCTAGCTACATCAATGATATCATGAGCCCACTTGGGTACTCATGGACCATTAGGGGCAGAGGGGAAGTTGGATCATCATCACGATCTTCCTCAAATGATAAATAATCTTGTAGAGAAGAACAAGAAGTGTTAGGGAGTGAGAGAGAACATGGTGATGGAGACTCCATCAAAGGATAACTCTCATTAAACTAGACATCTCACCGAAATAAGACCTCTTTGGAATCAGGATCAAACAACCTGTACATCTTCACATCCTTAAAGTAGCCATCAAATATGAGTGGTCAACTCTTCCTCTCCATGGATTTCCTTGATGCATCTGGAATAAATGCCCAAGCCTCACTACCAAAAATATAGAATGTAGAAACATCAGGTTTCACATGAGTCTAAGCCTCCTTAGGAGTTAAATATTGCAATGCCTTGTGAGGCATTTGATTCTAAATATAGCTAGCCCAATTGATAGACTTAACCCCAAAATTACTCATATCTCAAGACCATATCATATAATTGGCATCCCCTATAATATTCTATTATTTTTCTCAATATCCATATTTTTTTGAGGGGTATGGGGAAATATGAATTGATGATGTAAATCATGCTCAATGCAAAAATCTCTGAAAGATTAATTCACACATTTCCTACCATTGTGAGTGCTTATATGTCTGATAGATTGACTAGATTGCTTCTCCATAAATTTCTTATAGATTTGAAATGAATCAAAGACATTAGATTTGTACTTCAAAAAGTACACCCATATGCGTCTAGAGAACTCATCTATGAAGGTAAGCACATATTAGGCACATGAAAAAGATGGAGTGGGGAATGACATAAGATCACTGTGTATCAAATCCAATGGTACCTTAGCATGTGTGGATCTACCTACTTGAAAGGGATCTCTATAATGTTTTCCAAGTGCACAACCTCAATAAACACAATCAATACAAGAGATCTGAGGTAGTGAGTCACTAGCTTCTGTGTACTCATCTGTTGTAGATATCTATAGTTGACATGACCAAAGTGCTCATGCCAAAGTTCTATCATCATGTCTCATGAGCAACAAGAGAAACGTATGTAGAATTAGAGCTCTTAAAGCCATCAAACTGATATAAGTGAGATTTTAAATCAACACTCCTAGTAGCAACAATCAAATCAAGATCATTGAGGTTTCAAATAATCACATCATGTGGTAAGAACTCAACTATCTGACCAATGCCAGAATGACAAATTTGATAGACAAAGAAGGTTTGTAGAAATGGCTTGAACTAATAGAATATCCTTTAGGGAACCACCCTCTAAAAATATAGTGCCTAAAACTGAATTTGAAAGTTGTGTGGAGTCATCAATTGCAACCTATGTTGTAACACTCTGAGTAAGGGAGGTAATCAAACCAGGTGAGTGTGTCATATGGTGGGAAGCACAAAAATAAATGATCCAAGTGGCAGAAGAAGAAAAATCTTGTGAAGAAAGAGCATGTCCTTTCCTTGAAGGAGGTGGTGGTGGCTTTAGAGAGGTAGTACTATGTTGTTGTATGACCTCCTCAATGCCTCAAGATGTTTCCAACACCTAGAAATTGAATGTCCTTCCTTGCCACAAAACTGTAAGGATCACCTATAAACTTCTTAGTCTTGGAGGAAGACTCACTAGACTTAGAAGGTTTACCCTTTAAGATAAATTATTGAGTATTTAATCTAGGAGATGGCTCAGAGGAAAACTAGCAGCCAAATGAATATGATTTGGACTTTAGATTCTACTTTGGCTTCCTTATAGATGTTTGAGAAACCGATGCCTAGTTCTTTGGTCTTGGTAGAGAGTCCAACTATATAAGATTGGTTTTCTATCTAGTTAACCAATCATTGAATACCTCAAATGTGGGCATGGTTAATCTAGGGCCCAAAGTGTCCATGGTGAATTGGAAGCTGGAAGAGAAAATCTAAAAATTTCATCAAATCTTTGACAAAATCAGATAAGAAGCACTCTATATCAGTCTTATTCTTTCCAAACCCTTGTAATAACAATCTTTGTTGTTTAAATCTCATCAAAAAGTCCTCAACAGAGGGAAAAGAATTAGGTACAAGTGATGTAATCTTTTCCTCAATTTGAAGTGCTCTAAACTCATTGATGGTACCAAATAAGTATCTTGAACTTGGCCCACATCTCTTGAAGAGCATCACACCCATCAAGATGAAACTAAAAGTTGTCTAAAACATTCAAAGAAATCAAACCCATGGCCCCATCCATCTTATTTATGTGCTACAAGATTTGTTAAGTACTCAAAAATATCGATCGCACTTCATCTAAACAAGACCACAAACCCTATGAATAGAGAAGCCATGTCATGGAAGCTATCCATGCATGATAGTTATGTCACTTTAGAGGAAGTAGACAAGAAGAGGTCTTAGCCATTTTTTAGAAGGTCTTTGGTTTGATCTAGTTCTAGTTTATTGATGCAAATGACATAAAAAAGAATGAAAAATACCCCCATAATGCAAAAAATTGAAGCCCTATAGTGAGAAGGAATTGCATTGAATGAGAAGAGAAAAAAGATTTAGTTTAGTATCATGTGTAGTTTTGAAAAATTATGATGAAAATAGTATAGAATCTAGAAGAGAGCTTTTCAATACTTCTTCCAAAAAAACAATTAGAGTAAAATTCAGCAAATTATGGCCCCCAAAATGCAAAAAATATCATTAGGCATCAATAATACCAAAATTTACCAGTAAAACCTACACCAATACATCCATCTCAGAATCAACCTTCTATTGATATCTTGTTTTCCCAAAAATGTCTCTGTATACTCAAGTTAGAGCCAAAAAAATGATAGGTAGTCTATTATGCAAAAAAAAGGGCCCATAAAAATTATAAGGGGCTTAGAATTAGCACCCCCCAGGTGTCCATATAACATTGGCTAGGTTGGACTAGCCTGGTGGCCTGATGGTGGTGCATGCACACCAAATCATGGCAGAGGTGATTCTTGAGCAGAGCAACAATAGTGGTGGTTGAGCACATGTAGGGCACAGGCTATGCCTGAGTAATGCAATAGTGGTTTCTTAGTGGGTCTTGGGTTGTGCCTTTTTTTATAAAGGGCATATTTTTCTTTGAATTAAAAAAATATTATTATTTTTTTAAAAAATGATTTGTTTGCCTAAGGATGCATGCAGAGGTTGTACAGGCTTTGGAAGCAAAAGTTTTTTTCTTTTCCTATCAATGATGTCCAAGATCTAAGTTGCTTATATGGAAATAAGGGTCTTGGAACACTCTAAATCCAGCTGTGATGTTCATTTGGACTCAAAATACTCCGCATTTCAGAGACCCTGCTATTTCCACAAGAAATACCCAAAAAATGCCAAATCTAATCCAACGACCCCTTATTCCTATTTTCTTCACTAAACCTGAACAAATTGCAACACATCTGACCCTAATACCATGTAGGATTTGAGAAATATAAATCCACAGGTCCAATAGAACACCTGCATGCAAGAACTTTTCATAGAGAAGCAAAGATAAGAGAAGGCAAGAGTTTGGCTTTGAAAATATGCAAGATTATATTATCAGACAAAAAGATAAATGAAATAATACAATGGATCAATCCTTATAGAAGGATATTGAAAACCTAAAAAGGAAACCTTAAGAGGTGAATGACATTTAATAATTGCTATTTAATTATTAAATAGAAATGCATGTGCATGAAGTGAAATCTTAAGAAGGGAGTAAAGGCAATTTAATCAAATGAAATTGAATTAGTCCTTTACTCCAACATTTCTCATGTCGATTTATTCTTTCTCTAGGAAGAAAATTTATCACTTTAGTCCATGCAACTGATTTTGGATGTTAGCTTGTGTTATAGAGTCAGAGTGATCAACTAAGGGTTGCAAAAGAAAATTTTCATTCTGCCTCATATTGTTTTTACAACATAGATTTGTTTATTGAGCACTTTCTTGAGAGTTTACATTTTCAAGAGGGGCCATTTTGAGTCACTAGCGATACTCTAATTTGAGGTTCGTGTGACATTCGACATTGGGTGGGAGTGATTGTAGATAGTCTAACTCTAATGCTTCCTAATAGAGATTTTATGGTTAGGTTTATAGAGAGGATTACTAAAATCCCTACCCAATTGACTATTTGGGTTTAAAGATTTAAGCCATCTATTGATACAAAAATTGTCAGTGATGTTTCATTAACAAAGGGTGGAGCTTTGAATTGTAACATGCAGTGATGAGTGCTCATCATTTTTCTTTTGATTCACATGTAGAGGATTTGATGGCAAGACAATGTGGATTGACTTTGGGATTATACAATCCTTGATGGGTTGGATATTCACCATCTTTAGTAAATAAAATTAGTAGCTACAAGTTGGTGGGAGGGTTCTTATAGAGTCAACACATTCATGATAGTTTTGTAAAGGATGGAGATAGTGGTTGTGATACAAACACCTTCAGGAGTTCTCTACAATACATATGAATAGAATGTCAATGACATTATGAACCAAGTGGTGATAGGGTTAACACTATAGTTTGGGTGGGTTTTGATGGTTCACATCACCATTGCTGGCATGGTGGAATAGGATCAATGTTAAGCAACAAAAGTATGAGGTTTTTCTCCTTAGCAGGATTCTATTCAAGATTTGCGATCCAAGTATATTTTTTTGAACACTTTTTAGTGTTTTGTGGAATCTTATATGAGCATAAAGGTTTTAGTTTGGTTTATAGAGGAGTATTGTAGTGTGTACATGAAGATTCCCTGTGTGTAGAGGAATGATTGCATACATGTTAATGGCATCAATCTCATCCACCCTACTATTCTAAGGCCTCATAAATTATAGGCCCTCATTTGAACTATGTGTTAGCCTACCATGGCAATAGGTGTCATTGTGCAACACATTTTAAGGTAAGTGAGGGTGCGTGCAAAAGGCCCTCATCTACAATAATATGTTTTGGGGCCCTTATTTTAGTATGAGACATTTCACAATCTTACTTTGGACTTCTAGTATAGTGGGTATACTTTGTAGTCATGAAACACATGATATTGATGTTAATTTTATAAAAGGTAACTCTGATATCATATCGATTTGAATTTGCAGATCAAATGAATCCAATATATGCATGAAATATCCCTAAATGACAAAGCCTATATAATTGGTTATTGTCATAATTATGATTGTCATCTCCTTGGGACATTTTTGTTAAAGTCTAAATGCATAAACATAGTTAGTTTAATTACTAACTAATTGTCATCCATAAGAGACGTCGATCTTATGAATACAATTTGTATAGGGCCAACCTAGAGAGGAACATGTCCTTTCTAAGGACATACCCCTTGAGTATTATATATATGGGGTGCCATTTTGGATAAAGGACACACATCAAAATATAAGTCTGCTCCTTTAACATTTACTACCTTATACGATTTATAGCAGAGATAAAAAAATTATTTGCAAAACTATACATTATAGCAAGAACACTTGATATATTGTTTGGTATATATAACGACCATCTCCAGCAAGCATAAAGGTATTATATCAATATTGATTAATCTGAGTTTGTAGAAATATTACATGGTATTAGAGCTCTATTCATCCAAACTTGACTCTGCAAATTGATAATATGATTTAAAACATATCTAAGAAAATATCCTTCTACCTTTAATGGTCAATGCAATTAGACCCGAAGACAAATTTGATGGAAAAGAACACTTCATTGCATAGAAATTTAGAATTATGATGAATCTGGAAGAAAATGATGTATATAGTTTGTTGATAAGGAATCCAAGAAACTTGAAGTTGATCCTCATAAAACTATTTGGATCAAAGGAAATGAGAAAGACATGAAAATTATATTAGATGGAGTTAAAAATGAAATATTACCTATGCTAATGAAACATCAGACAAAAATTAATATGATGAGTGCATTATTAAATACATATGAGGTTAATAATGCAACTAAAACCCTTGCACTAAAAATTTAACTAAATCATATAAAAATAAGGAAGGAAGAATCTATGAATTCATACTTCCTAAGGGTGGCTAGTCTAAGAGATGAACTTACAAGTATAGGGACCATAATTGAAGACAAAGAGCTCTCACTTATGGCTATATATGGGTTACTAGATTCATGGGAAACATTCTCACAAAGAATAAGTACTAGAGATAAACTTCCAAACTTTAATAGACTTCAAGGAGACTGCTTTCAAGAAGAATTTAGGAAAATAAAAAAAGGAGGGAAATTGAAAACTGAAGATGAAGAACTTTATGTTCTCAACACAAATTCCTACAAAGGTAATAAGAAGAACCTTAAGAAGAAGAAGAAGGCTCATAAAAAAATGACAAACCTAAAAGAGATTTATCCAAAGTAAGATGCTTTAAATGTGAGAAATTTGGACACTATAAATCAAATTGCTCAGAGAATAGAAAGTAACAAGTAAATTGTACAAACATTACTAGGAAAGAGGAAAGCTAAGATCCTAAGAAACATGTATTGTATTTAGTGCTATCAAATGAGATATCATCTCAACACATTACATGATACAAAGAAGAACTATACTCAATATCAAAAGAACTTAATGACGAAGTTACCATAGGTGATAATTCCACTCATTCTATCAAAGGAATTGGTAACTGCACCTTGAAATTGAAATTGAGTATTTCTCTTCATCTCAAAAGAGTACTCTATGTACCAAGAATCAATAGGAATTTAATATCTATTACACCACTTGAAGATGATAGACATAAGGTTGCATTCATGGATGGCAATGTAATGACATTGTCTACGAAATTTGCTTTTAAGAAATCAAAGTTGATTGGTCAAAGAAAGGGATACTTGTATGAATTAAATATAGAACCTATTCATGCCTTAATCCATGAAGTTGTTGATATAAATGAAGTGTGGCATAAAAGATTAGGGCACCTAAACTTCAAAGCCTTATCAACTATGGAGAATATTGGTTACTAGTTTACCTAAGTTCAACAAATATCATTCAACTCCAAAAGTCCATTTCAAAATAGCGCTAGAAAAACTAACAATGTTTTAGAATTAGTCCACTCATATTTATGTGGACCTATGTCTATTCCTTCTTTCAGAGGATTTTTGTACTACGTACTCTTTACAAATTTACTTCTTGAAATGTAAAGAATAAAAAAAAATTAAAACTCTTAGGTCTAATATTGGAGGGGAATATACTTCAAATTTGTTTAAAGATTTTTGTAAAGAAGCAGGAATTAAGAGGGAGTATATCATTCCTTATAATCCTCAACAAAATGGGGTAGCAGAAAGGGATAATAAGAAAATTATAGAAGCATCAAGAGCTATGATACTTGATCTAAATTTATAATTTTATCTTTGGATAGAAGCCTCATGTATTGCTGTCCATATTTAAAACAAAAGTCCTCACTCCCACCTTAAAGATAAAATTCTTGAAATCTTAGGATATTTGGGTGCCTTGCATACATACATGTTCCAAAAGAAAAGAGAACTAAGTTAGAACCTTCCAAAAGGAAAGACATTTTTGTCAGGTATATTGAAAACTCCGAAGCATATAAGGTTTACATACCTAGTCAAAAAAATATTGAACTTAGTAGGGATGTAATATTTGAAGAAGATTTAGCATTCAAAAGAACCCTAAGTTCTAAAGATCCTTCACATATACCTAGTTTTGAAGATGAACCTAAGTTTTAGAGGGAGAACATTGAAGAAATTGAAGGTGAAATTCACTATCTTAATCTTAAGGAAACTCAAAATCCTAAGAAAAGACCACTTTGGGCCTCTAAGACTATAGAAGAAGCATAGGACTTCTTTACACAATAAGGAACCTTCAAAAAAAGAAAAAGACCCAAAAGATTCTCTAGCTATGTTGCAAACATGAGTGATTTATCTAAAATAGAACCACCAATGTCTCAGATGCTATTAAATATACAACTTGGAAGGATGCTATGACATAAGAATCAAGCATGTTGTTTCTTCTAAATTGATATTTAAAATCAAGCATGTTGCTAACGACAGTATTGAAAAATATAAAGCCAGATTTGTAGCCAGAGGATTCTCTTAGAAGGAGGGAATTTATTATGAAGAAACCTTTGCTCCAGTTGCCAAATACATCTCTGTAAGAGCAGTCCTAGCTATTGCAGCATCAAAAGGATGAAAATTACATCAGATGGATGTGAAAACAACATTTCTAAATGAAAAAGATTATAGAAGAGGTATATTTGGAACAACCTAAAGGATTTGAAACTCATAATCTCAAAATCTTTGTTTGCATACTCAAGAAAGCTCAAGAAAGCTCTTTATGGGCTTAAAAAGGTTCCCAAGGCATGGTATGAAAGAATTGATACATATCTCACAAGTTTATGATTCTCTACGATTGATGATGATCCAAAACTCTATAATAAAAGGGATAAAGATGATATGATAATTTTGATACTATGTGTTGATGATTTACTAATAACAAGTGATGATCATCTTATAGATCAATGCAAGAAAGGTCTAATTAGAGAATTTGATATAAAAAATTTCAAGACACCTTCATTACTTCCTATAATTAGAAGTATGGAAGAACTCCGACAATATCATACTTAATCGAGGAAAGTATATATTAGACATCTTGAAGAGATTTGGAATGTGGAATTGTAGACCTACGTCTTCTCTAGTAGAGACTAATCTACACAAACTTAAGGAAGCAACATTAGAAACCCCCTCCATAGATTCTACTATTTACAAATAGATGATTGGGTCTCTTATGTACTTGATAAATACAAAACCTAATATTTGCTATGCTAACAATGCCTTAAGTCAATTTATGTGTGAGCCAAAGAAGATTCACCTAGTTGCAGTCAAAAAAAGTATAACATACTTGCAAGGCACTCTTAACCTTGGGCTTAAGTATAAGAAAGTTGACTTAAAATTACATGGATTCATAGACTCATATTGGTGTGGAAGTGTTACTAATAGGAAAAACACTTTTTGATAATGTTTTAGTTTAGGGTCAGCAATGATATCATAGATATGTAGAAAGAAGTCATCAGTAGCATTGAGTTTCACATAAGCTAAATACATTGTAGCTGCAATGCCTTCTCGAGAAGCAATTTGGCTTATAAAATTACTTGTGGGATTATTTTATCAACCCATGAATCCCACTATCATTCACTATGATAATCAGAGTTCCATCAAGCTTTTTGTGAATCTAGTTTTTCATGAAAAATCCAAGCATAATGAAATTTCGTACCATTATGTAAGAGATATGGTAAACAAGAAAGCTGTCAAGTTAGAATACATTTGCACTGTAGATTAGACAACAAATGTTCTTACCAAACCTCTCTCTCAAGTGAAGATAGATCACTTTAGAAAATGACTTGGTATGTTTGAATTATAATTTATTTGAATTCTTTAATCATTAATGAAATAATTGTGTTAACATTATTATTGTCATGCTATTGACTATTATGGGCTTCACCATTTGTGTTCATTATCTAAGAGGTGATAATCTCTTATATAATGAACATTTGTATAAAAAAAATTATGAGAGATGATGATCTTTGAGATAATGTACTGAATAGTAGAGAAATACTATCAGACCTAGATGAGTTCAAGATCACATTGTGATGTAAACATTTCTATGCCTATGAGTCACAACTTGGATAAAGGAAGAATTTAATCGTTCTCCAAATTTTATCTTGTGTACTAGCAGATCTTAACTCAAGGTCATATTTTGATGTAGGCTTGTTAGTACTTATGAGTCAAAACTTGGATAAAGGAAGAATTTAATCTCTCTCTAGATTCTATCATGCATATTGCATCCCATGCAATATTGTTATCACAAGTGATAAGTCATATCACATGTATAGTAATATGACATAGTATCTTGTGTTCAATGATACCGCATACTTAGAAGATTTAGATACATATAGAGTATCAATCTATGCTTATTCATCATAATTGATGGTGCTAGATATGTCATCTCTCAATATGATTATCAAGTTAAGAGGGCGTGTTAATTTTATAAAAGGTAACTCTTATATCATATCGATTTGAATATGAAAATTGAACAGATCCAATATATGCATTGAATATTCCTAAATGAACATGCCTATATAATTGGTTATTGTCTTCATTATGATCGACAACTCCATTGGTCACTTTTGTTAAAGTCTAGATGCATAAACATAGTTTAATTACTAACTAATTGCCATCCACAAGAGACCAATTTTATGAATACAATTTGTATAGGTCGACCTAGAGAGGGACATGTCCTTTCTAAGGACATGCTCTTTGGGTGTCACATACATACATACATATGGGGTGTGAATGTGGATAAAGGACACGCATCAAAATACAAGTCTACTCCTTTAGCATTTACTACCTTATATGATTTATAGCAGAGATAAACATTTTATTGCAGAAGTATACATCACAACAAGAATACTTCATATACTATCTAGTATGTATAAGGACCATCTCTAGCAAAAGTAAAGGTATTATATTTATTGTGCTTTATTCAAATTAGTATGCAAAAAAACATTTAGAATTTTAAATAACATTTATAGACTGAATGAAATTGAACATTACTTCATGATAAGCTGAAGGAAACATGTTTGAGGTAAGAAAACTAAGAATGGTAGGCTTCCTAAGTGTGACCTTGATGGTGTCGATGTGTCCAATGATTGAGGGATGTGAACTCACGTATGATCAAGCTCCAAGTAGTAAATGATCACATATGGAGGTGGATAAAGGATTCAACAATGGAAGTGTGTATAGATTTTGACATGGTGAGAATGTAAATGGCTATGTTGTGGTGGCTGATGGGGCATTATAAGTTTGCATGGAATTTGATTATGAATTGTGAAGGGAAAAGGTTTTATTTATAAGCCAAGGGGTAGTGAGATGGATGGTTAGGATGTAGGGAGGGGGAATTGGTTAAGGAGGGCTAGGATGTAGGGAGAAGAGAGCACATGGATTATGCTTCTTTAAAGCTCTAGCCTATCACAAGGGGATTGGATAGGGAAGATGGCCAAGATAGGTGGTCAGAGGGAGTTATGAGGGAGGATACGCATGGAAAATGGGTGTAAAAGGAATTTAAGGAGCCTTCAAGTCATGTAAGAGCCTTTAAGGCTCTTAGATAGTAATGCAAGTGGGATAGGATATAACTTTGACTTTGGCTTGGTTTAAGAATTTCTTAACCCTTGGTTGAAGTCATACACATGTTTAGGGAAGGGATTAGGCTTAGCTTAAGAGAGCTAGGGTGCAAGTGACATGTTAAAAGGATGAAAGTGGGCTAGCTCTTATAAGGTAGGTTAATTAGTTGGTTAAGTGGGGTTAACATGGGTCAATGGGTTGGATTTAGCTAATGGTGGGGATTTCAGTATAGTTTGGGATTAGGAATTGATTTAAAATGATTTATTAAATCAAAGGGGATTTTTGGGAATAAATAAAATAGTTTTGTGCATTTATTTAATTTAATAGAAGAATAGGGATTTAATTACTAAATTAATTTTGGGTTATCATTTGATTTTATTAATTAGGCTATAATTGATTAATTAGATTAATTAACTAGGGGGTGATAATAGATTAATTAAATAGTAAATACTTAATCAATGGTGCTTTTAGAGATGATTAAATAACATTACTTCAATGATGTAATCAAATTTAGGTGTCTACATTTTGCCCCTATTTGAGATAGTGTTGGAACAATACTATTTCAAATAAGTTTGAAGATAGATGACACGAAGAAGATTTTTAAAGAAAAAAATCTGTCCCAATTTCAAGTAAAAAGAGGAGAGACTAGGCTATGTGATGCCCCCTCAAGAAGGTTCCGAGGAGAGGGAATGAGCTTTGAAAACTTCTTGAAAAGGACAAGAAGCTAGGGCAAGAGGGAGGACTCAGTGTGGCTAAGAGAGGGTGAACAGGGAGTTAGACTCTAACTATGGGAGAATGAGATAAAGGAAAACCATGCACACAAGAATAACCATGGGTTAAGAACTTAGGTGGGGGATGGAGGGGAGAGTGGTTATTCAAACTAAAACTAGGTGGGGTGATGATGGTAGGATGAAGGAGGTGTGGAAATTGTGGATACTTTTGGGACAGAAAAAATTTCTCGATCATGATTGTAGAACTAATTTGAATGGGAGGCTTAGGATGTGGAAAAAAAAGGCTTGTGTTGCTTTCGAAGTGAGGTGTGAAGGAATCCATTGAAGTTTGAGCATGGGGGTGTTCCAAAGGGGAGCAACACCATGTAGTTGAGCACTTATTTTGATATAGAAATATTGGGTATAGGCCAAGGTTACCAAGAACATCAAGGCCTTTGAACCAATATTACATAGGATTGACTCAAAACAAACACACAAGGATTGCCCTAGTATACACATGAATCTCGAAGGAAGCAGAGTGGAAATGATACTGGGTAACCCACAAGCAAATGATATTTCCCAAGTGCATCATGTAACCACAAGTGATCACATGTTTGTAATATGCAAGGGTCATATCACATTGACTCACAAGTAGAAAAGAAGATGAAAAAGACCAAATCAAAACCTTGTTCTCGAATTGCCCCATTCACAACACACTATGATATAGAAGATCGTGGTGACCTTGAGGAGGGAACAATCCAATCTCTTGGAAGATATACTTTAACAACCAAATTTGGAAATATTGAAAATTAAAACAAATTGAAAGAAAATACTAAATCTATGAAAAAAGTAACCTTTTACTAAAGAGATTGGTAGGACTAGATACTGATGGACCAAGATCAAATGAGAGGAAAGATGCATCCTACAAGGATCTATCAATAGTATTGGGAACTAGGATGAGACAAGCAATCAGAACCTTTGAGGATAATACTTTGATGACAAGGGATCTCGTATGAGGATTTGCTGAAGCATCTAACCAAGAGAACTAAAATTTTCAATAAAAACATGAACCAATATGAGAGAAACAAGGTGCGTACAATGGAACTAGGATAATGTATGACCTTGGAGATATACAATAGACTATACATACTATTTACAAAGGGGACATTGAATGAAAAACTTAGGATGAGAAGATAACGAGCAAAAAGCTCAAGGTGAGAAGATAGTGGATGAAAATCTCAAGACGAGGAGATAGCAGATGAAAAACTCGAGATGAGAAGATATCAGATAAAAAGCTCAAGGTGAGGAGATAGTGGAAAAAGCTCATAATAAGGAGATAGTAGGAAAAACACAGGACGAGGAGATAGTGGATGAAAATATCAAGATGATGAGATAGTGGGAAAAAGCTCAGACTGAGGAGAGTAGAAAAAGCTCATGATGAGGAGATAGTAGATGAAAATATAAAGATGATGAGATAGAAAGAAAAGATTAGGATGAGGAGATAGCAGAAAAAGCTTAGGATGAGGGGATATTGGATGAAAATATCAAGATGATGAGATAACAGGAAAAGCTCAAGATGAGGAGATAGTAGAAAAATCTTAGGATGAGGAGATAGTGGATAAAAATATCAAGATGATGAGATAGCGGGAAAAACTCAAGGTGAGAAGATAGTAGATTAAAAGATCAAGATGAGGAGATAGAGGAAAACCTCGGGATGAGAAGCTAGTAGAAAGAGAGGATATATCATATTTTTATTATAGGGGAGGTGATGTATGGGCAGGATGAAAGTGGTTGCCGACTTGATTGTTATGATGGTGGGTAGTAGAGCTTTTTGTTGAAGATATTGATAGCGTGTAATGGAAACTATGAAGAATGTTGTTGGTTCTATAAAAGATGAGTGGACCTGATGAAAGCCTACTACCTTGAAGTGTTTTCTGAAGCATAAGAAAAGTGTGAGTGAAATATCAATGGTGGATTCACAAGAGAAGAGGTAGCAAATGCTAGAGGTGGTAGAAGGAGGAACCAGGGGATGGAGTGAAGAGGAAAACAAAAGCCAAGAGGAAATGAACTGGCTAAAGGGGTAGAACTAGGGCATAAAGTGGAGCCACCAAGAAGGGAGGGAAATGTCACCATGTCGAAGCATGTAGCATTGTGATCAGGTAATGGAAGAGGCTAGCCAAATTAATCCAGCTCAAGATCAGGCAGAAGAGGAAGAAGAAGACTTGACCTTGTTGCAGTTGTTAGCAGAAGGTGTGATGCAACAAATAGAGTCGAGGGAAAAAGAGGAGACAAAATCACCAAGTGTGGGAGTGTTGTTAGAGGGAGTGGGTGCAGAAGATCAGCCATCTATAGAAGAGACTCTACTGAAAGGGGAACAAAGATCCATGATGCAGCGAACAACAACCTTATGGAGGAAGAGAAAAAGCATTTTGGGGGACATGATGTAGAGCTCTGAGGAACAAAAGGGTGACCCAATATTGTCTGCATTTGGGCCATTTTGAGTGTTGCAATCCAATGCTGTGGTACAAGTGGTGCATGATGAAATAGTGGTGATGGAGTAAGCACTTGCATTGGAAAAAGAATAGGCTAACTAGATAGAGAAAGATGCGAAGTTCTTTTAAGGCCTAATTAAAAAAGTGTGAGGGTATGGCACACGAACAAAAGCCAAATGCTTGGAAATGGATTTATTTTATGAACAAGTGCGAGTAGAGATTGTGAAAGCATCAATAGCTATTGAGAGAGTTGTTGTGGAAAGGATCTAGAATGAACCGGTTCTGCTGTATTCACAAGTGGAAGCATTAAGGGAGACAATGGTGTAGACCAATAGTTTAGCAGAGAGAGCACAAGAATAGTTGAATGCATGTAATGCATGTATTACATGGTATCAGAACCAAATGAATATAGTGAAGCATGAGAGTGAGTCAATGAAAATGCTACGGAATAGATATGAAACAAAACATGATATTGCACAAAGGATAAAAATTGTTCCAGGGGTAGAAAGACTACGAGCGAAAATGAAACATGTCATGGAGCAGTTTGTAAAAGTGGTGTGAGAGGTGACATACTACATGGGATTATATCACTAGGTGATCCCTTTCAAGAAAAGGAGAGGAGTGGTATACTCTGAGAAACAATTTATGGAGTAGATAAACACTCTCTTGAGGCATGGTAACATCCTGATCCCAATGAATACAATCTAGGTAGGTGTGAGGATGACTCCAAGGGTGCCATCATTTGGGAATGCACAAGAGGGAATGCCCTCTATAGGAAACCCAAATGCCCCACCTCCACAAGGGGGTTCTCAATGAGCATGTGTTTGTTTGTTTTGCAGTGTGTTTTGCCTTGTTTATGATGTTTGCATGAAGGTGTTTGTAAACAAGTGTTCATGTGTTTGTTGTTTGGATAGTTTGTAAGTAGTGGACATTTTAATAAATAAAAGGTAGTAGTGGATTTTTTTATTTGGTTTATTCCTTGTCTCAAAAAAAAAGATGTGTTGTTGTTTCAAAAAGCATGTTGGAAAACATCAGCTTGGGGCCTTACCAACTTTTTCATATAAAACTGGTTGAGGTACACAAAACCTGTCTCGAAGGAGTAGCAATTATTTGCAGACACTAGATAAACATAAAAATATTGGATCATTGGGAAGATAGATATTTGTAAATATTGGAATGAAGATAACACAAAGTGTATTCCTTTATTGGAAGGAACTATTTTTTGGGTTTTGAAATTTTATAAATGCTTTTGAATTGTTTTTACAGATATTTTCTGATATTTTTTGGATTGTTTTTGCATATATTTTCTGATTTTTTTGGATTGTTTTTGTAGATATTTTCTAATATTTTTTGGATTGTTTTTGTAAATATTTTCTGATGTTTTTGGATGTTTTTGTGAATTTTTGGAATAGTTGGACTTTTGTGAATTATAATCAGATAGATGATATAACCTAACTGCTTGGGAACTCATTAAACCAAAGCCAACATAAAGCAAGACGCCTTAAAAAAGGAATACAAAAATTTATCTAGATGGATTTTGAAGAAAAGAAAAGCCAATTGTCACAAAATTGACATTTCCTTGTAAAGACTAGAAGATTTGGGGAACAAGATAGTGACAATGAGAGTATAGTGATATGATTTTTGAGCACCTTGGAAAAATGGGGAGGTGGGCAACTAAGGTAGGGAGAGATATGATGGAAGGTGAGTTGGTGGTTCGTTGATAGATAATGAAAATGTCAAGTACACATCATGTCTATTTGCTAGGTTTTCACCACAATACCTATCCAAGGCACTTGAATTGCCAAGTTTTTACCATTGGATGCTTATTTTTCTCTACTATTTTCTTTTTTTTTTTGTTTTTTTTGTTTTTTGAATTTTTTGTTCTTTTTGCAAGACTAGTAGCATACACCAAGGGTTTTAGGCATAGAACTTCTTGATGTGAATGATGTTGGTGGGATCATTCAATGTTTCACCCTCAACGGTTGATAAATGATAAGCTTCAGATCCAAAGGGTGTTGTGACAACATATGGACCAAGCCACGTGGGCTCAAACTTTCCCTACTTGTCTCAGTGTACTTGGACTTTCATGTTTTCTTGAAGGATCATATCACCTACTCGAAATTGGCACGGATGGACTTTCCTATTGAAGTTTCACTTTAGGCGGTTTTGATAGACCATGAGATGGTTATAGGCCTGTTGCCTTTTTTTTATCAAGTAGATCAAGCTAGGTGAGTCTAGCTACTCTGTAGTCTTCATCTGATATTTGCCCTTGCAAAGAAATGCACAAGGATGGGAGTTCAACCACAATAGACAATACTACTTCAACACCATAGACCATGGAGTATAGGGTTGTGCCTTTGGATGTATGAAAATAGGTGCAGTAAGCCCAAAGGGAAGGGAAGATTTGCAAATGTCAATAGCAGCTGGAATCATTGACAACTTTTCTTAGGATCTTTAGTAGGGTTTTAGTAGTTTCCTCAGCTTGACCATTACCTTATGGAAAGTAGGGGCTGGAAAAATAGTGTTGAATGTGAGGGAGGTGCACAACACTTCCATGTTGAGGTTTTCAAATTTACCTCCATGGTATGTGAAAATGGTAGCTGGGATGCCAAAGTGACAAATAATGTGATACAAGATGAATTTGGAAACTTGAAATCCTGTAGTGGTGATAGTGGGATTGCTTCTACCCACTTAGTAAACTAATCAGTTGCAGTCATTATCCACTTGTGTCCTTCTAAAGAGAGAGGTGCTATAACACCAATAAAGTCAAACCCCTAGCATGAAAATGGCCATGGCGGTGCAATAGGTTGAATATTTTGAGTTGGGGCTCGGATCAAATTTACATGTTGCTGACATGGCAGACACCTTTTGACAAAGTCGCAAGCATCATACTCTAGAGTAGGCCAATAATATCCAACTCTAAGTATTTTCTTAGCTAGGAGTATACCACTGGTGTGAGCACCATAAAAGCTGGTATGTACCTCTTTTAGAGCCATTGCAGCCTCGTTTTGGTCTAAACACACACACACACACACACACACACACAGAGAGAGAGAGAGAGAGAGAGAGAGAGAGAGAGAGAGAGAGAGAGTTTCATGATAACCATGACAGTATAGGGTGTTAGCTACAATAGTTTAGCAGGATGCTTTGTGAATGAGGTTCTAGCATTGGGTTCTTGTGAGATGGGGAGATATGATACCATTGCATAGGTAAACATGAATTTTGTGGTACCATGACGATTGGGGACCATTAGGGACACATACCCGTGTTGATTCATTGTTCTCATATGTGGGATTGTGTAGCCGCTCAACTAAAAATTCATACTATGTAACTTCTTGAGGGATCTCCAAAAGGGAACCAATAGTGGCCATGGCATCTGTAGACTTGTTTTGTAATCTAGGAACTTGTGTGAATTGGATTTGAGTAAAGTGTTGTTTCAACTAATCTACCAATTCTTTGTAAGGCTGAAGCTTATCATCTTTAGTCTGATGTTCATCTAGGACTTGCTTGACTATTAGATGTGAATCTCCAAAGACCTTTATTTCTGTGATGCTCCCCTCACTGCTATTTTGAACCCTGCAATAAGAGCTTCATACTCTGAGATGTTTTTGGTGCACTAGAACTGGAGTTTGAAAGACTTAAGAATATAATCACCATGAGTGGTGACCAAAAGTATACCACCGCTAGAACCATGGGATGTGTAAGATCCATCAAAGTATAATTTCCAGGATGGTGGTTCTTCTTTTAGGTAGAGATGTTCATCTAAGAATCCCATAATGAGAGGTTGATCTGTGACCAAGGGCACATTGGCCAAGTAGTCTGCTATAGCTTGACCTTTGATAGATTTTTTGCCAACATATTGGATGTCGAACTCACTAAGAAGCATGATCCACTTGGCTAGGCATCTTGTGAGTATTGTGTGAGATATCATATGTTTCAAAGGGTCAATCTTAGAGATTAGTTGCACAATGCGACTCAACATGTAATGACAAAAATTTTGAGTAGTGAAAACCATAGCTAAGCAGGCCTTTTCCATGGGTGTATAATTGAGCTCATACTCGGCTAGAGTGCAGCTGATGTAGTAAACAAATCACTCTATTCTTGCATCATCAAGTTATGCTAAAAGAGCACCTAATGTTGTTGGGATAGCTGTGATATATAATATGAGTGGTCTTCTTGCAATTAGCAAAACCAAGATAGGTGGATTAGCCAAGTATTGCTTGATCAATTCAAAGCTATGCTAGCAAATAGGATCCAATTTGAAATTTTGGTCCTTTTTGAGTAAGTGTGTAAATGGTTGACACTTATTTACCAGTTGTGAGATAAATCTTCTAACTGATTGCAACTTCCCTTGGAGAGAGAGAGAAGTTGTTTGAGTGTCTTGGGAGGAGACATATCCATAATGGCCTTGACTTTTTTTAGATTCGATCTCAATTCCACATCGTGACACAATGAACCCTAGGAGCTTTTCAGATGTGATGCCAAAGACACATTTCTTGGGGTTAAGCATGAGATGATACTTAGCTAGTTGATCAAACACTTCAAGGTGAGGTGAGTGATCAAGGGTATTAAGAGACTTGATTAAAATGTCATCCACATAATCCTCCAAAGTTTTATGGATGAGATCATGGAAAATGACTGTCATAGCTCACTGATAGGCTGCCCCGACATTCTTTAGCCCAAATGGCATCATGCTATAAAAAAAGGTTCCCCAAGGGGTGGTAATTGCCATCTTATGTTGATCTGCCTCTGCTATCTGGATCTAATCGTACTCAAAGAAACCATCCATAAGAGATAAAAGCTCATGGCCTATGGTGAGATCAACAATCATGTCTATATTTGGTAATGGGTAATCATCCTTTGGACAAGCTTTGTTGAGGTTTCTGAAGTCTGTGCAAATCCTGATATCACTTAAGGGTTTGGTGATAGGTACCACATTAGAGATCCAATTTGAATAGTTTATTGGGAAAATTATCTTCGCGTCTAGCATTTTTTCTAACTCTGCTTTGACCAATAAAGCAACTTTGGGATGTATCTTTCTGAGTTTTTGTTTAACTGGTTTAGCCTTTGGACCTACGACCAGATTGTGCTAAAATGTAGTGTTTTATTTAAATTAGTATGCAAAGAAACATTTAGAGTTTTAACTAAACATTTACAGACTGAATGAAATTAAACATTACTTCATGATAAGCTGAAGGAAACACGTTTGAGGCAAGCAAACCAAGAATTGTAGGCTCCCCAAGTGTGACCTTGATGATGTCAATGTGTCCAACAATTGAGGGATGTTTTCTCACGTATGCTCAAGCTCCAAATGGTAAATGATCATGTGTGGAGGTGGATGAAGGATTCAACAATGGAGGTGTGTAAAGATTTTGACATGGTGAGGATGTAAATGGCTATGTTGTGGTGGCTGATGGGGCATTATAAGTTTGCATGGAAGTTAATTATGAATTGTGAAGGGAAAGGGTTTTATTTATAGGCCAAGGGGTAATGAGATGGAGGGTTAGGATGCAGGAAAGGGGAACTAGTTAAGGAAGGCTAGGATGCAAGGAGATGAGAGCACATGGATTGTACTTCTTCAAAGCGCTAGCCTTGTGACAAGTGTCACAAGGGGATTGGACAGGGAAAAGGGTCAAGATAGGTGGCTAGAGGGAGATATGAGGGAGGATAAGGGAGGATGAGGGAAGATGAGTGGGAAAATGGGTGTAAAAGGCATTTGAGGAGCCTTCAAGTCATGTAAGAGCCTTTAAGGCTCTTGAATAGGAATGCAAGAGGGATAGGATATAACTTTGACTTTGGTTTGGTTTAAGACTTTCTTAACCCTTGGTTGAAGTTGTGCACATGCTTAGGCAAGGGATTAGGCTTAGTTTAGCAGGGCATTAGGGTGCAAGTGGCATGTTAGAGGGATGCAAGTGCGCTAACACTTATGAGGTAGGTTAATTAGTTGATTAAGTGGGGTTAACATGGGTCAATGAGATATATTTGAAAATTAGGATAGCTCTTTGAACGCTCTGCAATCTTGTCGCTCTTTTTTATTTTGAATTTTGAATGATGGCGGGCGCTAAGCCTTTAGATCCACCACTGTGCTTAGACCTACAACTCGTGCTTGCGGTGTGCAGGGACTTGGAGGACTTGAAGGATGGTTGTGGGTCCATTGGGATTGACATGTTGACTTGTGCTGACACTACTGCTTTGGGTAGTGGAAGCACTACTGGTTGTCCACTGGAAGGTGGCCTGAAGCCGGGTGATGGATCACTGTCGGGGTGGAAGAATGTACTAGTTGGCACCTTGAAGGCTAGTTTCCCTATGGAGAATCCCAAGATTACTCATCGTCAGGAGGGTCCTATGATATCCTTCTTTGATATTGTGGTGGAAAATGTGACCTCTAGCCTCAAACTTTGTGTTGTTGGTAGATTTGTTGCATTTTGTCCTACTATTGAGATGGTACGAAAATGGGTAAGTCATAAATGGAAGGTCAAAGGAAGCATAAGTGTATTTGCTATGCCTAGTGGTCTCTTTTGTTTCAAATTTACCACAGAGGAGGATTTCAACTCGATTCTCTTTGGTACTTGGTATTATGGGAAGCACTGTCTTTCCCTAACAAAATGGCATTCGGGGCTTTGATGCTAGTGTGGAGTTGAACAAACTTGCCCCAATTTGGGTTAGGTTACCTAGTCTCCCCATTGAATTTTGGGATGAGAAGATTTTAAGGTGGGTGGGGAATTCTTTTGGTCATTTTGTCATGGCAGATAAAGTGACTTTGCAAAAAACATGACTGGTTTATGCAAGGTTCTGTGTGAATGTAGCCCTGAATAGAGCACTCCCCACTGTAGTCATGTTGAGAACTAAATGGGGTGAGAAAATTTAGCCTATAGAATATGAGAATGCTAGACTGTTTTGCCAAAGATGTGGTTAATTTGGATACCTTATTGTGGATTGTAAAGCCCAAATGCAAAAAGACAAATAGAAAGAGGGCTCCCTAGGGATTTTTATTAAGTCCTTCGGTGAACCTTCAGAGATTTCTGAAAAGGTGGCAGAGACTCCTCTTAGGGCTACTCCCACTGTGCTTCCCACACTGGAAAAGACCTGGGGGGGAGGGTGGGGGAGTATTTTTGGAGGACAAGATGAATTCAGAGGAATACCCTTTTAGAAGGGATTTAGAGGAACTACTGTGCTTACCTAAGGATGGGCCTATCGATGGTGTGTTACTGGAGGAAGGTGAAATAGATGTGACCCACCCTCTCCTAGGTTCCCCAATAATCTAGAAGGATAGCAACCAATAGGGAATTCTATCTATAGGCTATGACACTATGGTGAAAGTATGTACCCCTTTGAGGATGGTTAAAGCATCTCCAATAGAGATTGCTACAAGAGTAATGGAAAGTATTGAGAAGGTGGAAAAGGAGCTTATCACTGCCTCACCATAGGAGGAGGATAATGGGGAATGGGAAGTCTAGAAGAAGAAGAGGAGGGGGGGGGGGGACTAGATGTTGGTACCTCTAGGACAGCTGGAAGACCATATAGTAGAGCAACTAGGACAAAGCAAACAGCTAAGGATGTGGCTAGTGGTAAGCAACTTACATTGGAGACAATTACTAGAGGTAAGAAATGAAATTCCTTTCTTGGAATATGAGGGGGTTAAATAATCCCCAAAAGCAATATGCTCTGAAAAAATGTATTGTTTAGGAAAAAGTTGACTGTGTCTTAATACAGGAGACTAAAATGTCTTGTGCTAGTTTTGATAAAATACCTAGTTATATTTGGCCGGGGGCTGGGTATTTACATATGGATGCTGATGGAACTTTGGGGGGCATGGCCACCATGTGGAATCCGAACTCTATGAAGGGTACTAAGGTCTGGAAGGATTTTTTTTTATATCACTACTAACTTCCAGTCTAGCAACCAATGTTGGGGGTTGATCAATATCTATGCCTCTAATAGCATACTTGGGAGGAAGGAAATGCATGATAAACTGGCTAGGATTGCTGAAACTTTAAAGGATGAGCAGTTGATGTGTATGGGGGATTTCAACACCCCCCTTTACCATTTGAAGAAGCTGGGTGGTAATAGAGAATGTCCGAAAAGTTTGCAAGACCTCAATGACTTCATGAATAGGTTGGACTTTATGGATGTGGAGTTGAGAGGAAACCCATATACTTGGACTAATAATAGGAAAGGGAAGGACCTTATTCAGGTCAAGCTTGATAGATTATTGGTGACAAGGAACTGGGATAGATTGGGGAACTCCCACCTTGAGAACCTCACTAGAACGGTATTAGACCACTCCCCTATATTATTCCATTGGGAGGATGGTTTTAAAGGCAGATAAAAACCTTTTAGATATGAAATAATGTGGCAGTCTCACCCAGAATTCAAAGAGCAAGTTTAGGATTGGTGGAATATAAGGATAGATGGTACTGCGATGTACCGACTTACCTAAAAACTGGATAATATTAGAAGGAATGTCAGGATCTAGGCTAAGAGTTCATTTGGTGACTTATTCAAAGTTAAAGGTGAAGTGGAGGAAAAGCTCAAAAAAATCCAAGGAGAAATTGCAGGAGGGACCAACCTGGAAGGCGCAACTCAGGAACAGGAGTATAGAAAAAAGTGGAAGGATATCCTACTGAGGGAGGAAATTTTTTGGAAACAAAGGTCAAGAATTCAATGGCTTAAGGAAGGGGATAAGAACACTACTTTCTTTCACAGGTCAGCCTCTAACCATAAAAGAAGACACACAATCAATAGGCTGAATAATGAAGGGGAAGGGTCTTAAAAGAGCATGAGGAGATGGGAAGACATGTTGTGGAACACTATAGTAGAGTGTTTGTTAAAGAAAATTTTGTTGGGAACCCGATAATCAGAAGAAGCTTGATTAATTCGGTCCCACAAATACTTGGTCTGGAGGAGAATAACCAAATACTTGGTAATATCACTAAGGAGGAGGTGAAAAGTGCAGTGTTTTCTATGAAAGCTTATAAGGCTCTGGGACCTGATGGGTTTCCTTTGTCATTTTTCTAGCATTTCTAGGAGGTGGTTAAATCGGAAGTGATTTGGGACACTAGGGATTTTTTCAGAACTGGTAAGCTGCTAAGGAGGATTAACAAGACCTTTATTGCTTTAGTTCCTAAAATTCTTACTCCCTTGAGCCTACTTGACTTTAGACCTATAAGCTTATGTAATACTATTTATAAGATCTTTGCCAAATTTTTGGTGAATAGAATTAAGCCTTTCTTGGAAAGAATAATTGGTAGCCCTTAGAAAGGATTTGTTCGAGGAAGACATAAATTGGACGTGGCTATAACTACACATGAGGTTATTCATTCTATGGAGAAAAATAGAAAACTAGGGATGGCATTCAAATTGGATATTTTCAAAGCTTATGATAAGGTCAATTGGGACTTCCTTCAGGATGTACTAGAAAAAGTGGGATTTAATAATAAGATTATAAAGTTGATCATGATGATGGTTGGCTCAGTGCAATATTCTATCCTGCT
Source organism: Cupressus sempervirens (assembly GCA_028749045.1). Classification (NCBI taxonomy): domain Eukaryota; kingdom Viridiplantae; phylum Streptophyta; class Pinopsida; order Cupressales; family Cupressaceae; genus Cupressus; species Cupressus sempervirens. The sequence goes on along the minus strand of CM053784.1, from coordinate 186,922,953 downwards.
TAATGGTTCCCCCTGGGGCGACTTTGCTATGGAGAAAGGTTTAAGATAGGGTGATCCACTTTCTCCCTACCTCTTTATTATGGTTGCTGAAGTCTTAGGGAGGTCATTCTATAAATTAGTGAGTACAGGCTGTGTCAAAGGGGTTACAACTGCTACTACTACTGAAACTAAGGTCATTCAACAGTTTGTTGATGACACTTTCCTATTTGGAGAATCTTCAGTAATGGAGGTTGAAGCTTGGAAGATGATACTATATAATTATGAAGAAAGTTAAGGGCAATGAGTGAATTACCACAAGAGTAAAATTTATTTCTTTAATACTAAAGCCTCATTACAAAAGAAGATAAGGAACATTCTGGAATGCTAATCAACTAGCCTCCCAGATACTTATCTTGGATTACCACTTACTACTAAGGAAGTGACTAATGACTTCTGGAACATGACAGTGGAGAGAATTTAGCGGAAGCTTGCAGGGTGGAAAGGGAAGATTTTAAGCAATGCTAAAAAATTACAACTACTCTCTGCTACTCTTTAGGGAATCCCTATTTACTTATCCATTTTCAAAATTAATCAAAACATGGCGGAGAAAATTGAGAGAATACAAAGGAATTTCCTTTTGTTAGGGACAGAGGAGAAAAATAAATTGAGTTTAGTTAATTGGGAGGAGGTGTGTAAACCAAAGATTAGGGGGGGTTGGGTGTAAGAAGGTTTTGGGACCTTAACAAAGCTCTCCTTATGAAAATAGGCTGGAGATTGGTTGAAGAAAATACTAATTGGGGCAATATCATGAAAGCCAAATATTTGTCTAATACCTGTTTGAAGTGGAATCTATTTAGTAATGACCTTCTTGGAGGTTCAAAAATCTCGCAAAATATTGTTAGAAATAGAGGTTTGTTAAGAGAAGGTTTGAGGTGGATTGTGGGGAATGGTTTCAATATCAAATTTTGGGAAGACAGGTGGATGGAGGGGAAACCGCTAGTCTTCAACAAATTTAGTAGATTAATGAAATTACTTTAAAATGAGGTGGGGGGAAATTCGAAGACTATATTGATCAGGAGAGGAGGTGGAAGAGACTTTATAAGGAAGATTACTCTCAAGAAGATATTCTTCTCCTTAAGGAATTGGAAGAGTGGTTAAAGGAGCACAGACTCCCCCTATTACCTCAGGAGGACACTATAGCTTAGGACTTAACTCCAAGTGCTAACTTCACTATCAAATCAGCATACACATTCAGGTTTAGTAAGGACCTCTGCCCAACATTGTGGTGCAAGGTATAGATTACTGACCTTATTCCTAAAATTAATTTCTTTTGGTGGATGACTCAGCATGGTAAAATCTTAACTTTGGACAAATTGAAAAGAAGGGGTTTTTATATAACAAATCGTTGTTGTCTTTGTAAAGAAAAAGGAAGAAAGTATTTCCCACCTTTTCTTAGAATGCCAGTATGCTTTAGGGATTTGGACTAAGGTCTGGGAAAGATTTGGCTTGGACTGGGTTATAAAAGATAATCTGGGACAATTTGTGGAGAATTGTTGCTATCCCTTTTATCATCCTAGATTAGTTTTTCTATGGAAAATTGTTCCACCATATGTTTGTTGGCACATATGGAAAGAAAGAAATAACAGATTATTTAGGGAGGAGAGTAAACTAGAGGATGTGGTTTTTGGAATAATGGACAAATTGTTGAAGGAAAATTTAAGAGTGGCTAAATTTAAAATGCCAAACGAAGAACCAGCTAGACATAAAGGCCTAGTTGCTGAAAGATGGGGTTGTCATGAGGATTTTTTCCTCTTTGATAACTCAAAAATGATGATGAGACAACATACGAGATGGAGACCCCCCACCCTAATGCAGTATAAACTGAACTTCGAAGGTGTTGCAAATAGAGGAATAGGATCGGCGGGAGGAGTGCTACAGGACAAAAATGGTGATGTGCTATTGGTGTATGCAGGAAAGGTGGGAAATGGAAGCAATAATTTAACTGAAGCCATGGTGTTGTTATGGGGCCTTTAGCTAACTAGGGAAATGCAAATTAAGGAGTTAACAATTGAGGGGGACTCCAAATTAATCATTGACTTGGTTAAGAGAGTGGCCAGACCAGGTTGGAATATTTGAAACACCATTATGGATATCAAGAAAGTCTTGAATGAAATGGAAAATATCCACCTGTAGTACATCTACAGGGAAGGAAACAAGGTGGCAGACGCGGTGGCTGCCATGGGGTTTAATGCAATGGCAATCATGTGTTGGAGGAACTGGGTTGATCTCAACGAAGATATTAAGTCGTTGATAATCATGGAAAGAGGCGAGAATAATACACGATGATGACTATAAATTTTAAAAGTAGGGCCAAATTTGGCAACATGGTGATAATGTTCGCTAAATTTAACAATGGCTTTTTGGAAATAAAGGGAAGACGTGGCTATACAAACAGTAATCAAAGTGATTACGAATTAAGAGAGATGTCATTTCATAATTATGGTAACCCATTGCGAGTTTCAAATTAATTCCCAATTGAAAGTATGAAAGATATCATTAATCAAGATGTCAGAAAATGTCGGGGTGTGAAAATGATGATTTTATACATTCATGAATCCCATAATAATCTCGCATGGGATTTTGGAGCTCATCAAGCACATGTCTACAAATTTTATTTGCTTGTTGTTAAAGGGTTTAAGGCGGAGAGTAGTTGCATAGATATTGTTGTTGAGAAAGTTCAGATGCGTATTATTGAAGAAGGGGAGCCGGAAATTGGTGAAATAGAGATTGGTGGGCACATGAATAGGTTGGAACCCACGAAAATGGAGAATTTTAAAGATAGGATGGCCACTTGGTTTCTTCTGAAGGAAGGGGTTTTTTGCCCTACATGCAGTTAGTGGCAGGGTATGACGAGAACTGCATGCTCCAATTTGTTAATGAATGGAATGAGAGGAAGGTCACTATTAATGGAATCACCTTCCAAGTCACTAAGGAAGTAACTGCCATGGCGACTGGCCTCTCAATGAAGGGGAAAAAATGGAGAAAGGTTACCAAAATTACTGATGAGGCTAGTATGAATAGCTTCTTCACGGAAGGTGAGGAGCCGATTCGTTATAGAGGAGGGTTTAAAAGTGACAAGTTGCCCGCCCCATGGGATGATGTGTGCTTGGTCCTTATGAGGTATCTAACGTTGGAAGGTAGGTTCGGTGTCTGTTATTACTATCATTTCCCTTTGTTAAACCATTTTAGGAATAGGGATTTCATTTCTATCCCATTTTATCTTCTACATTCCCTTGAGGATATGGTTGCTAACATTAGACAAAAAAGGAGTAAAGGTTTAAATTTTACCATAATTCATCAAGGTTTAATCTTCTGCCTCTATCAGTTTCACTTGGCCTTGTACCCCCCTAGGGTGGTGGTGGTGGATAACCAGTGCCACTGCCAGAATTCACCCCTGAGCTCTAGTACGGGCACTAAAATTCACACCCGACGACCCTCCCCTAGTAGGGAAAACGAGAAAAAGAAAAATCCTTATACAACAGTTGAACAAAGGGGAAACAAGAAGACAAATTGAAAAACTAGTTGAGGTTGATGGAGAGGATTCGGAGGACGAGACCGGGGGTAAGGCTAGGAGGAGATTTGGTAGGCTTGCACAATCTCAGGCTGTGTGCAAACAAAAATCCCTTAAATATACGGTTGAGGAGGTTGAGGAAGATAGTTCAGAGAACAATAGTGAAGGGAGGAGGAAGATAATTCTAATTCCAAGAAGAATGATGGAAAGGAGGAGGTGGAGAAAAGTTTTGACTTGGGGGATAACTCGGTGGATAATGCCTAGACCCAGGCGTTTGCTGGTAATGTTGTGAATACGGAGATCACCCATGTGTTTGCTAGCCTTTCCCTCAAACCCATTGCCTTTTGTGAAGAGAGCAGCAAGATGGACACTTCCCCCATAACTATTTCATCCCTGGTTAAGGATAGTTCTAAGGTTTCCTCTAACCCAAGGGTTTTGTAGGATGAGATCTAAGTGTTGAAAGCTAAGGAGGAAGCTTTAAAGGTGGAAGTAGAGACTAAGGAAGGGACTGAGGTGCTAGAGGAACGATATGCTAAATTGGAAATGAGGGTTAAAACTTTGGAGGAGGGGTTTTCTACCTTCTCCAAATTTGACCTCAAAGTCACATATGCTGCGGCCACTACCCTTCAATTACTGGCATAGGAAAAGGAGGACACGGGTATGGATATGCAGGACCACAAGTTGCTCTTCAAGTTCCTTGCTAATGACTGGGCCCGGATCCTGCTAGATGTGAAGAGGAAGGGGAAAAAAGAAAATTATGTTTCTTAGTCTACTGGGATCCTTGGATCCAAGACGTATTTTATGTTTTACTGTTGGTTAAGGTTATGCTGGTTTACAGCTGTAATCAAGACTCGGGTTGGCCTATTATGCCAATTTTGGTTAGGTTGAATTTTGTAGTTGCTAGTTTTCTCGGCTTGGTTTTAGCTTAGTTGCTCTTATCTCTATTGGTTTGTGCAGACATTTGGAGCTATGTTGATGTTTAACTAGTCTTTTGTCTGCTGGTGGTTTTTGCTGGTAGTGTGCTGGTTACCAACTTTTTGCTTGTATGAGCCGACCCCTTATTTTGGTCACTTTTAATTTCAAAAACATGGGTCAATGGGTTGGATTTAGCTAATGGCAGGGATTTGGGTATAATTAGGGGTTTGGAATTGATTTAAAATGATTTATTAAATCAAAGGATTTTTGGGATTAAATTAAATAGTTTTATGCATTCATTTAATTTGATGGAAGAATAAGGATTTAATTGCTAAATTGATTTTGGGTTATCATTTGATTTTATCAATTGGATTGTAATTGATTAATTGGATTAATTTACAAGGGGGTGATAATAGATTAATTAAATATTAAATACATAATCAATAATGTCTTATGAGATGACTAAATAAGATTACTTAAATGATGTAATCAGATTTAGGTGTCTACAATATCAGTATTGATTAATCAAAATTTGCAGAAATTTAAATAATCAATGAGGATAGATTGTGATGTCCCCATTTTCATGAGCATCATTTTTATGTGCTTCATCTTATCATTGAGTCCTCATAGGCTAATAATGACGTTAAGAGAGCCCTATTTTGGAGATATCTAGAATCTCAATTGGGAGTTGACAATGTTTTAATCTCCAAATATTTGGCATATTTTAACAATGTTTTTTAGGTGTTTGGCTCCATTTTAATATACTTACTATGTATAGTAAGTTAGCATGTTGATAAATACCATCCTTACTATTTATAGTAAGACACCCTAGTTAGTAGAGCATGGAGTGAGCAGTCCTAGTGAAGTTAGAATTGATTTACAATTATCAATATGGAGTTATAACAATATTAAAATTATTTAAGTTATAATTTAATAATAACTAATTATTAAGTGCATATCATTAATTTATTGTGTGAGCTGTATTGAAAAGAGGGTTTAAATGCTTTTAAAAGTATACTTTGTACTAAGTGTAAAAGTGTTATTTTATTTTAAAGGGGAGCTATACGTGAATAGTAAAGTACACTTCCTACTATAAAGTATTCACTGAAAAAAGTGGATCTCAGAAGTTTATGAAATACTCCCTCACAAGAAACATAGAAGAAAACAACTGATTTAGTTAAAGACTTCTTTAAAGACCAATTAGACTGGCATGGAACAACCATACAAGCTCAAAGAATCGAAAAATGGATTAGAGGAGGCAAAGACAGACATGCTAGAGTGACAATGACGAATATAGGGGATAAAAACAACATTTTCAGCAAGAGGAAGTTTCTTAGAGGCACACACATATATCTTGATGATGACCTCACCGTAACTCAGCAAGAAGAAAGGAGGAAGGAATGGGAAAAAGTAAAAACAACAAAAGAAAATGGCAAGTGGGCCTGGCTACAAAATGGCAAAGCCCAAATTAGCGACAAAATCACATGCAATAAATAGGAACTCGAGCCCACCCAGGAACATTTAACTATAGTTAGCTGGAACTGTAGAAGTTATCCTTGGAGAAGAGGACTTCGGTTAGGGCCGATAGCTAAAGATAATGACATCATTATGCTTACCGAGACTCATGAACATGATGGATGTAGGGTTCCAGATTTTGAAGGGTATAAGAAGGTATCATTGTGGAATGAAAAAATAGATAATGGTAAGGGGCATGGAGGCATCACCATTCTAATAAAAGAAACTTGCAGCAGATTTGTAAACTTAGAGAAAGAAGATGTAAACAAGCAGTATATTTGGATAAAAATAACAGAGAATCAGATTTCTACAAGGGTGGCTATCTGTTACTTCACTCCAAAAGGCTCAAAAATACATAATGAACATAGATTGGATTGAGAAGACCCGTTCGTTGCACTCAAAAATGACATAGCAGCCTTTAGCTCTTTAGGGGAAATAATGATAATAGGGGATTTCAATGCTAGAACAGCAAACAACCAAACTCTCAATCTTAAAGAGAGTTACAATGAAAGTAGAGATCCGGTTTGGCTCGAAGAAGAAGGGACACAAAAATGGGAAAGATCTTCATAGGATAGCATGGGAAAGATTAATCATTTTGGTGTTGAATTACTAGGCTTATGCTGCCTATATAACATGGTTATATGCAATGGTATGGAAAAGTGGCCTAAATCAGGTGGAATCACATGCAAAAGATACAATAGACACAGTGTTGTTGATTATGTTATATGCTCGCAAGACTATGTCGCAAAGATAATTAACTTTGAGATAGAAGATTGCCCCATGGAGTTAAAATCTGATCATAACCCCATCTTGATAAGGGTGGCCACTCACTTTAAAGATCAACATATTGTCCCAAAACCTTTACAGAAGAGGAAGATGATTCCGACTGGCAAAGTTTTAATGACACAAGAAAACCATGATACTTTCCAAGACTCTCTTTTGCGGTTGTCTAGGGTTCCGGGAAACCATCTTGAGTCCGAAAAATAACATTTCATGGACAAGGATAATCTTGTTCTTACTATCATTAAAGCATTGGAGGAGTGTAAAAGATCTAAGGCCACAAAAGAAGCCAAGAACACTTTTTCGGCCAATCCTTGGTTTGATGAGGAGTGCAAAATGGCAAAAAGGAATTGGAAAAAGAACATGAACATAGAAAGTAGAAAGGAGTATGATCAGCTGATTAAAAAGAAGAAAGAAGAGTATGTGAACAAGAGAAGAATAGAGTTGATTAATCTTAGTAAAAACAACCCCAGAAAATTTTGGAAAGAGCTTCAGCAGAGAAAAACTCAGATAGAGAATAACATAACAGGAACCAAATGGCTGGAATATGCCAAGACTCTCTACGAATGTGATCTAGGAGAACATAGAACCATGGAAACAAAAACTACAGGGGAGTTATTCAGCAAAAAGGATATTATTCAAGGCATAAGGAGGTTAGCTGCTAGTAAAGTGCAAGATATAGATGGGCTACAAGCAGAATACTTAAAGTCGGGTGCTGAAATCCTCACACCACACATCACTAAGATTTTCAACAGTGTCAATAGAGAAGGTTTCCCTATAAAATGGACTACAAGTGTGGTGATCCCACTCCACAAAAGTGGAGATATAAACAATCCTTCTAATTACCGAAACATCATGGTCAATCCACTATTTGGCAAGTTATTTGGCAGCTTGGTAGAACAAAAAATCAACAACTGGGCTGAAACAGAAGGCAAACGTGCAAAAGGGCAAGCAGGCTTTAGACCGAAACACTCTACTATAGATCACGGCATCACTCTCAGACATTTGATAAAGAAAGTTTGGGACACTCTGGGGAACGAGGCTTTTTGTTGTTTCGTGGACTTAAAAAAAGCATTCGACACAGTGCCACGTAATAAACTATGGGATAGTATGCTGGAAGTTCCTAAAGAACTTAGGTCAGCGGTTTACAGATTATATGAGCAGGTCAAAGCTAAAATCAGAATGACAGAAGGGCTATCAGAAGATTTTGACAGCAACATCTGGGTTAAGCAAGGGTGTCCGCTTTCTCCAACATTATTCGGGCTCTATATTGACAAGTAAGAAGAGTGGATAAACAAGACCAATGGTGAGGGGGTACAGCTGGCCCACTTCGTGATAAGATTGCTCTTATATGCAGATGATCTCATAATTCTTGCTAGAACAGCTAAAGGTTTGAAAGAACACTTGAAAGCACTAGAAATTTTTTGTCATGAAGTAGGAATGCAAGTTAACACTAGCAAAACCAAAATTATGATCTTCTCACTAAAAAAGAATAGGGGCATACAAGACAAGTTTCTGTTTGAAAATAGCCCCCTTGAGATTGTGGAAGAGTACAAATACTTGGGCATCGATTTTCATAACAAACTCAACTGGGACTTGCAGATCGAAAAGGATCCAAGGGGGCTGGAAGGCGTTATGCTCTTTACAAAACAAGTGCAAGAATGCAGAATTATGGGATTGGACAACCATGAAAACTCTGTTTGGTTTGCTGGTCACTCTGATTATTCTATACAGATGTGAAGTGTGGGGCGGTAGTATGTCCGAACAGAAATGGCAGCACGTAGAAAGAATTCAAAAACACTTCATCACATGCAATCTTAAAGTCAAGACCACAGTTCCGTATGAAATCCTTTTGGCGGAGGTGGGTTCCTTTCCATTAGAAACCGTCGCATTGATCCGGATGCTAAGCTATTTAAAGAAAACCCAAGGTCTAGAAACACATCGTTGGCCCAAGTTGGTAATAGAGGAAAAACTTGTGAGGCGGAAAAGCACATGGATGAAGCAAAATGACAAATGGATGCAAAAATGGGATATCAACATCCAAACTTGCCCGGATAACATTAAAGAAATAAAGAAGTTTGTCAATGAAAAATTTCGCAATATTTTGTGGACAAGACACATAGGGCGGAAAAAATCTTATTACATTAAAGAATTTAATCCCACTTCTAGTCATGATGAAAAGGCCTATATAAGGGCACCTATTAACTGGAAAGAAAAAATGTTGATGGCACAACTTAGAACTAGTTCACATCAGCTGCGATGTGAAACTCGTAGATGGCAAGTTCCAAAGGAAGAGTGGTCAGACAGAACATGTTTATTTTGTAATACGGGAACAGTTGAGACAGAGCAACACTTTGTCAAGGAGTGCCTGGCTTACAACGACATCAGATTTGGTTATACAAAAATACTGCAGAACAAGGACTTCAACTATTTATTCGAGGAAGATCGAGTGAAGAGAACAGCGGATTTGATTATCAAAATTCAGAGGAGAGACAAGTTAACCAAAACCTTGCAACTGACTAGTTTCGCTCCTGACTTAGGAGGGTGATTGCATGGGTCCCATAGACTACTTTAGTCTCGTGGATGTCATTAAAATCTATCATATCATATCATATCAAAGACTCATTGATGATCATTTTGATTATGCTATTCAGTTTTCTAGGAAACTGGGTTTAGACCAAGGGTTTCAATCCATTTGTGCATTAGAGAATGAAGCTCTTCTTTGTCTTTGCAATTCTAAAGCCACAGAAGACTAGCCGAACTATTGCTTGAGAGCTTAATACAAAGGTTCTATTTCTACTACAAATTGAAGAAATATTTAAAGAAGACTGGAGGTTTATTAAGTGGAGACCAGCAACTTCTTAATTGCAGCCATTAATATTTGTTTACATGCATACAGTGATAGATTTGTCGCTACTACAGTACCCGTTATAGTAAATGTATAGTGAACGTGAACAATAAAATGCTATAGTAGCAAGGGTTTTTAAAGGCAGACATTTTCAAGAGTATTTCTAGATTCTTTTTGCTGAGGGTTTTTAAATATTTGACATATGAGGTGTGTCAACATAATGCAACCAAAGACAACTACCCACTAGAGTGGATAAACCTTCCGCACTTGCTGCACAAAATTCTCAGAGCTTACTCTAAAAATTGTCCAACTTCCAGGCACAATAGTATTAAAAGAATGAATAGTAAAATTCAGTCAAACTGGACAAAGCAGATCTCCACCAAAAGATGTGTACACAAATTCTGTATTCTGGGAAATATTCCATATCGATTGTTTATAATCTGCTACATTTATGCAGCTAGATTTGAAGATCAAAAATGAAATTTGCAAATATACAGATGCTCAATCTAATGTACAGTTTACAATTATGACATTCACCGTACTAAGAATAGTTCTGTACAATTCAGAAACAGTCCAGGTAACATTTCCTACAATCGAGTTAATTGGACTGTTGCATGGAAAGAAGACAAAGGCTTGAGCAGCAATATGCCGCTGGTCAGCATAAGGGGCTGAGTAAAGCGATCTACATGGTAAATAAGAAATTAATTTCTTAAAGGAAAGATGTTATTAACTGGAAGTGGAAACATTATATACTTGTACAATGCCATTATCAGATGCAGTTGCAACATGCATAAGCATATCCAATGGTTTGTGGGAAACTGAGATGCAATTGATTGCATCATTCAGGTCATGAACAGGAGCGCATTTGAGATCCTTTCCCGCATCAAGTCCATTCACCAGATCTATGTCGAACGGCCACACATGCAAAGCTCCAGTTGCACTGTTCAACCATATCAAAAGAATTAAAATAAGTTTTTTCTAGATTACAAAGGAGAATAAAGGAATAGATTAACAACTAACATTGCAAAAACTGAAACCTACTTAAAGCTGAATATAAACAGGAAATGGCAAACTCCACTATATGTGATGTCTTTACCTTCCAGCTAAAATTAATTGACCAGCTAATTCACAACACCTGAGAGGTGTTCCACAACGGTGGCTTGCAAGTAGAGTTCCACCCCTTCGCATCTGTAAGGGTGGATGATGATTTTGCATTGGAATTTGAAAACCAAAATCGGAATATCTAAAAGATTTAGCTATAATTCATTCCTTGTCATTAGAAATAAAATTTGCTCTACACAGGCATGTGGAGTACGATTTTCACTTGCTTACATCTAAGATACAAAAGCTGCCATCACCAAATGCTACCAGCACCTCTTGTGAATCAGGTTTCAGCCTCAATCCGGCTGGAGAACCTTTATTTCCATGGCCTTGATGCCAAATGGACGAAGGAGTTCTCGTGTCCCAAGCTATTATTGACCCTGCAATGCAGATTTGGACTTAAGGTCAATGCTCATATTCTGTTTTATTCATCACATAAATTTAAGCGATAGAACATCTAGTCAATCTTCACAATCATTATGAACTTTTTTTTGAAACACCAAGATTGCACCAGAAGTCAGCAAACATTACTTCAACTTTCAAACAGTTTCCGGAACGGGGATGCAAAATGCAACTTTTCATTCATAGATACTGATTCTGATTATACAAAGAAGTTTATTTATGGTTTATAATGGTGGAAACCAAGGGAAAAAAGGAGGTAATGGATGTGGACATACTGCTGATAATTTTGGCCATGCAGCTAGACCAGAGAGGACAGTGTGTTCAAGGCCTCTTATACCCACCTTTTCCCCTAGAGTTTTAGTACAACCAGAGAATCAACCACAGAGTATGGAATTACATACACAATTCTGGAGAGTTTGCCAAGATGGAGGAGAGGAGTTCTGGGCAGCTCTCTTTTAGAGATATGGATGTTAGGCCAAGGCATTTTCCTTGCATAGTTCGTAGGGGACAAAAAGTGATCTACAGAAGAGAATGAGCAAAATTACAGCACCCTACTATGGTGGATCAGGGAAGATCATTGTCAGAGCATGGGTGCAAAAGGTTGATACTTATTTGTAGGTAAAACCAATGTCCGAAAGGAAGCCATTAAAATCACAGCATTATTTTTGAATGGCTTTACACACAAGTGGTGGCTTCACAACATGGTCACTTGCACTGTCCCTTTTTTGGGGACATTAGAAAATTACAAGTCCAACTTATAAAATAATCAAAAGTGAGTTTGGAGTTAAACATCTATTTTAAATTAAAAGGCAAAAATGTGACAAAAGGGAAATAAGATGAAAGATAGAATGGGAATTTGAAGAGTCAAATGATGGATACTTTAAAGAAGAATACAAAGTTCATTGGTACATGCTTGGATTTTGAAATTTTTTTCAGATTTCTTTTTGAGAGAAGAGGAAGCTTTGGCTTTCGGTTTCCAGAACCTGAGGATGGAAACTTTCAGGCCCTTCTTACTGGACCGAACAACAAACCAGTTTAGCTTGGAGTGGATTCGAGACGGAATTCACCGTTGTGCTTATAGGTTCTTGTCGAGTTTCCAATCTGACTGTATAACTGTTTTTGAGATTAGATTCTATGCATGTTGTTGTATTGCTGGTTTATAATAAAATAGCAAATCTGAAGTTGTGTTAAACTGAGTATTTAATTAACATCTATTGGTTCATTGCTGGTTTATGTTGCTGGGTTGTTTGCATGAGCTATCTGTTGTGTTCTAAAATCTGTTAATGAGAAAAATTTGGGAGAATATCCATCTGGTATATTACAGACTTATTATAAGTTGTCAGAACTGTTAATGTCTTTAATGAACTACTAAAATATTATACACAACCGAAGCATATAAATATTTATGCATTACTCTGCGTAGGTCCCAATATTTATTTCTGTGAGGTAATAATGGGTCTTTATTCGCTCTTGCATAAGAGATATCATATTGTTCAATGACTATCGTCGGAGGAGGTAAATGGCTAAATGTTTTGACCCGTATAGACTTGGGAAACAAATATATCTATCTATCTATACACACACACACACACGTTGGATAGAAGATGTTTTATATGTCTCCCCAATTGGATACGACTTCCCCATTGAACGACTGGTCTTCAGAGAGTGTCATTACATCTTCAATACATAAAATTTGAACTTGCTTGGCAGGTGATAATCATATGACTATTTCCAGAACGAAGGTTATTCTATTTGGGCATGAGAGAACCTTTGATAGTTAGAGACCTTGTGTAGCTGTGGAGTGGTGCATTGGAGTCCAAGAACTAGCATTTATTTGGATGAGAAAATATTTTATAGGCTTTACTCATATATCATCAGGATGTATCCAGTGAAACCGAAAATGGTGAGAAATATTTGCAATATAAATTGATTGGGCATTACATTTTGAAGTTGATGTTCTCGTGAGTATTTTCTTTAATAGTTTCTACAAAGATTATTGTAGCTTCCTCTAACAGCCATACTATTTTGAAGTATACAGTTTGGGGAAAATATTTCATAAAGGCAACACTAGTAATGGCTGGAGTATGTTTGCCTTTTTGTAGGTCGCGAAGACTGTATTGATGTTCCATTGAATATGTGAAATTTTAATATTGCATGGGAAAGAAGCACACATGGTTGTTGTAGCTTCACTTGAACTTAGGAACCATTGCTCAGAAGTTTTATCAGTATACAGAGAGCCATTGCCATGACAAAGAGTCAAAGGTAACATACAAGTTGTGACCGTATTATTTCTCTTCCCGTGCAAGTGCAACTTTCCATCTTCGGGGCGACTATTAGTATTTCCTCCAGCATGATCATATATGGGCGATTGTATTGTGTTCATGACTTATTAATATTTATCCATACTGTGGATAAATATGTCTCAAATTGTTTATTTGTACTAATATATATATATATATATATAGTACGACTTTATGGGCCCCCTTGTGTACATTATTGAAAGGTGACAATCTTTTAGATAATATACAATTGTATCTAACATTGTAAGGTGATGACTTTACAATGATTAGTTCTCTATCATGATGAATATCACATGACTTGACATTTGTGGACATGTCATGATAGTTAGTATCTCTTGGGCACTTTGGTAGATATCATGAGACTTGTTATCAGTTGTAGATCATTATGTTCTTTATAAGATCAAATCATGGTTGTTATGCCATGAGTTATTATGGTAGACATCATGAGACGTGATGTCAGTCCACATACCATAACTTGGATACTCATATATATATATATAAAAGAAGAATTTCACATGACTTGATATTCTTGAGCATATTATATCCTCTAATATCATAAGTTAGGTGATATCTCTTTTCACAATAGATGAGCCTATTGTGATCCATATATACTTGGTTGGATTCCTTATCTTCCCTAGCTAGGAGGGAGTGTTGATGAATAGCTTCATTCAGATAAACTGGATAATATAATCTCCCTTGATCTGCTAATAACATACATGCATATACATACTAACTCATTTCTGCTTATATTAATACATATACACATATATATTATGCGGATCATTATATTATCATCCTCTAGATTTGTTATCCTATATCCAAGTATATCTGCGATCTGCTTCTGCATACTCTTTGTTGCTTTTCTATGTTCACCTTATATAGTGATCGAGTCACGATCACATGATCAGGTTATGTGCAAATTTAAGTCTGATTATTACCGTTAGCTTTGGAGGATAGTTGCATATGTAATTGCATCACCTTCATTGTATATGGTTTCCAAAATACAACTCCCTCTCTTATAGCATAGTCGATGAAGGAATGTGTCCTTTCAAAGGATATATCCATTTGTTGATATAATAATTTATTATTTAAACACACACCCACATATTACATATATATAAACTATACATAACTCCAATTTCATCTCTTGAATTTGTCCAATTGAAGCTACCAAATGTTAACACTCCCCCTTAGCTAGGGAGGATAAGCATAAGATAAATATTACAGCATTGATAATATTAGGAAAGACAAAGTTTAAGGATATCTTTGATTAGAGATTTCCATCATTTTTATATCACATATAATATCAAAAGTGTTGGTCTTCAGAATATCAACATATGATATTCACCAAAACTTTGAGTGATGGTCTCTAGAATATCAAAACTTGATATTCACCATGTACTCAATAAGGCAATGGTCTGCAAAATATCAACATATGATATTCACCATTTTGATATCGCATTTGAGTATTGGTCTTCAGAATAACAATATATGATATTCACCAAATACCCTTTGAGTAATGGCCTCCAAGATGAGATGCAAGATATTTACCAAGTACTGTGAGTAATGGCCTCCAAAATATCAAGTCGTATGATATTCACCACATACTCTGTGTAATGGCCTCTAGAACATCAATTCAAATTACATTTATCATATACTCATAAGTGTTTATAAGGTAACATGCACACACATTCTCATAATGATTACCATATAAACATTCACCATGCAAAAGTATAACCTATTATGATCTACATAGATATCATGAGATATCCATCATCATTAAAAATTATGTTATTGTAAGATCGTCACCTTCCAAAAAATTCTGCAGATACAAGTGACATCATTTGGAAGTCCTCACTTCCTCATGATGTACACAGAGGGCAGACCCATTAAAATCACATAGCCACGAGGTATGTTCATGAATCACAGTCCTCTTGACTGCTACAACTTAATGATCACTTGAGAATCCATCTCAACATTGTTTACTCCCTTTGAATCACTGAAGGTTGAATCATATCCTCTTTCCGCTCCTTCTGACGGATGTGATAGACTCGCTCTGAACATCAATCTTCTAAGCCCCTTTACTTTTGAAGAAATGTCTGACTCCCTCTTTTTCCCACAAGAACATCCTCAGAGGAAAATATCAAGGCAAATAGCTCTTATAATATAAATAAGAGAGATTTACTTTATTAGAAATAGGATACTTAAAATTGCACTAAAAAATAATACTTATCTCATGTAGTCAAAGGAAATAAGCTCCACACAACTTCTTCTATTATGTCATTATTTTCACAATGAGTCACTGTTACCAAAAATTTGATTTATTCTAACCCTACCAAGGTAAAAGGGGCAATGACTTATATTAACTTCTTCCTTTTACAACATAATAAGGCATGAGATACTCCACGTAATCTCCATATAAGCTACTTATATTAAATCTTCTTTCTCCTACTTCTAAGTATGGGTCTTCATTCCCTTATTTCCTTACTATTCTTAACCTTATTTTTACCAAATTCATTCATATAATAATAAATATATTATAGTGGCGGCAGCTTACTAGATGCATTGACTTCTTCCCTTTGTCTTGCATGACTCGTATATTCCCTTGTTAAAAAAATCTGGGGACTTATTTCATTTGTATTATTTCTTTAATGTTGTCCACCATGTCATTCCTTAGATGACGTGTCTTTGACCTTTTCCTCTAATATGCTATTGACACCTATTCTTTTCTTTTAAGGCCCTCCCTCCTTAAAAACCTCCCCTAGTATTATTAATTTCTCCCTCCATATCTATGCAGGCCGGAATTAAAAATCTTGGAAAGGAGTTGGAAACCCTAAATTATTTTTTGATGAAGTAGATGGTTCATGTTTTAAGTCCCTCGTCTCTCATTCCCATTGTCTTCACTCAACTTTGAATGAAATATGCTATCTCATCTCAGACGAGAAATTTCATGACTCATTGCTAGGTCATTGAAGGATTGGTATTCTATTCCTTACAAAAAAAACTATGTGACTCTAGGAGAAGAGCAGCGTTAGATGAGATATTGAAGCGCACACGATTGCATTCTTAGCATTGCCAAAAGTTTTTGATGCCCACGCAATAAATTTATGTTCAGACACAACGATTAAGGGATGATATCAAACTGTTAAAAGCAACCTATGAATGCTATTATCAATGCCCAGGAATGAAGAAAAAATGTTTGTAGAAATACTTCATCTCTTGAATATATTGTCATGCTTGTGAAATCATGAAATCGTAAAATGTCTCATTCTGTACAAGGTTATTCATCTCATGACTTTACTTGCCTGTGGATTGCAGAACAATTTGTTTCAAGTATGCACCCACAGCTATGTGGCTTGGTCTTCCAAATGATTATCACAATAAACTCTAGTTTATTTGAAATTCCCAGATTTCCGAATCTACTTTGCTACCATGTTAGTTTTGGAGGATAGTTGCATATGTAATTGCATTGCCTTCATTGTATATGTTTTCCAAAATCCAACTCCCTCTCTTATAGCATAATCCATGAAGGAATGTGTCTCTTCAAATGACATATCCATTTGTTAATATACTAATTTATTATTTAAACACACACACACACACACATCACATATATCACATATATATACACTATAAATAACTCCAGTTTAGTCTCTTGAGTTTATGCAACTCAAGCTACCAAACGTTAACAATTACCTTTATAGATTGACAATTATTATAGAGGTTTGTTTAAACAAACTAATGAATAAACACTGATTGGTACTTGGTCTAACTTGCATTCAATTTGTTGCCAAGTAGAGGCATGTATTGTGTGGACATGTCTCTTTGAGGAGACGTGTCCACCCAAATCTTGCCCCTTGTCATATCATATTTATATCTATACCTAATTGGGCTATAGAGTATTGAAGTCAATAAATGCTTTGCCTTGCCTTGAGATATATGATCAGACTTTAATATTCAATGTTTATAAATATTGAATATACTTTACAATTTGAGATTGATCGAAACCTTCATATTCAAATCTGAATTTGCAACCATCAAATTAGAGATTAGTAATTATACAATTCTGAAACAAAATACATCTATTTGATATAAATTTAATTATATTTATGCTTTAGAGCTTGGATTTGTGAAAGGATTCATATAGTGTCTGACAATACTTACCCGGGGCTCTCGTGGTATATAGAGATTGGTGGGAAAGTTTGTAGAGACTTTGGCTACAATGCTTCCCCACAGGGATTTTGTGGCCGGTTTTGTTGAGAGGGTTGCCTAGGATCCAGGCTGACTAGTATTTCAAAGTCAAAGATTGGAGCCATCTCTTGATTTCCGGTTTGGTAGTGATGAGCCATTGATAGAGATTGGGGCATTTTACCTACATTACACAGTGAGGAGTGCTCATCATTTCACTTTTGACACATAGGTTGAGGATTTTGTTTTGTGCAAGTGTGGGTTAGCTCCATTTTTGTACCATCCATTATGGGATGGGTTAGCACCATCGTTTGCCGATGGGATCAATAGTTGCAAGTTAGATCGCTTGTAGTATCAACACAACTAGGATAGTTTAGCAGTGGTTGGAGTTGGTGTTAGTGTTTTAGGTACCTATGGTTGTTACTATCTGTTCAGTGTAGTTGGGTGTGAGTGGCTGTTAGATGGGGACTTGGGTGTTAACAGAGTTAGGATTCCAATTGGGTTGAGTTCAGATGAGTTCTTGCCTCCATCAATGCCTATTGTCAGTTTTTAGATGATTCTATTATCGATATTTGTTATTTGGGTGTTGGTGCTACAGGAGCTAGTTGTGTATGATAGAGATATTGCACAGTTCCAGGTGGTCTTTGGTTTACATTTTTTCTCTGGGATTGCTTAGGGGTCAAGCAATCTTAGGGAGGGAGGATTGTAATGTCCCCATTTTTAGCAGGTTCTTGCAATTGGTTTGGTCAGTTCATCATCACAACCCTTGTGAGATGACAATGGGATTTGAGAGTCTCCGTTGTAGAGTTATTAGGTTTTCCAGTGGCCTATGGTGAGTTTTAGCTCCATCTTGAGAGACTTACTATTTATAGTAAGTCAATAGTTGGTTTTGATGAGCTTAGTTGAGTTAGAGGAGTTGAGTGATGCTCTTGATTTTTACTTTTGGCTTCTAGTTTGGGATCCAAGTATCTTGGAGGGAGTGTCTATTTTTAGTAAGTCACCCTGTCAGGTTCATTCATTGTTTTTCTTCATCAGGTTCATAAGTGTTGTCAGATTTTGATTTTGATGCTTCTTCAGTCATTTTCAAAGGACGGGTGAATTATTACTATTATTTTGATATTCTATGTTGGCCATGTTAGTGTCATAGCTTGTTGGAACCAGGTTAAAAGTTTTTAAACCTTAGGCACAATAAACAATAACCTCATGTGTTAGAATATCATGATATGGTTGAAAAGGTCATTTTGGGAGCCAAAAGGAAACTAATAAATTATATTGTGTGCCTAAGTATAAAGTAAAAAGGCTTTTAAGTTAAAGGTGTGTAGTTGAAGCTAATTTGCACAATGGAGATTATAAGTATGGCTCCCATTATGAGAATTCATGTCTTATGGGTTTGGTGATGTCAGATTCTCTTGCTGAGGTATAAAGGTTTGAAGATGAGTTATGCATTTAATCCATTGTTGAGGTATTGTGGACTAAATTCAAAGAATTATTATTATTATCCCGAAGCTGTGATTACTGTGGTTGGAAGCATCTCTTGTTTGCTGAAAAGTGTCAATTTTGAAAAGCAATTTGAGTTTGCTTCTTGTCTATCATCACTGTAAATCAAGAAGCTAATTTGTATGAGTATTAGCTAGAACACAAGAATTGGGCACTGTTTGGTGTTTATTGGAGGCTTACGTTTAAGGTTGCAGATCTGCATTCAAATTCAGGGCATGCGTTTGTTCTTATGAGCCCGTGCTGAAGAAATTAAGGCCCACGTTGCTGAATCTGGGCATGTGGACTTATTAGGACAGGCAGTCTTTGATTGTGGCAGCTTGTGTTGATCCTGGAGGGAATAATCAGAGCTGGAAAAAGCACTGTCAATTCAATAATTATATATATCTGTGGCAAGTCGGCATTGGCTGAAAAACTTCAGGTTTCTCTCTATATTAAAAATTCAATATTGTTCAGCTCATGATTTTTTTTTTCAGAACTGCAAATTGGTTATAATCTCAAGGTTGTAGCGGGTAAATTTGCAATTAAGTACTTAATTAGTTGTTAGGAAACATTGTACCAAGAGTTGTGTCAGTGGGTATTAGTAACCAACTCATGCACTATATGTAGCATGCACATGGAATACTATGGTATGGTAATTCTAAGAACTATCTTTGGTATGGATATGTAATTTGGATTGGTACAATCTGTAAAAGACATATTTTACCATTCTGTGCATTGATCCAATTACTTAGATAGATGTGATAGTAATGCCGTGAATTATATATTTGCATATGGTGTTGGTAGTATCCTACCATATTGGCAAAAACATTTTTAGCATTGTTGCCTAAGTAGAACCTAGGGTACAATAGGTGGTATAATGGGCTAACCCTTTGACCGGCAAACAATAATAACAAATAGTGATATTGAGGAAGAAGAAGTAACCAGAGAGGATCAATTGAAACAAGACCTTGTGCATAAGTGGGACATAGTAGTTGATGAGTACATCTGGTGGGAGATAGAGCAAAGGGCTCTCCCCACTGGCACGAGGCTGTGTACGACCTCTTGGGAAGTCTTCCAGGACTGCTTGCCCAAAGGCTGGTAGTAGTAAAAGAGCAAAGAGAAGCCGACCAGAGAGAGCAAAGGCAACAACAAACATTACAAAGGTTCTACCAAAGGACCCATAGAGAGGAGGAGCCCAGAGATACTTGTAACCATACAACTACCCCTCGGTGGAGGAAACAAAGGATGCATGAAAGCGAAGAAGAAACCACGACCTCCGCGATCAATGCCCCTCCTCCCCAACAAGGATAGGAGATGCAGGAAGGATGCTCCATTGGAAATCATTGAGGAAGACATAAGGAAGGCAATGTTGGTACACCAACAGGAAGAGAGGAGGTATAGACTACAATACCTTGCCCAACAAGTACGGAGACCAGAGCATATTCTCAGTGAGGACAATGAACAAAACTTAGATAGTGATGTAGCAGAGTTATTTAAAAGTACGATAAGAGGAATTGAAAGATTAGCTATCTCGGAGGCACCCATCATAGGGTATACTGAACCAGAAACCCTGGGAAGGTGGGAATCCCACTTCCATCAAAGCAGAGGAAGAAACAAGCATGGGAATACTGGAAGTCTACAAACTCTGGGAGGAGGAGAGGAACAAGAGAAAAGGACCTTGGGAGGTCAAGAAGGAGAACCCCTACAACAAATTAACAAGAGAAAAATGAGAAACACATCAGACAAACAAAAACTGCCTAAGTTCAAAGGGGAGGGACCAAAAAATCCCATAAGACACTACAAGACATGTGTAACCATTTGGGAGGCAAGGAGGCAAGATGGCGATGATTATTGGTTGAAGACCTTTCTAGCCACCTTGTGAGGAGTGGCAATCGACTCGTTTATGAATCTGGCAGACATAGAAAGGCCACATGGAAATCTCTAAGGAAAGCCTTTGAGGTGGAATTCAAACTGTTAAGAGATGGTGATGAGGTGGTCGCTGAAATATATAACACTAGGCAAGGAAAAATGAGAGTGTGTGTGGATACCACAGGAGACTAAACGAATTGATAGGAAAAAAAGAAAACAAACCAGCCAATGAATTGAAAAAAAGGTGGTTCATTGAGGGATTAAATCCCTCCATCAGGAAGAAAATGAAGGTGGTGCCTCCATCCACCTATAAAAAGGCCTATGATAGGGCTATGGATATTGAAAGCGAAGATAAAACCTCTAGAAGTAAGAAGAAAAATGGTGATGTCAGCAGCGAAGAAGAAAGGGAGGAGGAATAAAAAACAATCCAAGCCCTCTAGAGGACATGATGCAGATGATAAAGGAAATCAAAGGAGAGAAGGAAGTCAAAGGTGGCAAGGAAGTTTGGTGTATGGAATGCCACGGTGAAGGACACACAAAGGCCAATTGTCCAAAGAATTTGTTTTGCGACATTGTTAGATAGATGGACATTCCCCTAAAGAATTCCCATACAACTTGAAGGTACGAAGTGCACAAGTACTCCTTATAGGAGAACAATCAACACCTCCCACTAACTCCAAGGAACACAAATTCCAATGCCTCTCCAGGGGGATATCAGAACACAAGATGAGGGGGCAATACCAATACCAATACACCGCATAGTCAGATCTAGTATGACGAAAAAAATACCCAATGATTTTATTGTCAAAGGTGTATAAATGGGGGCACTTTTCTCGGGACTGCCAAAATGGTGGAGGGAGTAAATGATGTGGGCCAGGGAACCATGATGACGTTGATTATCCTAAAAGAAAAGCAATCAACATGTTGGAAGTCAAAGAAATGGAGGAACAAGTTATGGAAGTCACTCGTCTGTAGGCGAAAAAAGCCTCCTACCTAGATCTCCAAATAGAGAAAGAACAACTCAAGGAGGCAAGGATGGCGCTGGAAGAGGAAAAACACTAGGAGTGTTAGAAACTAATATAATTAGACAAATGATGGAAGCTACCGTACTAGTAAGAGTGGCCAACTTACTGGAAACCTTGCCGCAATTAAAGATAGCAATCTTTAAGACACGAGAGGAGAGCATCACACAAGAAGAAAGTACTTCTAAGGAAGGTGATAGCAGGAATGAACAAGTACCGGGAGACAAAACAATGTCAGAACCAACACTCTTTTTCGTAGGGATGAGAAGAACCCCCACTATAGTAAAGATTGAAAGCATGCGTCACCAACTAACTAACACCATAGTGGATGGAGAATTTGGGGTGAGTATGCTTCCTAAGGAGACTTGGAGAGCTTTGGGAAAACCTACACTTTGGCTGCCTACCTTCCACCTCATGAGAGCAGACTAGTACAACATCAAACCCCTGGGTACGCTAATGAGCCAGAAGGTAATTATTTTTACTCAACCATTTTTGTTAGATTATGTGGTTATTACACTGGAGAAGAAAGGATGTGATGCCCCAATAGGAAGGGAATGGTTAGTGTTAGCCAAAGACAATAACAATTGGAAGAGAAATACGTTGTTCATTGAAAGTGAAGGAAAGAAGTATACTATTGACTTGCAAAACCAAGTTGTAAGTCAGGAATTGGCTTACGATTCGAAATCTGAAGGAAGGGAAGGCCAGGGAAAGGGAGTAATGGAACTAGATGAGGAAGGCATTTTGAGACTGGGGAATTGTTAGAAAGATGAAACAAATTCATTGAGTGGATTGTTCCAATGGAAAATGGAGGAGTACGAGGTGTTCGAGCCAAGCTGTAATATGCTGGAAATTGCCAAGATGAAGGGAGAGGAGACCACGTACCCTAAGGAGTACAAGGAGTACAAAGAAGGAATGTTATTGATAGATGATACACTAGCCCACTAGTTTGGGGAAGAAGAGAAGATAAAGTACATAGAGACAAGGGTGGTAGAACCTAACTTGGGGAGTCAAATGGAACCAAAACCTTTAATGATGGGAGAGGACTGGGACCCAATCCTCAAAGGAGCGACACAATATTCTTGGAATACAAAAACATTTTTTCTTGGACGTACAAAGATCTTTAAGGTGTTCTACCAGAACTGTGTACACAAAATACCACTAATCCAAATGCCCGGCCAGTATGGAAGTGACCATACTGTATGAACAAGAATTATGTCGCCAAAGTACAGGATGAGATTGACAAAATGTTGCATGCTGGGATTATTTTCAAAGTACAAACCAATGAATGGGTATCCTCAATAGTCATCTTGTTGAAAAAGGAAGCAAATCAGATCAGAATATGCATGGATTTCTGATGTTTGAATGCAATAACAATAAGGAATCCCTTCCCTATACCATTCATAGATACCATATTGGAGGAGGTAGCTAGACACAAGATGTACTTGTTCATGGACAGGTTTTCCCGATATAATCAAATCAGCATAGCAGAGGAGAAATTGAATACTACCTTCATAGTAGAAGACAAAGTATATGCATATAATAGGATGTCATTCGGATTATGTAACGCTCTTGTGACCTTCCAGCAAATTATACTCCATATATTTGACAGAAGGACATCAAGGAACTTTAGGGTATTTCTAGATGATTGGTTTGTATTCAGCAGGACAGGTGTTTACCATATAGGGTAAATAGATGTTTATCGCATTAATAGATTAGAATGTAACATAGAACAAATACTGTATTCATATAAGCACATATGCAACTCCCATTATAATGATGATCCAATAGTCCATACAGATGATGTACATATACTCCTTGAAGGGGTGACTCAACCGTCACGCGACCTTTCAGATACCAACTCTACCTATCGGATACAATATGGATTTTACTAAAAACAATAGGAACCCATCTACCAATACTACAGGAATGTATGGAATGGTACAAGAGGGCACAACTAGCTCTAAATCCCAAGAAATGCCGCTTCATGGCAACCCAAGGAAAGCTATTAGGGCACATTGTATGTGACGAGGGACTAAAGATAGATTCAGAGAAAATCAAAGTTATTGTTGAGATGGAAAATCTCGAGGACGTGACTAGTGTAAAATAACTTTTGGGCATGTAAGCTATTATAGAAGATTCATTAAAGGATTTGCTGAAATTTCTCTACCACTAGAAAAGTGAGGCATTAAAGGAACTTAAGGCAAGGCTGGTAGGGGCACCAAAAATGGTCTACCCTGATTGGAGCAAACCATTCACCTACATGTTGATGCTTCAAACTTTTCCATTGGGGCAACAGTGTCCTAGACAGGGGCAGAAGGACTGGACCACCTGGTCTACTTCGCAAGCAGATTGCTCTCAAAAGTAGAAAGGAACTATAGTACGATAAAAAGGGAGGCATTGGGCATGGTGTACTTAGTACAAAAGTTTCACCACTACCTCCTTGCCATGCCATTCACGTTCTTTGTAGATCACCATGCACTTCTCTACCTAGTCAATAAACCAATAATCCAAGGTAGGGTAAGTAGATGGCTTCTCCTACTTCAGGAATTCACATTCAATATTGTAGTGCAACTAGGAAAAAGCCATGTTATGGAAGACCATCTTTCGAGAATAAGGTCGAGAGAGCCTGGTGGTAGAGTAAATGAAGATTTTCCAGACACACATCTTTTTCGAATTGTTGTACTTCCAAGATGTTACAAACAAGTAGGGAGTTATCTATACATGACATCTTTTCCTCTTGAAATGGTAGTGAGCGAAAGAAGGAAGGTAGCCTTGAAACGTAAAATATTCCAACTTATAGAAGTATTATTGTATAAAATGGATCCCGACCAAATACTTCGAAGATGCATGGTGGAAGAGGAGATACCAAGCGCACTACAGGAGTTTCATGATGGATTCACTTGGGGCTAGATGTTATGGCTAGGAAGGTGCTTCTAGTTGGCCTATGGTGGCCAACATTGTACACAGATACCAAGCAATGTGTGGCTGGATGTGATATGTGCCAACATGAAGAGGAACTTCATGCCATTGTTTCCATCCCAAACCCAGGAGCTGTTTGAGAAATGGGGACTCAAATTTGTAGGACCATTAAAGACAAGTATAGCTAGAAACTATTGGTATATTATAGTTGCCACATAATACCTTACAAAATGGGTAGAGGCAAGGGCCCTTCCTAACAATACAACACTCAGCACAACTAAGTTCCTATATGAACAAATTGTTACAAGGTTTGGGATACCAATATCCATTACAAGTGATGGGGGTGCACATTTTGTGAACCAGGTGATACAGAACATAACAGGAATTTCACAACTTCTACAACTTGTCAAGCCCATATTACCCACATGCAAACAGACAAGTAGAGTCCACCAACAAAATCTTGCTGTCCATATTGTATAAGACTTGCAAGGTAGAGGATGGTGATTGGGAGGAAAGGCTCCCAACTACCTTATGGGCTTATCGAACCTCATACAAGGTAACAACTGGAAGTACGCCCTTCCACATGATGTACGACCAAGAAGTTGTGGTACCAATAGAGTTCACTAAACCAATCCGGAGAGTTATAGTATAAAGTAGATGGAGGGAGGACGATATCTTAATGGAGAGACTTGAAAAACTTGTCAAGCTAGAAAAGAGAAGAATGACAACACAATGGCCTACAGAGGTGGCACAACACTAGAGGAAGTATTGACATGATACATATCTGCGGAAAATGTTTCCAACTAAGATAGATAGTTTTGAAATATAACGGTCATAATGAAATCAAACCATGGAAGCTTAAGGTAAGGTGGCCAAACTGTTCAAAGTAAGAGAGATTGGCAGCAATGGAGCAATAAAATTATCTACCTTAGATGATAGACCATTCAAGGAACCAGTAAATGGATCTATGTTAAGAATATACTAAGAGCGACAATGCGAAGGCATCAATATGCTGGGCTACACCAACAAAGGAGTATGGACACTAGGATGGCATTATAGTAGCAAATGTTGATTTACATTCCAATGTTGTATTATTTATATACACATCAATTTCAAAAACATTCATTTACAATCTTTGCAAGATTATCAAACAGAAAATAAAGGACAGCAGCTGCATGTGAAGTGTTTGATGAAATGTCAAACAACTGAATTGTAAAGAAATTTGGTGCTTGTCAAGTTGGACTCGGTGAGGGTCTTTACACAAAATCAGAAGGTAGTGGCTGTATTATATATGATCAATGGTGGTAGAAAATAGAAGTGGCGAGCAAGAGAAACAAAGAAACATGAAAGAATGACATGGCCACATCTTGAAAGCAATATTTTCTAGCTATGGCCCACGTACACAGAAAAGTAATATCTTATCAAATAAAACTTCTAAAATGAAATGTGCCTAGAGGTTTCAGGTGTCTGTGTACCTTCCATAATTTATGTTAGTGTTTTTTTTAATCATAGGGTGGTTGAGGGAAGAGACGAAACACATTATAAAATTGTAATGTTACCTAAAGGATTTGAAAGACTATATTGATGGAGAATGTAGCAACTTATGCTGGCATATTAAGTTGATAATAGTGATGCAGGTCAGGGCTGACAGTTGATTGCTTCCCTTGTTTTTGGCTCTTCATTGCTTGGACTGCTTATAGTTATATTATTTGTCAATTAACCTCCAGAAGTATGAGGTGTTGTGTACAGAATAGAATATAGTTTAAAAATCCAGTGTTATTATAATTCGTGTCATATAAAGAGATCAATTCTGTCACATAAACAATGTATTCTAGTGTTGTCCAGACACTATAATGTTAATATGCAGTCATTTGACTTTCTCTAACAAAAAATATCAAGGATAAAAAGGAAATCAAGATGGAATAGCTGCAGACAATCTTACCATCCTCAGATCCTGATACAAGAATGCTATTGTCATGCCCCACATCCAAGCAAAGTATAGCTCCTTCATGTTCAACAAACTCCATACCTAGAAAATCCAAGGATAACTCAACATAAATATAGACATTTTTATAATTAAAGTTGAAGTTATAATTAGAGAAAATATTACAAAATTCCACAACATTTTACAAGCCACAGTGGCCAAATGGTAATGGCATAATAACTGGCATCAAGTAATTATGATCATTTATCAGGATTGAACTGCTTTGTTTTTCAAGCCACACAAACCGGAATGGTTCACTAGAGATTCATTGCATCTAGGTGATGCTCATTGGGGCGAATCATCAGGACTACTTGGAAGGACACCCATCCCAATACTACTTCAACTCGAGCCCACTTAACCATGCAGTTTTCCACAAGATCAAGCTCATTTAGCTTGCACGGAAGTTGTTAAACTAAGAAGGATGAAGGTTGAACAATGGACTTCTATTAAGAATATTCATGCAGAACATATTAGAAATTACATAAAGAGAGGTAATAATAACAAAACAGTAGAACTTTTAGCAAAGAAAACAAGGCTAGGCTAATTAGAAGTTTTTCCTAGAGAAAAAGGCATAGGTCCTGATCCTCTTTGCTGATGTGGCTACTCATTCAATACATATAATGAGTCAAGGGAATGGCTTTTATGAATTGTTTCCTTGTGAAGGTGTAGATTACTATCATAAACAGAAGTGCTGCAGGCCATGTATGCCTTTTAGGAGCTCCCTGATCAGCTTTCGGCTAAATTATTATATGAAGTTTACTTTTATTTTTTCATCCATGAGCATTTTCCCTTTGGGTTCCTATCCATTGAGAATTTTGTGAATCTTTTGACAATTGAGCCTTAAAAGAACAAGGAATTGCATCCATTGCCCTGTTAAATTATGGATTTAATTTTCTTTCTGCCATTGGATGTGGTTAATGACCCTTACTCCAGTGTTAAGTATTTCCTTTTCTTACATATGCATATGTCATTTATTCTATTAGTATATACTGACGTTCAGGGATTAAAGTTCAATTAGAATATCATTGATCTAACCCATATTTTCTGGCTGATG
Source organism: Cupressus sempervirens (assembly GCA_028749045.1). NCBI lineage: Eukaryota > Viridiplantae > Streptophyta > Pinopsida > Cupressales > Cupressaceae > Cupressus > Cupressus sempervirens. The sequence continues at coordinate 186,895,030 of CM053784.1, read as the reverse complement.
TAAACCTTTAGTTGCAAATGAGGATTCCTCTCATTAATTGATCAGAACTAAGATCTGATATGCTACTAGATATCTTGTGAGAATGGCTGTTATTCCTTTGCTGTTCAACTGATTCTGATCGTCTCAATTGATGTCACTTAGATTGGTTAGGGATTTATTGGCTGCTTCTCTACCTCCTTTGATATTTGCTGTTCATCCCTAGTTTTTTTGATAAGATATCCTAATGCTGTCAGTGTTTATTGCTTACCGATCTGTATAGAGAGAGAGAGAGAGAGAGAGAGAGAGAGAGACCGATTTTGATGATATATTGCAAATCTGTCGCTAATATTAGTCCTCTAATCACTATTGATCTTCTTTGATTCAAGAGAACTTAAATGCTGATAATTCTTCTAGTTAGATTTGGTTTTTTGCTGGAAGGAACTTACTTTCTGTTACATGTTCCGAATGGAATGAGATTGAAGTTTCTTCTGTATGAAATGAGGAGATATGAATAAGAAGAGTTGCATTTATTGGTTGTTTAAGAGACATCTTTCCAGATCACACCTTTTCCTATTTAATTGTTATTTTCTCTTTTGTTCAAGTCACATATGTATGATTAATTGTTGTCTTTGTTGTTTACTTCATTTGTTGTTAATTAACTCCTCTTAAGCTGCAATAGAGATAGTACAATCATCCTTATCAATCTTAAGAGATCCTACCTATGTCGTTAGAATAGTATTTGACATGAATTCATGACTGATTGGTTTGACTAAGCCTTCCTCTTTGCTCAGTGTGTTTCCAAGACATGAGATTCCTTTGTGGGTGACTAACCAAGCTCCTTCTGGACACAAGACTTTATTCAATCGCACGTTTCCTTGTAATGTCTGGTACTTATATTTTACATCACCAATTTCCATTAATGTATCACGGCTACAAATGAATATTGATTTCCTTAACATTTATTATTAACAATACTCAGTGATCTTGTGATTTGTCCTCAATTGAACCAACAAAGAAGTTGGATAATTACTTCACAAACCAATTGCTCCCGATACAACTGAAATCTCCTGAAATAGCTTTTATGGATGCAAGCTGATAATATTAAGGCAATAGCATTTCCACCAGCGGACATGTTTTGATCTGGGATCCAGATATCTCTCGCTCTGTGTTTTTCAGTTTCCAGCTCAAATCCATTCAAGCTCAACATCATCAGTCAGATAATGAATCTCTATTGCATGCACACTGTCCTTATATTTATTGGCTCTAATCCATAGATTTTTCAAGCGATATGTCCGATCACAAGATTAACCGCTTCCATGATAATGTCTACAAACAAGAGTTCTCCACACAGTTGCAAGGGTTGCTCAAGAATTAAGGGGAAATACTATAATGCAGTCTTCATCTATGGTGTAGACAAGTAAAAGATTTCACAATATTGGAGCTTGACTTTGTAGACTTCCCCAGACAAAGAATGACGCCACAAAAATGAAACACACAGTTGCAGGCCACGAAGGCTTGCCCACAATATATATCAGTATTGTGTTGAACAGCCCGCCCCTAGTGAAACATTGGCAATATATGTTTTTTCAACCTTAATTTATATTATTTCCCACATTATGAAAAAGTCCAATATGCTCATCTAAAATGTAGTCAAATCTGATCGATTTGATAATATATGATTAACACATTAAATGCATATTTTCTATGTAATGATCTTGACTATAGACTCCAGTTGAATACAAAATGCTCCCAATGCTTTAAAAAGCATATTTCTCAGGTGCTAGTTTATATTATTCTGCTCTGGCCTTAACAGTGTGCTCAAGATCACACCCTCAAATATTATTGCTAGTCCCTTATTATATCTAGCAAGGACCTTTCCTAAGCCATCAAAATATGGTATAGTAACCTTGCCAACTTTCATATGCAACTCTTGATTCCGAAATCCCCCGCCACCTCCTCTGTGTGGTCTATTTTTTTCTTTGAAAGATAGATAATCTGGAAAAGGCATTTTTTGCTAAAAGTCCACAAACAACCCTTGCCAATCAGTCCGAACTTGTCTATGAAATTCTTGTTCAATTGGTTCATTTTCAGCTAGTGGATTTCTTGCTTGAGTAAATGTAAGCATTAGCATACTAGACTTAATTGTAAAAGCGGACAATATTGGTTGTTCATTCCAACTATTGGCTGTCCATGATTTCCATTGTTTCCATTGTTCAAGTTTTGCCCTGCATTACCCGGATTGCCATTTTGTTGTACCAAGTGATCATTTGAGCCATTTGCTATTGGGGTGTGCATCATGAGTAATATTTCTCTTTGTGTCCTAGCCAACTCTCCTAATTTATTCTCATTTCCACTCGAGTTATGTGCATCTCCGTCCCTTTTTGTTCCTGTTGGTTGTTCAATCTGTCCAAACTCCAATTGCTATTCTAAATTAGGATTTGATTAGCGATAACTTTAAGAAACCCCCCATTCGAAAAAAGTATAAAATCTTGGCGAATCCAACATTATTTTAGGGGGAAAAATTAATTTCTATTGGCAATTTTTTTTTTCAAACTAGGAAAACTTAATTTTATTGGCGATATTGTTCATTGTATGAGAATTCTCTAAAACCTTGGCAAATCATTAATTATTGAAGAAACTTGCGAACAAAAGTACAAATACATAGAAACCATAATTTTATATCATCTAAAACCTAAGTTACTGATTCGGATGTGGACTCAGAAATGGATGCGGGAAGCGTGAATTTTTTTTGGGAGGGATGTGGATGTGTATGAATGCGTCTGTATATATATATATATATATATATATATATATATATATAATATAATATAATATAATATTGCTAAACATTATATATAAAATTGTCTATCAGCTGGCCATACCAATCTGGGCAATGCAGGGAGTTTTGTGAGAGCCATCCAAGGTTGGAGTAGGACTTTACACATTCAAAAGCTTCCTTGCTATATTCATACCTGCTAGAAGGTCGTACTGCCACAGAAGGAGCCGTCTATATTAGGGACTGCTACAACAGTTCCATGTAAGTCTGAAATATTCCATTAAGGGTGTTGTACAAGCTGATTGAGGCCCATACCAGTCCTATAGCTGAATTATGGGTAGCGACTGAGTCTGTCACAGAGTTTTGAGCAGTGATTTGGTCTGTAAAATTCTAGACAACAATAATTGTCTCTCTATATAAATATATTACAGAAATTAGCACTCAACAAACGCGTCCTGCCAGTATCCAACATGCTTCCAAATGCATCCCACATCAATCTACATCCACCTCCACCTCTAGGTTCTAGGAAGCCACATCAGTAAATTAGTCTAAAACATAGTAACCATTTTTAATAACCATTAGATGATCCTAAATCAACAGTATAAATCCTATTTCGGGCCAAAATATTAAAGGACAAATTTTAGAGAAAGTCTTTGAAATAATGACACCTGTCCACAATTAAATCTATTTCAGGTCAAAGACTAAAAGGATCAAAACTTACTAGAAAAGTCTCCGCAATAGTGACACGTGTCAAGTATATGTACTTAACATATAATTTAACTTAAAGGTCTACCACATATTGGCGAATGTGTCCATCAAATAAGACAAGCCTCAAAAATTGTAGGCGAAACATTTGACTTACTGCATGGAAAGATCAAATTCCATTGACGAAGACATCACCAAAATTAAAATAATTATTGGCGATTGGTCTAAGAATGGGATCCAATTTTCATAAAGTGTGGGCCACATGGCCACCTCAAAAGTGCAAAAAATTTCAACAAATTCAAGGTCCCCAATGAGTGAAATTTGCTATTTGGCGAATATTTGCCACTAAAGTCTAAATTCGATCTATTCCTCCACAAGTTGTAATGTTGACTTGATGGACACATAGCAAACCAACAGGCTGCAGGAACTCAATTAAATCTTTGATACCACTGTAAAAGGCTACCATAATATAGCATCATCAAGAGTTCTCAGAGATGGCTTGGAATTTTTTGTCCGACGGCCTATCCATTGATTCTTTATTTTTTCGAGGTGGATTAGACTAGCTAGTTTGCAGGTTTGCTTCATTTGGCTGCTCCCGCCTGCTTTGGATTTTCGGTTCTTTTCTTTTTTCTCTATCTTCCTCCAGACACCAGATGGTGTTCCTACTTTGTACTGGATTGCTCCTCTGTTTCTAGCAGTCAGTCCCTTTGGTTGGTCTCTTTTTGGACAGTAATGAATTTATCTTATCTTATCTTCTCTTATTTGCTCTTTAAAGGCAGTCACTTTCTAATGAATAGTACATGTGTTTGATGAGAGTTGACTTTCTCAGAAATATATAATTTTCTTCCTCTCTTATCAGCAGATACAGTTTGAACAAGGAAATTAGAAATTTTCTTTTAAAGAAAGAAGACAAATTTTCCTTTGTTTGTTTCTTGATAAGAATACCCAGTTTAATTTTAATGTTCTTACCAATTATGGGTTCAAAAAATGAAATTGCTTACAAATCAAATTCACCAAAGAGTATTCTAAGTTTTATATTCTGACCTTTTCAGATTTTCAATCATATGAGTGGGTCATCTGCAGTTCCAGTCTTACACAACAATAATCATGTGTAAGCTCTATGTGCAGGTAACTAATATCTCCAGTCATATGAGGATGAGGCACACAGCTACAAATAGTCACATCTTCTAAAAATTCCCCTTATGCATGAAACTCTTATACTTCCATCTGTCTGCAACAGTGACCAAACTCCTCCAGAAAGGGTATTGTCGGCTTATGAAGTCTCTTAAACACCCGCAATTTTAATTCAGAAAGGACTGCTCCTTACACAGTGACAGCATCAGATAATCATCTAGCTAGCTCGAATGAATGATGACCATTGAGGACCACACTCAACTTAAGAAAAGTTTGTCATGTAGCCTTTATATTGATCAAACAAAACTTAAAATTGACTCTGCTTGAGTTCTACCATGTGCAATCAACTCTGCTTTTTCTACAGTAATGCACAACAATCTATGATGATTCCTGAACTCCTGCTGCAGTAAATTGAATCCGAAAAATATCATTACTGCTCATTGCATCATAAGTTCCATGAATTTCTCAATTAATAATTCCAGGTAAAACACAGCCTGATAGTCCAAGTCAAGACAAATTGAGTTGAATTAGTATGCCTATGTGTCACAAGCACTCACACACATAGCTAGCTCCTGTGGCACATCATAGATGAGAAAATAAACATATAATCTCCACACAAGCACACATGCATAAGCCAGTTGAACTAAGCGCTTTCATATATCTGTAGTTCCTGCACAGAAAAATCTCACGGTGTGAATTGGTTCACATACTATCTTGAGTACATCTCTCAGCATTGAAGATAACCATTTCCTTGACAAAGCTCTATCCCTCCAGAAGTCAAGCCAATCCTCTCATCCTACACCTATTTGGGGGTCATGTTTTCTGGTCTGTGTTTCAATATGAGACTTGCTATTCAGCCTAGAGTTAATAAGGGTATGGCTTCTCTTGCTTTGCTTGAGAAACAATGTTTTAGACATCACTTCCAGGATACCTCGTCTAAGTTATCTCTCTTAGACATTTTGGTGCGGCTGACTGTCCTTTACAACTCTGTGGTTTGGGGCCCTTCTCTTCTTAGCTTTGACTGGGCCTCAGTTGAGTGGATTCAGACTTTTTTCTTGAGGCCCATCATCAGATGTCACAAGTTCATTCCTCACAGTATCATTTTAGCTGAGTTTCGTGTTCATCCTTTCGAACTCACGGCCATTTTTTATTTGGTTTGGTTCCTTCATCGTCTTTGTGGGTTTGCTGATACTGCTGTGGATCGAAACCGCTACTCCTACTTGGCTTACTATTCTTTTGTCTCCATTGCGGCTGCTGAGTCTAGTTCTGGTTCTCGCGCGTGTTGTTGGTATGCACAAGTTTCTTCTCTGCTGAGTTCGATCGGGATTAGCATGGATCATCTCCCTCCTTTTCAGTTCTCTTTGGATGCCCCTGCTCATCTTCTCCTCTCTCGGCAGGAGCTGAATGAGCATGTTTGTCTTGATATCTATAGACTTTACATTTCTACTACCTGGGTTAACCCTCCTGGCGGGTTGTGTCCACGCATGTATTTTTATGCGGAGCACTTTCTTGAGATTTCTGATGGGATCATTACCCGTCCTTGCTATCTTTTACGAAGGTGGTCCCATGCCTTGTGGATCTCTTTAGGTTCTTTCAGAGTTGGTTCCCACCGTCTTCGTGCTCAAACTGATCATCAAATTGATTGTGGGGAGCGGATCTATTTGCTTTGTACTTTGGGGGAGGTGGAGAATGAAGCTCATTTCCTTTTTCGATGTCCCATCTACTATGAGATTAGAGGAAGATTCTTTTGTTTGTTTAGAGATTGCTTTTCTCTACATGACTTTTTCAGCTACTATGATCAGAGATGTCTTGCTCTTTATATTCGGGAGGCCACCATGCTCCGTGATAGCACGATCCAGTCATTGCTTCCCCACCAACACTCATCTACTTAGCTCATTACTGCCTTTTTCACACCATTATCCCCTTTGCGTGGTGTGAAAAGATCTTCCAGCTCTATTCAGGCTAATGGGTTTTCCAAATGTGTCAGATCTCATTCTGACTACTTGCACCAGCTACGCTCTTCTAGGAGTGGTCAGAGACAAGGCAGTGATTATTCGCATCGGCAGTTGTTTCATTCCGTGACAGAGTTCTTCTCGCCCAAGAAAGATTCTTAGCGCTTTCTTGGTCTTTGTTCTTTATTGTTATTTCTTTGGCTGTTTTTGTTTTGTTCGGATATCTTTGGATGCTCGTGCTGGGGTTTGCTTTATTGCTGTAATCTTTTCAGTTCCATAGACCTCTTTTGGTCTTCTGTTGGACATTAATATCATTATCTTATCTTATCTTATCTAACCCAGTTTGAAGTGATTGCTTTTTCTGATATTCTCCCGCCTTCTTCATAACCGCCATCTGACTCTTGAAATTCCCTTATTTCTTAAAACTCTCTCATGTAAGAACAATAATATTTTCCTTTTTTGAAAAAGATTTACTTTTATGATGTTAGAGAAATATTATACATTAATTGAACCCTTACAATGTTTACTTATTAATTGGGGAGGGGGGGGGGGGGGGGGGGAGGCGGGGGCGCGCATTACATATATTATGTAGCATGTTGCAGCCATGGTTAATAAGGAAGAGTATCCAGGAACTATAAATGGTAAAGCCAAAAAAGTCTTAGCATTCTTTATTCAATTATATCTGCATTTTTAAGTTTAAGTTTGTCGCATTGGTCATGATTTGCAGAATAGATTTGGGATTTTCTGCTACATTTGTGTGGCAATATCTAGCACATTGCACCTCTATTTAGTATACAACTTATGGAGAACTTAAGTTTTATTGAAATTTTTGAAGGTAACAATTTTCATAGGTGCCAAAAACAAATGCAATTACACTGGATAGGAAAAGATTTTTGGGATGTTGTCAAACAAAACTCACTAATACGAATTGATTATAATGAACTTGCCAAGAGGAATATCAAAAATCAGAAAACTTCGGGAACTACTGGTCTCAACTTGTCAAAAGCTTTGGATTTCGCAAAGTCTGCAAAAGAGATTTTGTGAGTCATTAAATAATCTCTTAGGATCCAAAGCAGAAAGCACAAATACATTATAGAAGCAGAGACTTTGGATTGAAGATGGATTTAGGTGCAAAAATGGAAAATCATATAAGTTCACTCCCTATTAAATCGATTAGCAAGCATTAATGAGAAAGTTAAGAATGACGATGCCAAAACAATACTTTTGAATAGTTTGCCTAAGGATATATCTGGTATTATATTTACATTAAGAAAGGTACACATAAGCCTTGAAGGAGTAATAGCTACTCTTCTTGGCCATAATGAACATACAAAATCTAAAGGTCCTACTTGTACATAACAAAGCAAGAAAAGACAAGTACTAATCTATGTATATCCCTTCAAAATGGGTAAGGTCAAATCCTTCTATTGTAATGAAAAAGGACATGTAATTTTAAATTGTACGAGGAGGGTTCAAGATGTATTGGATGACAAATTGGATTAGCATGCTTCCTTGGCTAAAGAAACTAATTACGAAAACTATGCAAACAATGGAGAGTGTAATGTCCATTTTTGTTAGTTCATAAAATTATGACATAGATTTGCAAGCCTTAGATTGTATTATCCCTTTATATTATAATGGTAGTCTCGGTCAATATGTGAGATACAAGTAATATGTTGATGCAATGAGTTCTTTGTATAAATACGATCGTCTCTATGTAAACTATGCTACCTTGATGTCAAAGACTTTACTTTACTGTTCCTGATATAGGTTTACTAGTCATGTGAATGATCTCCTTATCCTGATCATTTGTCTGATCTTCTTTATGAAATATGCACTAAGCAGGGGGAGGCTGAAGGGTAGCATGAACATCAGCCAAATGCTTCTACTTCACATTATGTTACTGCCAAAAACTCATTTTTTAACTCCAATGGATACATCTGCAAAGAAGTGAAGGTTTTGAACAGATAATGGAGAAGAGGAAGCATAAACCCTCTGTTGAGAGTATTCTGTCAAGATTCTTTCATTTTTTTCTCAAACAGTCCAAAAACTTTAATCAACGAGCATTTTGATGATAAAAAATAAGATAACAGGTTATGAAACAACATGAGAAATCCCTCGAGACCATGAATGATATGCCTCCTTCCAAGTCTGCACAAAAGAAGATTTCTTAAATTATTAGGTCAATGCCAACATTTCCCCTTACTGAAAAAATAATATCCACACAGGAAGGGACCTAAAAAAAGTTGAATGCTCATGGGACAAGGAAAAAAATTGTTAGGTAAACCTCTGGCTTCCACTTCAACTGTATGGCACATCAACAATCTAGAAGAGGGAAGTGGTCCTTTCTCACCTTGCTAGTTCCATTACAAGCTGTGGTCTCTGCTTATGTATATATTCTTCAACTATCTTTCATTATCTAAGCTGACAATAGAGACCAACAATGTTTGATTGCTCTATGTTGTACAAAACAGCTCTCATCTTTGTGTTTTGTCCTCATGCCTCAGTAAATTTGTTGGTATTTTTGTAACCATAATTTGTTTAACATAGTATATATTCACCTTTTTTCAAAAAATTAAAATGGCTAGAATCCCGTATAAATATTAATTATGTATCAAATGGTCATTCTTTAAATACTTACTGGCACTTTGTGTCGTCTTAGATGAACCAAAAGTTGTTGCCCAACTACCTCTGCCTTCATCAATGTTCCATATTTTAATTGTTGCATCCCAGGATGCTGTGACCATATGCTGTCTAGAAGAATCGATTATTTGCAGGCATGAAACAGCATCATCATGCACTCTGATCTGAAAATTTAGGAAATGAATAACATTAAAAGTCATTAGCTCTGTGAAATAGGAAGATATTTATCTTACTTCAAAACCGTCTCCACAAGGATTCTGTTAGAAAATAGAACACAAGATGAATTTTATCTTTAAAAAAAATAATAAACACAATATTGTGCACAAAGAAAACTCATATAACTTGCTTTTCCATAGTCGCTAGTAAAGGTTAAAAAAATTGCTTTGATTTTCCTCATTAACAAAATCTGAAGTAGAATACCAACAATAACTATTTTAAACATAAACCAATCAAAAAACAACATTTCTTGAAAAGTGCACCTCAATTATTTTATGTTCCTTGAACAGCAACTTAAAACACTTGAAGAAGCTATTTGAAAATATCACTTGAATTCTTCATTAATCTGAAGGTCCGTTTTAGCTGTAAGCAATTTATTTCACAATTTTATTTTAAATTTTTTTGCTCCGTTGTTGTGCAGTATAGTTTCTTCTACAAATAAAATGAGACATCCCAATGCACATTTTCAAAACAATTTCTTTATTTTCTTCCTCAATGTCTTTTGTAGGATCTCATACAACGCTTTTAGGGCCTCTCATAATCATATTCAGTCCAATTCGAAAAGAAAAGTTCATGAACTGCTTCTCCCTACACTACCAGAACCCACCTGCAGTTTTCCTGTGTCTCCTATTGGTTTATTCCTCAAACAAATACAAAGAGATCGCTGCCATTTGAAAAACACATACCAAAATTAAATGGCAGTGCTATTACATTTGCAGCGATCCCTAAAACTAACATGGTATCCAGGCAGTATTCTTTCCAAGGAGCTTGTGAGATTCGGAGACATTGGAAATTAAATTCTGTAAAAACCATACACTCTGAAATCAATTATACATTGTGTTCCAGCTTAAATGGACTATGATATCTCAAGTAATGGACCTGTTCTCTAAGCAGCAACATAATTATCTAGAGAAGCTTCCAAGCCTTAAAATAAATGTGTTCACAGCCTGCCTCAAGAGACGCCATTAATGACTACAAAACTTGCACAAAAGGAATTTGGTGAAATGGTTTAAAAGACTTTTTAAAAAAAAATGCAATTGGCAGCTGTTTTTTTCAGGTTCTACAATCAATATTACTCCTTATTTGTGCATGAATGGAAGTGTTGAAATACAAGAGCACCATGATAAAATCATGCAAGCTATTGCATAGTTGCACACACTCAATCATAGATGTGAAGATGAAAAATATACAGTCAACGTCATCTTTGAAAGAGGCACCCAGCAGTGATAATATTGGGAATTATTCATGGTGCAAGTCTAATGAAAGAACTGATAACACCAAGGAAGTAATTTTTCTGGTATATTATACATTGGACTGCCAACATATGCTTGGAAGCATCATTGCGAACAACCACCCATTCACAAAGAGTCTTCCGGATCGTAAAGCAGTATATCAATTGTCAAAAAACAAAATTGGGTGTAATGTTGTCACAGTGTGAATGTGAGATGCATTTTACAATGCTTTTGATATGGAACCACATCACCTTCTGCTTATCGCAAAGTAAAATATAAATGATTGACTGTAGAAGACACGTAGGTAAATGCCACCAAGCGGAGGTACCATCTGATTAGGGGTATCTATAAACTGTCACCTCAAATTACAGACATCATATATACATTGATGTCAACCACCTAAAATACAAAGGGATTGCAATATGAGAAAAGAATGATTAGATAATCCAATAAATTGCTGAAGTTTTAATGTGGCAAATAATGGTTATGAAACGTTGCCACTCAAAAGAGTATAAGACATTTTTTAAGTAAACCCACCCTTGTCGACAAGTTAGGATCAACATTGAACAATAATTCTTAGCGGGACAAATCGAAAAGGACAGATGAGATGAGTATTATAAAAGGATACAACTCTCTTAATTATGGGGTCCAAATACAAAAGTCAAAGGTAGAATTGTGCAGAAGATTGAAGATTTGGATAAACATTGGAACTGATTAAAAGGTGAATGGGAAGTATTTTATTGGAAGCAAAGATAACAAATCATAGGGGAAGTGATGTTAGATCTACGTACTGATATATCCCGCATGAAGAGTCTTCTGTTTGGGAGGACTGGCATCACAAAGGTGGGACAATTGCTATGCCAAAAAAAAATGTTGTTTCCAAGATTTCTTAGAGTGACCTTTTCTCATGAGTTCCTCGTGTTATAAGTTACTGATAGGGCAGAGGCATGGCGGGGTGCTCGAGTAGAGTGACCGATGCGTGTGAAGGAGCCCATGCTGGGGCTAAGTGGTACTCATACTGTGAATTTAGGTAGGATGCATCTAGATTAAAAACAACATCAAGGAATATTCTTCTTTGACGACCATACTTTGCAGACACAAAAGTGGTGCTAATCATAGAGGTAATATAGCTGAAAATTATTAGGGAGAATATACCCTCGCTATTCCCATTGGATGATAAAGTGGGAAGCTGATAAATAGTTGAATAAGAAGAGGATAATTGCCGAAGGTAGAGGGAAGAGTATTGGATATAAAATAGAAAGGATTGTAAGGGGAGATACAAGTAGTATCTCAAAACATTAATAACATCACCTAAGGGGAGATATAATAACCTTGAAAGTGGTATGTGTAAGGATATTTAGTATGGCTATGATTAATTAAATAGAAAGGGCATGAAATGGAAGGATAGAAGAATGCACAACAAAAATGATAATATGATCTTTTGTGAAGATAGTTATATTTATATAAAGATGTTAAAAAGTTTCTATGAGAAGTCAAAGTATGAGTAATTCAAGTGTCTCATGAAGAGCCATTTCTAGATATACTACCTCTAAAAGATATTAAGTCAGATAAGTAATTTTTGATTATCATAACTTGACAACTATCTTTATTTACTTTTTGTAGTTAATCTCTTGTTTGCATTTTTATACGTACTATAAATGCTATGTGCCTTGATATTTTCCTTCAAAAATGTTATTGCAGGAAGAGAGAGATTGAGATTCAGAGGGAGACTGACATTTCATTAGAGGCAACCTTAAAAGAGAGGGAGCAAATAGAGAATATGATTCAGTCAACCTTCAGTGATCTTAGTCATATTGATTTAGACAAAGTAAACCATGTTGAGATAGATTCTCTACTGATCAATAAATTCTCAAGGTCAAGAGGACTATGATTCATGAATATACCTTGTGACTATGTGATTTTAATGGGCCTACCCCTTATGTACATGAGGAAATGACGACTTCCAAATGATCATCACTTGTATTTGCAGAAGCTATTGAAAGGCGATGATCTCACATTAACTTAATTTTCTATTATGATGGATATCTTACGATGTCTATGCAGATCATGATGGATTAAACTTTGCACGGTGGATGTCTATATGGTATGCATTATGAGAATGTGTGCACATACCTTATAAACATTTTGGTGAATATCGTGTGGTGATATTCTTAAGACCAATACTCATGATATCAGCTGTGATATTAAACCTTATTGAGTACAAGGTGAATATTATGTGTTGATATTTTGCAGGCCATTACTCAGAGTATTTGGGGAATATCATATGGTGATTTTCTGGAAGACCAATACTCATGATATCAAATGTGATATCAAAATGGTGAATATCATATGTTGATATTTTGCGGACCATTATCTTATTTGAGTACATGGTGAATATCATATGTTGATATTCTATAGGCCATGACTCAAAGCATTTTGGTGAATATCACGTGTTGATATTCTGGAAGACCAATACTCATGATATCAAAATGATGGATATCTTCTGATAAAAAATATCCTTTATCTTGGTAACTTGATATTACATTGAGGTAATACATGTGTTTATCCTCCCTAGCTAAGAGTGAGTGTTGATGTTTGGTAACTTTAGTAGGATAACCCTATGAGATTAATTAATATAATAATAATTCATATATCTATATCTATATCTATGTATATTATTAAGATTATCATTATATTAATTAGATTAATGAATAGACATGTCCCATGAAGGGACATGTCTCCTCTTGGTTTATTCCTCATACAAATACAAAGAGATTGCTGCCATTTGAAACACACAGAACAAAATTAAATGGCAGTGCTATTACATTTGCAGTGATCCTTGAAACTAACACTATCTATGGAATGTGAAGATAAAGTTTATTGGGCTGTCATTGGTCACTGGTTTCAAGTCTGCCTTGTCAGAAACAATTAACAATCAAAGACTTAGATTGCATATGACAACATTTGAACATAGGTTCAATGATAATTGTAATGAACCCTAACTAAAATATTCATACAAATTGCTCAGATCTGAAATAATGTAATGAAAATCAGCCAAAATACTCATATAAAATGCGTAGGTCTAAATTGGAAGTCCGATATGCTAATTCCATTTTTCCAATTTTGAAACAGACACAACAATTTTCAAATCCAGATTTTGGAAAAGCCAATTCCTGTCATCTTCCAAGAACCAAACGAACCTTAATATAATTAGTTTCTTTTCTTTTCTTTTTTGAATCAATTACTTGAATTCTATCTACATGATCTAATTATTGTTACACACGATCTCTCTTTCCAAGGATATCATAAATCCTATGTTGTCCTTTGCCAATGTCTAATTCATGAAATATGTGCATCTTCTTTATCTAAGCATATTTTCTTCCTGATTGTTGTCAATCTATTGAATGTTTCTAGAGATATGTATCTAGATATACTAGTAATTCTGTACTTCTGCTACCACTTCCCTTGTTATGAAGGTCTCTCTTATTTATATTTAAATCCTTTAATAATCCTTAATAATAATCACATATGTTAATTAGTGGTTTATCATGATGTGTAATTATTAATCATTTCCTCTTTGCACTTATTGAACTTGCAAGATGTAAGCTAATAGGGTTCCAAAAACAGTTACGTTTCCTTTACTAATGACTTCATGTCATCTGATAAGTGTGCACAGCTCATAATTTGACTTGTGGCTTTCAAATGATAACCTGATCTGGTGTGCTCCACACCTGATATACCTTTTGAGCAGATTTACCTATGTATGTGTTAGCGTTGACTCATCATTATCACTAGTATTTATAACTTAATTTCTTCCATGTAATGTTTTAATTGTGTGAACGATTATATCCCATCTCCTTCCATGTGCTTTAGTTGGCCAGGACATTATTGACATCCCATTCATTTGTAATGTATCAGATATGAATCCCAATAGATCATTGAGCCTCAATCATGTTACATTCTGAAACTGATGCACTATTTGTCTATGTTGATAATGAAGCAGATCTAAACAATCATATGAATTTTCAGTGGACCTGATGACTTGTTTGACACTGAATAATGTATGGATTACTTGATTTATTGACTAAGTTGTCTATTCTTTGTCGACTAGATTAAGCGCCATTTGTATTCCATAATCCTGAATTCCCTCTTCTCGTATTTTTCTATGCTTCTCTATATATGGATTACTGCCTTCACCAAGATGATGTCTTCCCTCCTCTGATTGTGCAGGTATGTCTCATCTCATGATTGATCTCCAAGTTAGTTTCAATGATTGCCTTTCTCTGCTTTGACTATGTCACATCTCCATTCCCTTCCTGAGTCAAGCCTCTTTTTTGTCCAACATGAAGCAATGCCAAAATATATATATTTCTCCTTGTCGGATATTTAACTATCAAAATGACTAATATATTGCTGCGTCCATTGTCTCTGCGCTGGATGAGAAATAAATTTCTAAGTTTTGAGTTTGACCCCTTTTGTCTAACATCCCATCTGAAAGATGATGATCTCCTCCCCTTTCTTTTTCTCCCTAATTCTCCTTTATCTACCATATAAATATCCAGATAGATAATGTTTTCTCAACGGTTGTGACCATTCTCTATAGTCACATTATTATAATTATTTAATATTTAACATGTACTAATCCTATATTTAATGATAATATAATATTATGTGATGAAATAATTAACATTATTTTAATATTTCATTTACAAATATTATCTATTATATTTTAAAAATAATATGCGAAATACAATCTTTTTTTTTATATTTAATATTATTATTATATAATAATATTAAATTAATCCTTTATATATATATTAATGAAATATACTTCTTCATTATAAATTAATAAACTATATTATAGTTTATTATTTTATTTTATTTACTAAATAATTATTTACTATTATTAGGTTTTTTATTAAACATAGAATAAACAAGAGCCTTGTGAGAGCTTTGAGTCCCTACCTTGTGCAAGGCTTAGAAGGTGAGTTAAACAAGTGGCAAAATTTCTAATTGGTAGTTGCTCAAATTCATGGAGTAAATGGATAAGAATGAGTTAATTATAGGTTACAACCAATTATTTGTTGTACAATGTAGGTTATGCTGAAAAGTGTATAGAAAACTTTGGAAAATATCAAATTAGTTTTAAAAATTATATTTATAAAGTTCATAAAGTTTTAAATATTTGATTTTAAATTATTTTTTCTAAGATTTTCTTTTTAAATGTACTAAGCTAAGAAATATTGAATTTGTATGTATGTCATTCAATCTCAATTAGTGATTAACCATTATACACATAGATAGTATCATAAATATTCATCTATGCAATATGATGAGAGCATGTTCCCTTTGATATTTGTGTTTGAATTTAAAAAATGACATAAATCCACTTTTCATATTTCATTTATATTGAATAAATTTCATAGTATTAATTAATTGAATAAAAATATCCTTAATTGAATTAAGTTTATTACAAGAATTTTTATTTTATTAAATGTTGTGTAATAATAATTATAATTAAAATCAATTTTTAAATATGATATTTTACAATCATTTATTTGTTTTTACAAAATAAATAAGATACAGATAAAAGTAAAAGTAAGATTAGTAAATATAGGTCATACTAATTTATATTTAGATATTAGAAATATATTACTAAATATTTTTATTAATATAACTTTAAGATGACATATATATAGAAAAATATTTAAAATTTAATATGTATTTATTCTATTATATATAGTACTCTAAATAGATAATTTCATATAAAGACAATATTATACTTTCAAAAACAATAATAATGTATATATTAGAATGTATTATAAACTTATAAAATAATCATATTAAAAAAATACTATACTAAAATTTGAAGTACCTACAACTTGTTTGAATCATATACTCACAAATCTAAATGAGCTTTAATATTCTAAGGGTCCGTTTGATTGATGGAATTAGAATAGAATTAGTATTTCGAATTAGAATGGCATTGTGATGGGGTCTGCTGCACATGGGAAAGATATGCTGACGTTTAATTGGTATTTTGTCAATAAATTCTTTTACCTGTAAATTTGGCAGGAACAATAGTGGCAGAAATATGGTTCTCTTTAGAGTTTTGTTCATTCAACCATTTTAGTATGGAGAATTGGTTCATGTTTGCAGTCAACTGTGTTAGGCGTTCAACACAACACAGACATCAATTACTGCTTCAAACAGTCCTCTTGCCAAGAGCATTTAATCCATTCCTATACTTTTACTGTTAGCCAGCCAATGCATTAAACACATAGCATACAGCTGTCATTCAATGACATTTTTTAATTTCATTTATAAATGCTCTAGACCCCGGGAAAATTCGCAACATCCAATCACAAAATTAAAAAATTTGCAAGGAAAATAATTATTAAATAATTCCAATACAAACCTTAGATTATTACATATGGATTCCTAAAAAAATTAATTGTTGTGCGCTAGTGGGAACATTAGTTCCCTGCCTATATATAGGCAGGGACTAATAATTATATCTAAATATCTATTTATTCATTTGTTTAATTGTATATTAACTCTATTATTATTAAAACCAATCTTAAAAATGGGGACATTATAGATTGCTATAGTTTCCTTGTCAATAGAGAAGTTATCTAGACATGATCTTCTCCCTCTGAATCAATATAATCATTGATAGTCAATTAAAACAGATCCCTAGTTGCTCCCTAATAGGAGGAATCTCAAGCTTAGAGAGTATGCATCTATCATAATTTAGGTGGTAGCATCATGGTCCACTCCCTCTGAGCCAATATAACCAAGTTCCTCAGAAGTCATTGAAGCAGGTCCTCTAGCTGCCCCTCTTCTTACAGAAGCATATCTTGCTCCTAGAATTCAATTTGGTCTGAATTTTGTCCAATGATTCATGATGGATGAACCATCATTCTCTACTACAAAGTGTGTCTCACCCAGGGATCATGATCAATGTCCAAAGTTTCATGTGAATCTGTAACCTTATACATTTTGTCCCAAAAGCATCATTTAGGTGCCAATCCTCTGATTCACTAACTTCCATAGATTATACATTATTCTATTGTGTTTGGCATATACTAATATAAGGGTCTATTCGACCTTCCAAATTAAGAATATCATGCAATGAGTGGAAGAGGAGTTCAACGGTATCATATTTCGAAATTCACTAGAGCCTTATAGGAAACTCATATCTTCTAGTAATGTTCAACTTCAACGTGAAGTAGTCACACTTTATAATGCTACTCTTTAGGATGTAGTTTCAACTTTCCACAAAAGTTAAGATGAATCCTACCATCTCTAACATAGCCAATGTCAACACAGCCATAATATAGAGCACATGATAGCAACCTCTATCAGCTATATGATCTCTGCCTAAATTCTTGCCACATGAAATTGAAAGTACTACCAAAAGATACATTCAAACACATGATGAACATCTCTTAACTATCCCTTGAATTTACTTAAAATAGGAACTTCTATGCACTAGTAGGATGACAGTCAACTGTGATAATCTTCCAACCATAGATTTGTTAATAACCTATATTCCCAACTATGCACTAAATATATATCACTTCTCATCATTTCAAATAGAAATTATTCGATATTGTTGTCAAACTTCTGCGATAATTTTAGACTCGGTCTTTGTATTCAATTGCTGATAAAGTACAAGTCTTTGTGTATAAACAGATATCAATGATATATTGCAAGATAGTTAAATTCAGATCTTTTAGTGTTGATTATATTTCCTGATTATTGAGTATCCACATCACATCTACATATTTTCCCATGAATACATTGCCACCACATCTCCATGGGTTTAATATCTTCACATTTGTAGGCAACATACAATATGTACTGTTGACAGTCCATTGGAATATAAATGGTCCAAACTATATGTAGCTATCAAAGAATTGAAATTCTGATATGTTTGATAGTTCTTCAAAATAATTCCAAATCTAATACAGTAGAAATCAAAACAGTTGATTTTCTTCATAGTCCGAAGCAGTGTAATTTAGAATAGACACCTTTATTTGATGTAGCAGATCACAAGAAATATACTTCCAGACAAACCAAACTTTCATCTATATCAAATAGCATCTAGTTTTCTTAGTCTATTCACATATCCATCGAACTTGAAAGGTGGTGTTCAAATTTTTAACATTTTTGTCATCTCTAAAGAATAATAAGTGACTGCTACTCAATGTGAAATCTGATCTCTTAAACTTAATGAGATCTTTCCTTAATCTGGCTATGATACCATGTAAAGTGTCATACCAAATTTCATTATGAGGCTAACTGATGCACAACTTTCATTGCAGGTTTGAACACTGATGTCAATGAATTCGATTTGCTTGTATATGTTAGTGCAGAAATAACAGAGATAACAAAGATGTTCTTGAACTTGAGATGCTAGTGATCCTTTGATATGCTTGCATTAATTGATTTCGATGCCTTGTTATGTCAGGCAGATCGAGTATACATATTGCACGAAGAGGCTCCGAAGGGAGACATGACCATTCACCATCATGCCTATTCAATGTTAGCTTATCATACTCAGTTATGATTAGAGTTAACACAAGTCTTAAATATGTATAACTGATCATAATGAACTCAATTCATATGCAGCCCGATTTATATAGATTAATAATGATCTTTAAATCAAAGGAATCTGAATAAGTTTCGATCATGGCTGAGATGTGATCTCAAATTTTATATATATGCTCATCGGTTCAACTGTATCGATCACATGCAGAATTACATATATCGCCATTATATATGTATGTATATATACTAATATGTACATCATACTGGTATACATATATACATATGTATATATAGATCTGATCATAGTCATTGTCAAACCAAAGCTACATGCTTTAATAGTTAAACTGTAATCTAGAGTAGTTTAAAATTGCGTATATATATTTGATTTATCGCCTTTGGATTATTAAATTGTTGACAGTATAAGTGCGTAGAATTTTATAAAGTTGTAAGTGAAAATCTTCATTGTAGTTGACTGTGTATATTTGAAGTCAAAAAATCTATACCTTCCTTCTTACAAGCATCAAATCCATTATTGACAAATATTATACAAAACATTTATTCAATTCAAACATTTAGTATTCAATTTCACTTTGTTCGAGTTAGAAGACCTTGCTAACTAGATAACTTGCAAAGCTTAAATTTGCTATAGAAAAGCTTTGGATTGAGTGATCGGGTTTATTGTGAAGGTTCACCTGCCTAGGTGTAGTAGAGTTTGAAGTGCAGAGGAATCAAGAAGTATTCCTATTCATTGGCCATAACTGATTGTGGAATCTTTTTGGAGAATGGGCAAGCTCTTGGATTTCCAATCTATGGTTTTGGGAACCAATAAATTGGTGACTCTAATGGGCAGAGTTGCTCACAATATATATTGTGAGGTTACCCAGAATTTCTGATTTCATAGATCAGGATCAAAAAGCAATTGTATCAATTTGTTTGGAAGTGTACTCTGCCATAAGTGAGAACCCAGAAGATCAACAAATCAATACATTCCTCGAAAGAATTGGCTACTCTATTCAATACAGTTTCAATTGGTATCTTTGTTGAGGTAGAGAACTTAGAAGGAAATGGGATATAGTTTTTTCAAATGTATCGATCATGTCAAAGAAAGCCTTATATTCCAAATGGCATTAGGCCATTGGATTTCAGTAATTTTGATTATGAATCTATCAAGTTATTCCCAAAACTTTCACAACTTGTACCAAGGTTCCATGGAGAATAGGATGGATTGGCCCTTCAACACTTGGATGCATTTTATACATTCATAAATGATTGAGATTTGTGTGGAAGATCAGGTGATGAAGTTGTTTGTTAGGACATTGAAGGACAATGTGAGACAGGGATGGTTCATGTATGAATTTCATGATGCAAGCGAGGATGTTGGAATGTGTTATAAACAACATGAAGACCAAAGCTGCAGCATGGAAGAAGATCTTGACATGTCTCCACTTGATGCCTTTTTCAGTTTGGAAAGATTTGAAGGGGAGTCTTCATTGCATTTGTACATGAGGATCACAAATACTTATCATGAGATACCATCAGACATTATGCCCCCATAGGTAAAATTTATAAAGAATTTTTTTAAGTTGGGAGTCTCACCAAGTGACCCCAATTTGAAGCTTCTTTTTCAAAAATTGGAAGAAGGAGATGGAGATGAAGAAAGGTACACTGAAGTGAGACAAGAAACAAATGATCTTTCAGATTTGAATGGAGAAGAAGTTTTTGGTCAGTCTGATGGAGAATATGCCCACGATGATATTTGTATAACGGATGACAATGAATGTAAAAATGAGGAAAGGATTGTATTAGCATGGAAGAAATATCAGCCATGTTGAACATGGAATATCAAAAACATGTTGAGAAGAATGGTTGATTTTTTTTCTCAATTCACCATGATGAGCAAGTTGATGTATCATCACTTATTTAGGAGATGATAATTCCCATGAATTAAAAGTGAAGATGAAATAGAACTGCATATGACATGAACAGGAAAAGGTTTTAGGAGATGATGACAATGAAAATATTAGTCTTGTTGATGAAACATTTGATGATCTGGATGAAAACTCTAATGATAGTTGGCCTGAATTTTCTATGTTCCCGGATCCCTTGTTTGATGAGGAAGTAGACGAGATATGCCTTGAGTTCTTCGTGTTCTTGAATCCATTATTTGAAGAAGAATTTTTATGCAATCAAATCCATCAGCATTGTGATGAAGACAACATGCCTAATTATGATTTGGGAGTTGATGAAACTTATGAAGTGTATTCAAAAAGTGAGACATGCACTAGTTCATCCTATGAGCATGAAGGTGAGATGAAAACAGCTAGGCTTCATTAGGAAAATATGTTGAGTAATTCTGAAAATTGTCCAAGTATCCTATCTAATCAGAAAGAAGTTCCTGAAATTCAGTTACCTTCAAAAGCTTCTTGTGAGAAGAAACATCCGGAGAGTGGAGAAAGTTTGTGTGTAGCACATTCAAGGAGAAATGAATTGTTCTAATGCTTTTGTAATTAATCAAATGCATGACTGTAGGGATCCTCCATTCCACAAAGACTATGGTACATCTGATGACTTCTCAAATGTAAAACATAAGATAGATACCAAAGAATGCATTGATGAAGTGGAAGCAATATGTATTGTTCATAGAAATGATGGCATCATGATCAACGGGTTCAAAGTGTTACACAATCAGAATCGAGTGTTTGATAAAGGAAAGAAGTAGTGTTCACTTTTTTTGGGGGATTAGGACCACGCAATTTCACCATGCATCATGTTAAGCATGGATGCTCTGTCCGCTCCTCCAGAGATAGCTGGAATCTTATTATTTCCACATGGAGCATATGTCCCCAATAAGAGCCACTAATGGAGTCCTAATTTTTTGCAAAATTGGGGCATCCATTTGAGCACCCTCCCTCAATTTACACAGTTTCAACAGATGACTATGGTACATCTGATGACTTCTCAAATGTAAAACATAAGATAGATACCAAAGAATGCATTGATGAAGTGGAAGCAATATGTATTGTTCATAGAAATGATGGCATCATGATCAACAGGTTCAAAGTGTTACACAATCAGAATCGAGTGTTTGATAAAGGAAAGAAGTAGTGTTCACTTTTTTTGGGGGATTAGGACCACCCAATTTCACCATGCATCATGTTAAGCATGGATGCTCTGTCCGCTCCTCCAGAGATAGCTGGAATCTTATTATTTCCACATGGAGCATATGTCCCCAATAAGAGCCACTAATGGAGTCCTAATTTTTTGCAAAATTGGGGCATCCATTTGAGCACCCTCCCTCAATTTACACAGTTTCAACAGAATCAAAACTTCTAAAATGATGTTTGGTTTTTTGTATTTTAGGTGTTACTAAGAGGGTATCTGATATAAAAAATCTGCCCAACAAATGGAACATTTCACTTCTTTTTGTGAGATGATGTAAACACTACACTTTTGATGCTGAGTATGATAAAAATACATTTGAAGGGCCTGCTGCAGATCCAAAGGGAAATAATAAAAGCTATGGATTCTGCTTTACTTTCTTGTGAGACTGATACTGATAAACTGCCACATGAAGACATGAGAGATTACATCCAATCTAATTAAGGATTTAAGTTATGCTGATTACAAGGTTCATCTGAAATCAATAAAGTTGACAGAGCTCTTGAAGAAGCAAACAAATGTAACCAGCCTACTGGAACTGTGAAACTATTTGGGGCATTGAAGGCTAGTTTGTTTGACTCAAACAAGCAGTTGGTGATGACCACTTCAGCTACCATAGGGAATGTTACATCCACAATAGGTCCTCCAGTTCGGAAAAGGAACAAGGATACTTCTCAATCAAAACGCTCTTGTGCAGACCATATAGCATCAGGGGTATTGATGAACTTATTGTTGAAGACTCGTGGATCTAATAAATGAAGTGATATAAAAATCATACACTACATTGGCTATAGGCAGATTGAGGACAAAAATACAATCTGCGATTGGTCCATGAAATATAATGGTAAAGTAATCAAGAGAGCAGCAATTTTTTAAAAGGAAACATTCTTCAAGCAACGTGATAGTAATAAGAAAGTTTTTGTACGAATGATAAGGAGCCCGATAAAGATATAAAATACTTAGCACACTGACTAAGTCAATCAGCCCAATGAAGGGCACAGTTCTGGTGGAAGATAGAACTGTATAAGGGGAATGATTATATATATCAGCATTTGGAAGAAGTCGGGAATATCTTAGGTGGTCAAACATCAATATAACTAAATTGTGAAATGCAATGATGAGTGTGATGGACATTGGAAAGGGTCAATGCCAAATATTTATCAGAGTATCTACGTGGCATGCAGGGCATACCAAAACATCACGGGAATTGGTGATTTGGTTCAATGTTTCCATTTTGAAGAGCAGTGTCTACTCCTAACAAGTATGGCGTCCAAAACAAAGTGCTGAATATATTAGAGAAGGAGACGTGATTTAAATATCCGTAGATGATTATCACAGCAAAGTGTTTGGATACTATGACGACATCAAAAATTAAAGCCAAAGGACCAACAATGATGAGAAAAGGTGATAAGAAACATAAACAAACAATAATCTCCTCTATCAAAATAAGCATCACACATACATACGAAGGTTGCAATGAATACAAAGCATCCACACAAAGGGTGTGTTGAAGCCCGAAATTTTAGGCTCCATTTGTGCATAATTGATACAAATCACTACCAAGTATTTAATGATATTCCTACATCCTCACAATGAATGGATATAGTACATTTTCTTGCTAGGGATGATGATAAGAGTCAAGAGGCTGTGAGATTGAAGGGACTCTGTAAAAGGTGGTGTAAGTTATAACAGCAGTTGATTAGTGAAAAGAATATATAAGCAGATTTCATATGACAGTCAAATAACATGAAGATAAAAATGCAAACATAGACGACTCTACAGCAACCCAATCCTTAATGATGGTCAGAACAATGAAAGTATATAACATTCAATCTTAGCACATCACCTTATATACTAAAAGGGCTTGAATTCACTATGAGTTGACGGAGATTTGGTACAACATTAGTTGCAGAGATGAAGTTAAAGTAGTGCAATGTCAGTATGCCAAAGGTGTTATCATATTAAAAAGAAAAGGTAGTTATTATTGAAGTGATCATTCAGTAGTATTTTCTACAGCAGTACACCATGAGGATGTTAGCCATATTTGAAGTCCAACATACCTGCAAGTGTGGCAATCACACACTATGTGCAACATATGTTCCATCGTGTGGCATAACTAAGTGACTACTGCGACTCATCCTTTGCAGCAATATAGAAGTTTGAGGATTATAAATAAAGGATAGTCTACAATAGTATAGAGATAAGTATGGATCAATCTGATCCAAATTGCATGTGATTAATGGTATGTGAAGTTCCTATACTGATAGCTATCATATAATGAGAAGATTCTGAAAATGATATTAATGCCCTAGGATGTATATCCTACTGTAATATCCCTTGCCCAAACTGACTGAATTTAGCTCAAGGAATATTGTCAAACACTTGTATGCTGCTTCTCCATGCTACGAAATTTAGAATGTTCGCAAATGATATTATAATGCCTCTTACAATGAACTAATATGCAAGTGCAGTTCTTTTGGTATTTTCAATGCATATACATGGAAACTAAATATGAAATGTATACCTACAGCCAACTGACATTTTGACAAACAATTGACATACAACTATTATGTTGATCATATATGCTATTAGATGGACATTCCATCAAACAAATGGTATGCAACATGTATCTCCTTTATTGAATTCATTCTCATGGGCTTACAATAATGACTACAGTAATACCAAAATCTGATTCTAAATTATCACAGCAAAATCATATGCTTAAAAGTTACAATGCTAACTACTAATAGTTGGAAGTGGAATCTAATAATAGTGATGCCCAAAGATGGAGATGAATCAAGCATACATGCTGTAGTGCGACATCGTTCATGCATACTGTAACAGCCAACAATAAATATATTCTCCAATTAAAGCACAAATAGAACTCCAGAATGAAGCTCTCCTGAATGCCAAATTCAGTGGATATTTCACCACCTCAAATGGTTGCAACACTGAAGAGTTGATGTTCTCCAATGGCTGACTGAAATTAGAAATCTTAGTTTCTTCTCGCAAGTTTATATCAAATGCAATTCACAATAATTGGATGATAAACAATGAAGCTCTCACCTCTATTTATTCTTTTCCTTCACCCTTCTAGAAAGAAATAAAATATTGTTTAATTGCATTCTCTAAAAGCTTCCCCCTTTCCAATACAATAATTAGTTGTATTTCTAAAAAATGCACTCTCTAGAAGCTCCTCCCTTACAATACAATAAGTAATTGGGCTTCAAGAAAGTTAAATTAATTAAATATAAAATTACCTTTTTATTTTAATTTATGTAATGACTTTATAATGAATTAATTTAATCAATTTCTCCTTATTTCTCCACTTAGCCTTGGGAGAATGTAAAGGCTAAGAACTCCACTGCGATGCTAAAAAGATGGGGACATTGTTGTCGGTAGATATTGTAGCCAACAGGTTGATGTCGTTGGTAAATATTGTGTAGTCGACGGGTAGATTAGCATGTAGTTGTTAATTGTTATGTAGCTAATGGATCCCTTTGAGAAGGTTCTGCGGGAAGTATATGTACCCCATCCGAGATCATTGTAATCATCATCATAAGCATTATGTAATCTCTTTGGCATATATGTGAATAAAAGGAATACTACTGTTACATGTTCTTGTTCATTGTCTGTATGCACATATTTGAAAAAATGTCCGTCAAAAATTTCAAAGCATTCTTGGATGACTGGTTCATATTTAGCACCGAAGACAAACATCTGGCAGCGTTGGGTGAATGCATGGAAAGATGTCGAAGGGCATGACTAGCTTTAAATCCAAAGAAATGTAGATTCATGGTTCCGCAAGGAAGATTGCTGGGGCATATAGTCTGCAAAGAGGGGTTGAAAACAGATCCAAACAAAGTCAGAGTGACAATGGAAATGCAGCCGTCTACAAATGTAATGGAGGTAAAGTCATTCTTGGGACACATAGGCTATTATAGAAGATTCATCAAAAACTTTGCCAAAGTATCATACCCACTAGACAGGTTAACATGCAAAGGAGAACTGTTCAAATGGGAGAAAGAACAGGATGAGTCATTTGAAGGGTTGAAGGTACGATTGGCCACAACACCTATCTTGGCATACTTGAATCAGAACAAGGAATTTCATGTCCATGTAGATGCATCCAACTATGCAATAGGAGCAACTCTGGCGCAAACAGGCAACCACGGACTAGATCACCCATATATTTTGCTAGACGACTACTATCAAAATCAGAACAGAACTACAGTAGAATAGAATGGGAAGCATTAGGAATGGTCTATGCAGTGCAAAAGTTCCAACATTACTTGCTGGCGACACCGTTCATGTTTTATGTAGACCATCAGGCCTTGTTGTACCGGGTAAATAAACTTGTCATCCAAGGAAGAATCAGCCGATGGCTACTTTTGTTGTAGGAATTCACTTTCAAGATCATTGTACGGCTCGGGAAGCATCATGTCAGCATAGACCATCTGTCACAAATTAAAACAGGTGAACTAGCGGATGGCAGCATGAATGATGATTTTCCTGATGCATAGTTATTTCAAATTGTAGTACTACCAAAATGGTACACGAGTATTGGGGAATACCTTTCCACGGGACAACCACCGAGGGAGATGCTAGAGAATGAAAGATGAAAATTGGTATTAAGGAGCTGTACATTTCAATTGATTAATGGATTACTGTACAAAATGGGGCCGGATCACATCCTACGATAGTGTCTTGGAGGAGGAAATACCAAAAGTATTGAAGGAAGCACATGATGGCCCAACAAGAGGACATATGGGAACTGACACCACAGCAAGGAAGATATTACTGGTAGGACTGTGGTGGCCAATAGTGTACAACGATGCGCAAGAATGGGTCATCCGTTGTGATACTTGCCAAAGGGCTGGAAAGTCGCTAAAGAGAGACTTCATGCCGCTGTACCCCTCACATGCACAGGAATTGTTCGAACGATGGGGATTGGATTTTGTGGGACCCCTGAGAGTAAGCCAAAGGCACTGATGCCGATATATAGTCGTTGCTATAGAATACCTAACGAAGTGGGTGGAAGCATAGGCCCTACCAGATAACTCAGCAGTCAATACAGCAAAATTCATTTATCGTCTATGAACAAATAATCACTCAGTACGGGATTCCACTTCAGATAACGAATGATCATGGAGGGTATTTTGTCAATCACGTCATCAAACTGTTAACGACAGAATTCAAGATATATCATTCTCTATCAGGCCCATACTACCCACGAACAAACGGACAGGTCGAGGCTACGAACAAGATCCTAGTAGCAATCATCTACAAGTCATGTGGGGTCAAAGGTGAAGACTGGGAGTAGAAACTACCCTCTGCCCTCTGGGCATACTGTATGGCGTACAACATGACAACAAGACACACATCGTTCCAGTTGATATTCGGACAGGAGGTAGTGGTACCAGAAAAATTTATGATACCGAGTCTGAGAATCGCACTAGAGAATAAGTTAGGCGACATGGAAAGCCTAAGGGAAAAGTTGCATAATTTGAACAAACTTGAGGAGAGGTGGCTATTGGCACAATGGGCCACGGAGGTGACACAAACCAAGTGCAAGGCATGGCATGATAAACACCCAAAACTGAACAAGTTCGAATCAGGACAGCTGGTGCTGAAATATGACGGACGGAACGAAATCAAACTAGGAAAGTTTAAGGTTAGATGGGTGGGACCGTACCAAATACGGGAAGTAGGCGACAACGGAGCAATAAAGTTGTGGACATTAGACGGACAAGAAATACCAGAGGTAGTCAACGGTTCAAAGCTAAAGATGTGCCATGCCAAAACGATCCCCTCATCATTGGAGGACAAAACTCAGAGGGAGAAATAGATGGAAAAAAAATTGAAAGAAAAAAACAAAACAAAAAAACAAAAAAAACCAAAAATTGAAAAAAAAAACAAAACAAAAAAAATAGTATGCGGGTGTTCCGCAGACATGTCCCGCAGACGGGGGTGTCTTGCGGACACCTATCCTACAGACACTAAGTGTCCCGCAGGCAAGTGTCTGCGGACACCTTTATCTACGGTGAACTTTCTGCGGGTTGGGCCTTCAATCTTTGCGGAGTCTACCTTATATCTCCCACGGACGACTTTATATCTCCACCGATGTAAAATTCAGCGGCTTGTGTGAAAGATGTGTGCATGCGGCATTCTTGCCAATCCACGGAAATTTGTGAAGGATCTTTACTAATTAGTTGAGAGGGCTCCGAAAGGGCCAGGCTTTCCAACTGCTGTAACAGCGGATCATACACTTTGTTGAAGAATTGCATTGCCATGCTTGCTGAGGATGATTTTGTTGAACCTTTCCCTAGTGGATTTCGTAGAATTCAGCAGTACCGTAGATGATCTTCCTGAAGCTTTCCATAACTAGATTCCTGGAACTTGGAAATATCTGAGACCTTTACTTGTATGTGACGATAATTGCAGTGCTCTAGGTTTTATATGAATTGATGAGCGGGGGACAGATTGTGTTCTAAATCTCCGTGGATGTGAAGTTGATCGTGTTCTAAATCTCCACAGATGTGAAGTTGACTATGGGATGTAAAATTCCGCAAACGCTGTTGTAAATCTCCATCGTTGTATGGTTATACCTTCTACGTGTATGTTTCCATTGCTTGTGTTCATGAGGGGTTGGGTTGCAAACCTTTTGTGGTCAGAGTTCTAAAATCCTGCAAACAAGTAATCTTCTAGCTGCTAGTTAAAAGGAAATCGCCGGGAAAACAAATATATATATATATATATATATATTGAGGCATATTATGCGCGGGAAGGCAAAAGCAATAGTAGGAGAAACCCTACATTATAAAGGTAAAGCAAGAAGCCGTTAGGGAATCTGCAGGGAAAAGGAAGCAGTGGAAGAACCAGTTGAAGACAAATATGGAGAAAAATGCCAGAGTCTTGGCTTCCGGAATTCGTGTTGCAGGGCCATCAACATCCAATAGTAAAAGGCAAAAGTAAGGGCTGAACTCTCACACCTTACGGTTCAATTTCAAGGACTCAATGGCAGCGAGTGTCAGAAATGGTGACAAGAAACTCCGGATATAGAGGTAATCAAACAAATTCTGGTATGAGCACAAGTGCATTGGGCCATACAGCTTCCAGTATTTTTCATTCAATTGTTTGAATTGGTTTTGTGAACCATGATAGAATCATAAAATAGGAATAGCAGAACCAGTACATTTTTGTACAAGAAGCACTGCATGATAGTTTCTTTCAAACTGAAGGATTTCACTAGGGTTTTTGGTATCCCTAGCCACGGAGGTCAGTAAGTGTAGATCAAGAACCGCAAGTTGTCACAAGAATGGAAGGAATATAGGGTGAAATTAGTAGGCTGCGATCTTATTCCAGAGGAAATGGAATTAGTGGTAAAGGGTGTCAAATGCAAAGGGCTTCAGTGAGATTTTATTTGGGAGGGCCACTAGAGATGCATCATGGATGTCATCAAAAGCAGGTTGACAAGGGCAAGTCAGGCATCGGATATAGCTTTGTCACAAATTGCATTCATGAACGGCATCATGAATGGCATAGTGTATGATTGGGCCACGATCCTCGCTGACAGGATGGAGGAGTTTTATGACACTCCAACACTGGACGTTCTTCATGCCACACCATGCCATTGGGTTGTTCTTGGAGGCAGCAATTAATCAGGTACCACTTGATGATTTTGAGGTAACACCGAGGGGAAAGTTGGCGCCAAGAGAGCCTCCAATATTCTATTGGAGACATTTGGACACGGGTGGAACAACAACTGGGCAAAAGATGGTATTCCAAGGATTGGAGGCATACAAAAACACAAACAGCAGACGGAAGGACACTTCAAAGGGTAGTGGGGCTGAGTCTGAGGAAGAGAGTACTTTTGCGGAAATTGTCAACGACGTAGCAGGTCCACAGTCTTTACCCCTCTTCAGTTGCCAACTTCGACACACTTGACCACCACCACTTCACTCATTCCTTCGTTTGGCTAGCGTCATGCACTAGTCGTTATGACTCCATTGACGATGGCAGATGTTCCACAAGCGGTGGTAGATGTTGTCCCACGGATGGCGGCAGATGTTGTTTTCCCAACGACCGCAGTGAATGTTGTTTCTTCTATGGCTATGACCAAGAGCATGCCTTCCCAGAGTTGTTCGCCAAACCCAGAGATGGTAAAGTTACCAACACTAGAGCCCGAGCCTCAGGTTCGATTAGATGTGATTGGCTCTGATGCTGTGGTCACTATTTCATCCTCCTTGTTGGTGGATGGATAGCCAACAAAGTCAATACAACCAACACAACAAGATGAGAGTATTGAGCCAACACAGATAGAGCAAGCCGAGAAGATGGAGGTGATGGACAAAGTGAGCGCATTCCTACGACAGCAGTTCTGACTCATTCCTGCAAAGGTCGGTCCGTCCATTTAGTCCCCGAGGCATGGAGGGGTCTCTCCAGGACCAGCTGTCGTATCGAAGCCATAGGAGGTGGTAGTTCCACAGTTTGAGGATGCGCCCAAGGAGGAGGTGGCACCAAATGTGGACATGGCTACCGTAGGAGTGGCAGAGATGGATAGTGATGGGGAGTGGACGATGGACAATGTGGTGAATGAGGATTATGGGTTAGATGAGGAGAGATGCAAGGACTACCTCAAAGCCATGTGGGTTGCATTGAAGAAAGGACACACCATTGCATTACAGGCTTTGACTCGTCGAAGAGAGTTGCATTTGATTCGGGCTTATATTCGAGGAGTCTATCCTAAGTGGTTTTGCTCCTGCTTTGAGGACAAGGGTTGGCTAGTTGTTGAGCCACTAGAGATGTTGGCTGATTGGGCCACCGAGCCTGAGCTAGGACTGTGTAGCACTCCGATGGAGAAGCTGGCGCATGAGATAGTCAAGTTGTACAAAGAAGTCTATTATGCTCATATGCACACAGAGGTGGACAGGGCATCAGACAAGATTACAGTTGAGAGTTCTTTGACAATAGAGAGGGAGACTAGAGAGAAGTTAGTTGCGGACTTGGCCAGCCAGCAGGTAGCGTGGGCAGCTGAGCATGCAACGTTGTTGCGGGACAAGGAAAAAGCCGAACAGGAATTGCAAGTAGTGAGACCTAGGCTATGGATGCAGCGCTTCTTCTTAAGGAAGCCGTAGAGGTTAATACGCGGACTCAGTAGGACTTGCGCATCCGAATGGATCAAGTATACGAATTGCGCTGGCAACTGAACTCTTCAGGGATGCAGCCTCCTCTCTAGTATATATTACTTCTATATTGTATGTTGTTGTCTCCTATTTTGTTAGTTCTGAAGTCGCCAGGAGACGACTTTTCTTTTTTGGGGGGAATGATGTCGTCAGTAGATATTGTAGCTGACGGGTTGATGTCTTCGGTAAATAGTGTAGCAGACGGGTAGATTAGCATGTAGTTGTTAATTGTTATATAGCCGACAGACCCCTTCGGGAAGGTTCTGCGGGAAGTATATGTACCCAATCCAAGATCATTGTAATCATCATCATAAGCATTATGTAATCTCTTTGGCATATATGCAAATAAAAGGAGTACTACTATTACATGTTCTTGTTCATTGTCTGTATGCATTAATTCGTTTACCCCTATGGTAAATAGACATTACAGTCCGTCCTCCCTAAATTTGCTTATCCTCAAGAAAATTCAAGTCCAGATCCTACAAAATCTCCTCATTCTCCCATGTCGCATCCTCTACAGGCAAGTCCTATTTCACCAAATACTCCCTTATAGTGCATTGCCTCAAGTTCCTTTCCCTAAAATCAATGATAGCCTCTGGCACCAATACCAATTTCCCTAATCATCCAAGGGTGGAAGCACTGTAGAAGGAACAATATGATGTCCTAGTGCCTTCTTGAGGCATGACACATGAAAAACGTCGTGCACCTTGCTCTCCACCAACAAATCTAACTCATAAGCCAACTCTCCCACTTTCCTGATAATCCTGAATGGACCATAGTATCATGGCTTAAGTTTCTCAACACTACTCTTCTTGAGAGTGGATTGACGATAAGGTTGCAACATAAGATACACCATATTTCCAACCTCAAAAGTCTACTCAGTCCTCTTCTGATCTGCATACTGCTTCTGCTAATTTTGTGCCTTGGTTTTATTATCCTTGAGAGTCTTAACAATGTCTTGACTCTCCTGTAACAAATCACTTGCACTGGGTGCTCTACTGTCACTCAAAAGAAGATCCATAAAATTGGGCGCCTCACACCCATACAGGGCCATAAAGGGTGACATCTAAATAGACATGTGTTGGCCTGCTATATATAATTTTTGAGATATCCACCCATTTATTCACTATCTCCGTCTAACCATTTGTCTGAGGATGGTAGCTAGTACTCGGAGTGAGCTCTATCACACACAACCTAAATAGCTCTTGCCAAAAATGACTCAAACCTGCTATCTTTGTCACTCACAATGCTTTGAGGTAAGCCATGTAATCTAAATGTCACCTTGAAGAACAACTCTGCCACCTGTGTAGCAGTGATTGGAAAAAAGTGTGCAAACTTTGTAAGGCGATCCACAAACACATATATGCAGTCCCTACCTTGGGCTCTAGGAAGTCTTGTGATGAAGTCCATAGATAAACATTCCCAATTCCCATCAGGAATTGGAAGTGGCTGAAGTAAACCGGCTGGATAGGAGTGTTCCTACTTATTATGCTGGCAGGTGGGACACTCCCTAACATATTGAAGTACCTCTGCTTTGAGCCCTTTCCATGTGAAGCGCTCTCTAATCTGCCAGTATGTCTTGTAGAAACCAGAATGTCCTCCCATAGGTGAATCATGAAAAGATTTCAAAACCATCCTCCTCATTGTTGAGCCTGGAACCAAATATATTCGCCCTTTGTAAATGATGAGCTCATTCACAAGGGTGTATTTGCTGTCCTGAATGGTTCCATCTATGAATTTGGCTGTCCGCACATCCTTTCCATAGTTTGCAAGGATCAAGTGTCTCTACTCCTCCGATATATCTGTCAATAAGGTCAAATGGGGCCTACATGATAAAGCATCAACAACTACATTCTGTGTCCCTTTAAAATATGTAATATCGAAGTCATACGACTGTAACTTGCTCACCCACTTCTATTGCCTATCATTGAGATCTTGCTGCCCCAAAAAAAGTTTTAGGCTATTATGGTCAGTTTTGATACAAAATTTGCTACTTACCAAATATTGCCTGAATTTAACCTAAGCATGCATAATGGCTAACATCTCCTTATCATATATGCTGAAGCTCCAATCTGGCCCTCTTAATTTCTTGCTCTCATAAGCAATAGGGTGCTCCTATATAAGCACTGCTCCAATGCCCTCTCCGGAAGCATCACAATGTAGCTCAAAAGGTTTGTTGAAATCTGGTAACACTAACACTGGACAGGAAGTCATCAACTCCTTAAATTTCTCAAAACATTCCTGTACCTCAGGAGTCCACAAGAAAGCTCCTTTTCTCATCAAATCTGTCAAGGGTGGTGCATGCCTAGAATATCCATCCACAAACCTCTTGTAGAAACCACATAATCCTAGAAAGCCCCTCAACTGTGTAAGGTTCACCGGTGAAGGCCACTCCACAATAACATGAGTCTTTTCAGGATCCATGCATACGCCTTCTGCATGATGATGTGACCCAAATACAACTCTGTCATATCCAAATCACATTTTGACTCCTTTGCATACAAGGACTCTCTACCCAATCTATCCAACACCATATCAACGTGAACCAAGTGCTCCTCCCAAGATCTACTATACACCAACATATCATCGAAGAAGAGTACAAATTTCCTCAACTGAGGATGAAAAACCCTATTCATTGTTACCTAAAAAGTAGTAGGTGCGTTAGTTAGCCCAAATAGCATAACTACGAACTCAAAATGGCCACAATGACATCTAAAGGCTGCCTTCTCGATGTCCTGCTTTCTAACTCTGATCTGGTGATAACTTGATCTGAAATCTATTTTTGAGAACAAGCAAGCTCCATGAAGCTCATTTATCAACTCATCCATCTTGGGAATGAGGTCTTTATTTTTAATTGTCTTCCTATTAAGCACCCTGTAATCAATGCACATCCTCAATGTCCCATCCTTCTTCTTCACCAACACCACTAAAGAAGCAAAAGGAGACTTACTTGGTCTAATGTGGCCCATTGCTAGTAACTCCTTTATGGTTTTTTCAATTTCATCCTTCAACCTCTTTGGATGCCTATAAGGTGTACTCATGATGGGCTTAGCCCTCTCCTCTAACTCAATGATGTGCTCAATAACCCCTATCTGGTGGTCTACCTGGTGGAATGTCACTTAACACCTTAGAGTGTTTAATTCTAAGCTTCTAAATATGAGGAGGATATTCAATCTTCTGCTGTCCCTCCTGTGATGGAATTAACATGCACTCTATTGCCCACTCTACCTGATCATGTCGAATCAATCTAGCCATCCTCTGGAAAGAGACCATTCTAAAAATCACTATCCCTGATTGCCTTAAGAATCTGTGTCTTCCCATTCACTTTAAACCTCATCTCCATCTCCATGAGATTAAGATTGAACTCACCAATATCGTGCAACCAACTCATCCCAAGGAGTATATATGCATCTCCCATAGGCACAACATAGAAATCTTCTTTAAAGGCATAATTATTAACTTCCAATGGGAGTCCAGTGATCTTATTATCACAATTGAGGACGTAACCATCAGCTACTCTCACTCTAATTCCCCAAAACTCCTTTGTTTGTATGCCACACTTCACCAACCTAACATCAATGAAATTATGAGTAGCACCGGTATCAAGCAATGTTATAATTCACTGTCCAGCAAGTACTCCTCCCATTCAAAATGATCCTTCCAGTTTAATACGAGTGAGATGAGCTTCCCTACATTGCCCATCTCTTTCCCCATCCTTGGACTCCATTTTAGACAAGTTTTCAGCCTCGTCTTTTTCCTTTCACCATCTATTTCCTCTATATCAGACTGCTGGTTTGAATTATTTGATTCTAATTCCTCATAGTATGCCCACATAACTCTGTTAGCTTTGCCCTTTGGTCTAAGAGGACAGTCATGGTTTGCATTATAGGGTCCCTTATAGTAGAAACATAATTTTTTCTTCCTCAAATCATTTAATGGTTCCCTGTCAAAAGGTGCTGGAGTTTTATCTTTAGAATCATTTTTAAAATCAGTCATCTTTGGTTTTTTATAAAATGGTTTTTTATCCTTACTAGAAGATGCTCCTTTGGACTGAAATTTGTTTGTTGGAACTGCATGTTCCATACTTCTTGCCTTTTTCATAGCTTTTTGTAAAGAAATGGGATCAAATACCTTTATCCAACCTCTCAGTGGTTCGGATAGGCCTTTAATGATAATAACTATCAATCTACGCACTAAAATGTTTGGCAACATGACTGCCAACTGCTGAAATTCACCAATGAAATACTCCAAGTTGCCTATGTGTTTCAACTGCGCTAATTCCTGGAAGTAAACCTTTGAATCTTTCTTGTCAAATCTTTCAACCACCTATCCACAAAGTCCCAGTATTCTGTCACCTAATTATGCTGAAGTGTTACCATACCATGGTACCACCAATCATGTGCTACTTCCTCCAGATGCAAAGTGGCATATTTGATAGCTTCAATCTATGTCATTGGCCTTAGTGCCAAGAATGTGTCAAGCTTATAAATCCAAGCTTGAGCTGTCATCTTACCACTCTCATCAACTTGCCTATAGCCCTCTTTAACTCACTATTTTGAACCCTAGGCCTCCTATCCTATCTGAGTGACCTCTAATGTTCTCTCCTCTGATTTACAAAGTGTTCAAAGGTCATCCTCTCCCGAACTTGAGGAACTAATAATTCCCATCCATCATTTGTATCCATAAGGATATCTGCAAATGTCTCATCCTCAACTTCCTCCATTGGTTCCTGTACTGATTCCTCTCTAACAAAGGTAGGACGTGTGGGCCTGTCTGGTGTTCTAGAAAGAGTTCTATGAGCTCTAGGTGATCTAACTGCACTTTTTTTATCCACTTGTTCCTGATTCCGTCTGTCCTGTGGGTTCATGAGCTCAACCATGGTGGTGAGTGCCTGCAATGCCTGTGCCATTCGCTCTTGACTTGTAACCATTACTCCTAAAAAATTTCTTGTTTCGTGATCCTCATTCCTATTGTCTCTTGGTGGGCTACACTCTTGCTTGTCACCAATGGTGTCTGGTTGCTTGTCAAAATCTTGTTCCCTGTCAACAAAACTCACCTGATAGTGAAAAATCTATGAGAGCCAACCACAGGTGGCTCGTGATTACTAAACCCTCAGGATGGCAGGATTTAGCTCTGATACCAGTGTAATATCCATTGCCCAAACTAACTGAATTTAGCTCAAGGAATATTGTCAACTGCTTGTATGCTGCTTCTCCATGCTAACAAATTTAGAATGTTCGTAAATGATATTACAATGCCTCTTACAATGAACTAATATGCAAGTGCAGCTCTTTTGGTATTTTCAATGCATATACATGGAAACTAGATATGAAATGCATACCTACAACCGACATTTTGACAAACAATTGACATACAACTATTATACTGATCATATATTCTATTCGATGGACATTTCGTCAAACAAATGGTATGCAACATGTATCTCCTTTATTGAATTCATTCTCATGGGCTTATAATAATGACTACGGTAATGCCAAAATCTGATTCTGAATTATCACAACAAAATCATATGCTTAAAACTTACAATGCTAACTACTAATAGTTGCAAGTGGAACCTGATAATAGTGATGCCCAAAGATGGAGATGAATTAAGCATACATGCTAT
The DNA here is from genome assembly GCA_028749045.1 of Cupressus sempervirens. Taxonomy (NCBI): domain Eukaryota; kingdom Viridiplantae; phylum Streptophyta; class Pinopsida; order Cupressales; family Cupressaceae; genus Cupressus; species Cupressus sempervirens. The sequence continues at coordinate 186,857,867 of CM053784.1, read as the reverse complement.
AGCATGACATCATTCATGCGTACTATAGCAGCCAACAATAAATTAGTTCTCCAATTAAAGCACAAATAGAAGTCCAGAATGAAGCTCTCCTGAATGCCAAATTTAGTGGATATTTCACCACCTCAAATGGTTGCAACACTGAAGAGTTGACGTTCTTCAATCGCTGACTGAAATCAGAAACCTTAGTTCCTTCTTTCTTCTCCCAAGTTTATATCAAATGCAATTCACAATAATCAGATGATAAACAATGAAGCTCTCACCTCTATTTATTCTTTTCCTTCACCCTTCTAGAAGGAAATAAAATATTATTTAATTGCATTCTCTAGAAGCTTCCCCCTTTCCAATACAATAATTAGTTGTATTTCTAGAAAATACACTCTCTAGAAGCTTCTCCCTTGCAATACAATAATTAATTGTGCTTCTAGAAAGTTAATTAATTAAATATAAATTCAACTTTTATTTTAATTTATTTAATGACTTTATAAGAAATTCATTTAATCAATTTCTCCTTATTTCTCCACTTAGCCTTCGGAGAATGTAAAGGCTAAAAACTCCACTGAGATGCTAGAAAGATGGGGACATTACACCTACAGCCGACAATGGAGCAAATGAATCTCAGAAGGAAAGATAAAGCAAACAAAGATAGTATTCGATGCTGAGGGATATTTAATGATAGTTTGAGGGCAATAGAGGATTACTATAAAAAATGATATACGACAATATGTGCCAAACTTATTTCACAAAGAAGAAAGAGACTTCTAGATATCAAGTGCCGCCAATAAGATGATCATCGTGGGTTCCGGATTTACTTATCGAAGCAAAATAATGTCCATAAAAGGATTAAGTTTGTGCCCGTTGGAAACTAGAAGTAAGGCAACAATATGTACTAGAAAACATAATTCATAGGATTTCGAAGGCATCTTGTATTTCAAATGTGTCATCTATGCGAATTTGTAAAATATTAAAGCATCATCGCCAAGGTGAAGGCCCCATAGAAACTACGGCAAAGTTGTAGAAAGATGTTCAGGAAATATAATAGAGATATCTTTGAAATCAATCAAATATAGCAACATGCGTTGAAAAGTTCCAGAATCATGTTTTAGAGTTGTGGAGGCTCACTCGTCATATGGAAAATGACACAGAAAATTCCTGACATTTGGTAAAAATCATCTAATTTAATATTATACGGCTAATTAATACCTAATTGCATTCTATGTTTTCTACAAGTGTATGAGATGAATGCAAGAGAAAGATCTTGACTAAAAAAACCTGATATTTGTTATAGATTCATGAAGTTTTGAGTGTTCAAGTCAAAGCATGAAGGAAATGAATGCATGCAAGAGACAGAATGATGGAATTCCCATCATATAAACCAGGTATGCTCGATATGCATGCAAGATGATTTGCCACATCCATCCTGTGGCTCAGTTGAGAAATTTAAAGAGAGGAAAAATCCGCCGATACAGAGCAAACGGAGTCTAATTTACTCTAATATCGATTGAACCATCTAATCCAAGTTTAGGACCATAAATCATAAAAAGAAGTTAAACCACTTAGTCATAAGTTATATTAAGAATTTGATTGATTATTTGTTATGAAAGAAGGTGATGCCTGGAAAGGCAACCGACAACTCTCTGTCTATTATAAATTTAAGATGTAAAAATTAAAATGGGAGACAATTTATATATACTTTCCACCAATTTTCATATTATACATGAGCATTTGATATATTTTATACTTTCATTGCTAAAGAGATGAATTTTTGAACTAAGTTGGTGGATGTTGGATCATTCAGTATAAATTTTTATATGTGATCCTAGAATTGAAATGCATTGGATGGATCATCCGTAAGTAGTATCTCTAGTGCAATTTTTAGTTCCGGCATAATCTACAAGAATATCTATTCTATTTATTTGCATTAGAGTTTAATTATTATTAAGTTGTGTTTTTTATAAACATTTTATTAGTTTCTATAAATATTTTAATATTCAGATAAGTGGATTGGATCATTATTGCATTTTAAACTTGATAATCATAGATATTGTGAAATATTCAATTATTTTTGTATTTGTGTCTAGTTTGTCTCCATATTACAAGAGATAAAGCACATTCTAGAATAGTTTAAAATTGCGTTCGTAAAATTGATCCATCATGTCTGGATTGTTAATCTATTTATAGTTTAAATACTTTGAGCTTTATAAAGTTGTATGTTTCAACTTATAAAATTGACTATGTTTCCCATTTAATTAAGCACTGGTCTTTATATTACTCTTAATTCATAGTCCATATGCTGGCAATTGTTTCATATCTTTCCTTTGAAGAATTAATATATTCATTTCTTGCATTTAGTTATTCTTATTTTAAAAAACCTGTATACATTCATTTATTATTCTGAATTATTCTGAATTCACAATTTTCAAGTTTAAAAGTTTTCTATAATTCTTGCCATTTGGGAAACATTCGTTGCATTCGCATTCCAATCGATCTGCTATAAGGATCTTGGATTTAAGTGTTTTGTCCAAGATCAGGTGCACCCGCCTTGGCCTTGTAGAGCCAGAAGCATAGGGGATTTGAATCGCATCGATCAGTCTTGTCAAGTCGGCCATAACCGGTTGGATATCCTAGTATCAAGTTGGCAAGACTCATAGGATTCCAATCTGCGGTGTTGAGAACCAATAGGGTGAAAAGAGGTGGGACGAAGGAAGGAATAACTCGTGCATGCCATACAAAAATGAAGCAACCACCAATAATAACTAAGGTGAATTTTGAAATAAAAGACCCAATCTTTAAAAACTATTCATGCTATTAAGGATAAAGGCAATGAAAATAATATGCAAAGTTGACATCACAACAGGAAGATGATGTGTCTAGTGAAGGCCCAATAAAGTGACTAAAGGGGCGATGAATCAATGACAAATATGAGTATTCAAGGAGACAGTGGATATATCGTTAAAATAAAAAGTAATAATAATTCACACTTATATTTTATCGATATCTTGAATAGAAGACTGCCTAAATATCATCAAAAGTTAAGATAAATGGACGACATATACAGATAGCTCATTACACAGCAATAGAGATAAAAAAGGAAAAGATGAACTCAAGGAAATATTATGATTAATTTGTCAAACACTAGTGTCATTAGCAGATGCTATTTTGTTAAATAAAAGACACGACTCTTCACTTGGAAAGGTCACATTCCCTTCTATAATTTGATATATATAAGGAGTGATTCATTTACATTCGAACGACACATTCGACAAGAAAAGTTATTTTTACATTCACTTCTAAGGAGGAATAAGGATTAAAATATGGCTTTCTAATACAAAATTTAAATATGATATTGTAATGATAAATAAAAAAGCTGTTTGTTTATATTTAAGGCATGGAGATTTAAATTGCAGTTGATTTGTCCTTTTTAATCATCTTTAAATTTTGTAAGCAATTTAAATGCCAGATAAGTGGACTGGGTCATTTATGGCATTAAATCATCCTAGATATAGTGAAATATTGAATTGATTTCGTATCTATGTTCAATTTGTCTCCTTACCTTAGGAGTTAAAGTGCAATCTAGACTAGTTTAAAATTGCATATATATATATATATATATATATATATATATATATATATATATATATATATTTGATCCATCTTGTCTGGATTATTAAATTGTTGGTAGTATAAGTGCATAGAATGTTATAAAGTTGTACGTGAAAATCTTATTGTAGTTGACTCTATTGCTCGAATAAGCATGGGCACCGGTCTTTTGAATCATTGAATTATTATTATTGGGTTTATATTTGAAGTTAGAAAATCTATATCTTCCTTCTTACAAGCATCAAATCCATTATTGACAAATTTTATACAAAACATTATTGAATTCAAAGATTCAGCATTCAATTTCATTTTGATCGAATTAGAAAACCTTACCAACTGGATAACTAACAAATCTTAAATTCTCCATAGAAAAGCTTCAAACTAGGTGATCAAGTTCGTAGTGAAGGTTCATTGCCCAGGTGTAGCAGAGCCTGAACTGCAGGGGAATCAAGAAGCATTCCCATTTGTTGGCCAAAACTGATTATGGAATCTTGTTGGAAAATTTGCAACCTCTTGGATTTCCAATCTGTGGTTTTGGGAACCAACATGAGTAAAAAATGGTAATTATGAAATCTGATAGCACTTCTCTAATAATATCTATGTATGAGTTTCTAAGCAAGTTATAGATGGTAAGTTTACATTTTGAATTATCTGTGCACTTGTATTACAAACAAAATAGAATTATGATGTACTACAATGTAGCTTACAGTAATATGCTGTATTTGGTATAACAATATTTCTATGCAATGGTGATGGTTGTCTGTATGGGTATTATTTACAATCTCTCAAATTACTGGTAAGATTAAACCTTTGTGATCTCTTGGTAAGATAATTGACTCTTATAATGCTGAAGGTGTTGTATCTCATGTAGCCTTTATCAATATGCAATGAGACATAAGTTTTTGGTCTCTAGCATATCATTGTTGTTTCTGATTATTACTTTTTATGCATGCAATAATATATAATGTAGTGTCTAAAATCACTATACAATTCCTGCAATTGGTGTCATCTTTGATAAGGCAACATAGACTTGCAACTTGTAAGTAGCCTATCCGGTTGCTGCTTGATATGAGCAATTCCAATAAGGAATACATTATATAATAAGAAGTCTTCAATATGATGTTTGAGAGAATAAACCAACTATGCCTAAGTTAGTTGCAGATTTTGCCTTCCCAAAATAACCTTACAAATGACTCACAATGCCCAAGATGGAAGACAACTAGAAACTAATAGTTGAAGACATCTCCATTGAATGGATGACCTTCCTCTGAAATTTGAGGTACAATTCCCTCTTATGCTATAAATGGGGTTTTTTGGAGTATGCTTTTGACTAAAAAGCAAGAAAGACAAACTAACATCTGCACATAACTATAACAGATGTGAATGAAATTTACATATAGGGTAAAAGGAAAAATAAAATGATATATATCCCATTCCATTACATAAGACATGACATAGAAACAGGCTGGATAATTCCAACCCCAAGTGGACAAGTACTTTAAAACTCAAAGTTTCCAAAGAAAAAACATTTATAATCAAATTAGATGGGCAAGCACCCTTAGAAAAACTATCACAACTCAGTTTAATTTACAGTACAAAGAAAAATATAACAAACCATTTTGATATATATATATATATATATATATATCAAAAATGCTCAAAATAGAATGACACAAAGCTCAATACATTTGACTATAAAAAATGGCCATATCCTAGAGTTTCTTTTCAAAGCCATTTCCTTTCCAGTTCCCCTCTTTCCTCTTCAGTGACAACAATCTTCCTCTAGCTGCACCCAGAGATGGCTCAAAGATGCCTCTCACCCTGGGGCTTACCCTTTGGTTCTTTATTTCTTCTCTCTATGGCTTTGTGCAGCTAGCTTGTGGTGCTCTTGCTTTTGTTTCTGCTTCTTGTTATGGTGTTTGTTCTCTTTCCCCGTGCACCATTTGGTGTTCCCATTGTAGTATGGCCATTTTCTTTTTGCGGGCAGTCCCTTGGACCCTCTTTGTGGAATTTTTTGTTAACATCACTAATTAGAACAAAAATTAAGCATGCTAAATTAGAAAGATTAAACTGTCTTGGGTACGGGTTCCCTATCGACTTCCGGCTATATTTCCATGAAAAGGTTGTGAAGTTTAGGACACTCATATTCTTCCTCTAATGTATAACTAATCAGTAATTATTTATTAATCTGATCCCATTTAAATACATAGTGAGGTATGTTAATCATTGGAATTGGCAACCTCCTAATAGAGAACTTTATAGAGACTTAAGTAAATTGTCACTCCCAACCACAATCCAAACCCTAGCTGCGAAATTTAGGGTAAAGGAAGTGAAATCCAAAGAGGGGACATTGAAAAACTCTTCATCTTTACATGTGTTTTATATTTCATATAGAGAGCCACATTCTTCTTCTTTTTGAATCAACTCTCTCATGTACTCTCTCATGTAATCTTGTTGATTACTTCCACACATACAACTCTTTCTATGATGGTTGTACTTCTATTTCTTCTTTGATACTCAGATTCTGTCAAGCTTCTCTTTCTACAACCCTTTCTTTAGCATCTTGATTACATTTTTATAACACTTCTGCATGTTAATGTTGTAGCTTCAGTCGGATTGAATTGACATAGAGGCAATTCTTCTATAGTTATTGGTCAATCATCAATTAGACAAACCCTCTTATGTGTACTTATATATTATATATTATTATATATAATATATATTTTATATATAATATTAATATTAATATCATCTAATTAATGATTGATTAATTTATTATTAAAGAGACATGTCTCTTCTATGGATATTTATATAACCTTCAAATCTGCATTTGGAACACAGAAATAAACGGTAGTGCTTGGTACATTTGCGAAGATCCTTTCACTTAAAATGGTATCAGAGCAGGCTGCAAATGTAGAAAAGAAAATGAAAATACAAAGATTATAATTTTCAAAGAGAGAAATCTCTCATACACACAATGTGAAAAAAATTAGGTATCTAAGTAGGATTCCATCCTGATATGTGAGTTGGAGGAGGTCATGAGAGGACTGGAGAGCAAGGACAAGGACAGGTCACCGGATGTGGAGAAGCTGAGAGATTTGTTCTTCAAGCTCGGTCCCGATAGATTGTCCAAATGCATAAGTGAGATCAAGAAACTGCAGGACCAAATCATCTTCCATCTTGATTCCTGATAGGGTTTCTTTTAGTGAGTGAAGATCAGAGTTTTATTTCTTTTCATCAGAATAGACATCAACCTGATTCTTTTTGGCAAGAATCGAGATTCACGTGAGTGGTCAACCAAAATCTTTTCATGCTTGGATTGCAACCTATCTCACTATACTTGCATCCAGAGTTTCTACATAGCCCATGATCACTATTTTAAGGGCTTGTGACTTACACAGTCATGTGGTGAGGCGTTGAGCTTGTGTATGGAACCTAGGTTTCGTCTCATTGTCTAATCGTAGAAGCTTCCTCTAGGCAACATATTAGTATTGGATTCCTCCAGGTGACAATTTGGATCTGTGCTTGAATTTTCAAGATTGTTCCACTCATTTTATTTGCAGTGATCAATTTTACATTTAGAGTACAATGGTTCTCAGTTTTGAGGCTTGCATTCGCTTGTCTGTCACCACTTTCTCTTCCATATTCTGCATACACTTGCAGATCGTGTTTATAGTTTTGGGCCTGTGCTTTTTCTCTCGGTTAGCGCTTATCATTGAAGGGTAGTAAATGGAGCTTAACCTATTGTATCAGGGGCCCAATATCTTTTGAGGCATTGAATTCGTTCATTTATTGCAACAACATATATTACTAGTAGATATTTTTTGGAAGTCATGGCTTCTATTGTTTGCCTGACCCATTATTTTTTCATCAATCTGTACTCAACATGTGATTACTACAAAGCCCAAAGAACATGCTTTCCAGCTCAGTAACTTACACATCATAGATAAATATATGGTGAATGTGATAATTGCAGCTCATAACAATGGTTGTATGGTTTTCACTAAAAGCTTCTATCAACGGTTTTAACAGTGCCAAAAATCATCTGTGCTTGGTATTGTGATTTAGTCTACAGGATCATGTGGTGCACGTTTCTTTGCGAAGTTCATGGTCGACATAAAAAAAAATTCAAATTCATTTCCTCCTAGACTGTCAATGTATCAAATCGAACAACAGGACATATCAGAAAATGGAAGCTACAGGAACCAATCAGAATATTAAGTTCATTGAGTAGAGGGGGAACAACAAAATGAGGAAGTTATCGACGCAAAATTGGGAAGACAAAGATCCTACGGAGGAAGTTATTGGCACAAAATCTGGAAGATAGTGATTATATGGGCACCACCAGTTCTTCTAATATATCTGACTTAGTCCTATCACACCATCTACAGATAACCTGTAGCAATTGAGTGCCTGTATTGAGCATCTACGTTAGACACAGAATAAGGAAAGGCAACTCAAGTTATAGATCAGAAAATAAACAGAGGAAGGAAAATATCCAGCACAGAGTTGGAAAAGTAGACACAAATTGGAGGACTTGACTCGGTATTTTTAATTGGGAATAGAATGAAGAGGTGACGAAAATAGATATGGTAGAGTAGCCAGTCACAAGTCATGGAGGGCACATGCTGAACATGACATTAATAGCCACCAGCAGTGTATAAGATTGAACCTATAAGTCTTGTGAACACCATAACACAGCAATTATAACAAGTCAAGAAGACTAGACAAGGCCTAAGAGGAAAGATGGATCAAACTGACTCAGGAATTCTCCTCAATCACTAAATTAGGAAGAAACACGATAGTCATTTCTGGACAGACAGAGATATATGGAGAAGGTATATATTGGATACTGTATTCTACATGAATGCATGGGTGTATATATATGCCAACTATTCTTACAGAAGGATAGTCGACATGCCCTTTACATTATTCTCGAGCTTGGTGGAATGGTGGAGGGAACAACCATAAAGTGGTGATGAAAGCGTAATCATCCTGACAGTAATCTGTTACTGACTAGGACATTATAGTCTTCCACAGGTGTCAAAGAGTTTTATTACATGTTGAGATGAACAGTGCTACAATATCCAATAAATTCATTAGAAGATTAATCTAGTGATTTGGAGAAACCAACATATAGTTGTCAAAGAATATCTCAGTTCCTCAACTAAGGATGCGACTATCAAACACAATATATATTTGATATCGTTGAAAGATTATAAAGGGAGGAAGTAGGAATGGGGAGCAAAATTTAATGCTCAGACTTTACCACACATGAAAATAAATCAGAATCAGCAGACAGAGCATTGGACCTCAAAAGAAAATGCATTCTCATCACATAAAAGAGACATTAATAGCAGCACTTCAAACTCATCTACACAGCAAGGAATTCGTTAAATATTGTCTATTTCAGACTCTTGCAAATCATATCCAATACTTAATATCAATTTAAGAAATCTCTTTGAGTTCGGCTTATAAGTATTTGGTCTAGTACATAAAAACAAGTACAAATGCGAACATTATAAATATCCAACCACAAAGCGCCAGTTTTATCTACTGCATTGCAATTCAGAGCACAAATCATAACAGGAGGAACTATGCAAACCAAGGAATGCTACAGTTAAGGTATTCATAGGAAGAATCCATCCACAAATTGAAGTAATAAGAGCATTGTCCAATATCTGAAGCCAAAAAGAATACTAAGGGACATCACAGGAAGCTCTTGTTCATTATCTCAGACAAACATTATGAATGGTATTTGAGGTTTGCAGGCATCTGATGGTCACTTCAGACATAGAGGTTGATATCATTCATGGATGATTATCACTCATTGGACTTGATGGTGATTGATAACTCTATGAAATGGAATGAGTGCGAATTTTACATTGTGGGGGGGTAATAATAACCAATGTTCCATTCCCCATTTGAAGCATCTTTAAAGGAGACATGTTAGAGGAGAGACATCAATACAGTTCCAAATTGAACTATTATTTGATTTGATGCATATGGACCTTCATTGGAGTAACTAGTATAGATAAGTATTTGTTACCCTTAAATATTTCATTAACTACTCGCTATAGTCTCTCTTATTTCTATATGTTCTATAAGAGCCATTTGCATCGATCTTTTCCTTTTCTTTGGTAATGCTGTTGCAGGAAAAGAGTAGACCATGTCGTGATGGATTCTCCAGTGATCAAATACTTATTGAACTAGGGAAGCATGACACCACTTGCTGCCAAGAGATTAGAAGGATGATATCAGATTTAGAGGGAGTTAGATACTTCATCCAAGAAACCTTCTATGGGGAGGTTAGAAGGTTGATATCAGTTTCAAAGGGAATCTGACATTCCACCACAGACAACCTTGATCATAAAAAGTCAATAGATTGAGAGGGAGAAGTTTGAGGAGCAATTCCTTGTAATACATTCTTCATCAAAGAGAAGCTTGAGGTGAAAACCTTGTTCCACCCTCTAGGAGCACCTATGGTGGATTCACCGTCTAACTTGGTTCGTGCTGGATATCATGAGAGTTACTATTTTTCATATGTGGATTATGTCATGAAAGGTAATGATCTTTCATTGATGTATTTGTCAGGTTGCTATAGTAAGGTGACGATCTTAACAATGGCTTGACCCATTATCATGATTGACTACATTAAGTTGTCCCCAGAGTGTCGAATATCATTATAACAAGTGTGTCATGATAGACTACATTAAGTTGCTATCCCGGAGTGTCAAAGATCATGACATTTTGATTACTTGTTATTTGTTAGACTACATTCAGTTGTTGTCTCGGAGTACGGGAGATCAAATAACCCATATCTTTCTAAGATATAACATATTTGTTTGGTAGGCATCATGGAATTGATGCCAGTGCACATAACAAAAGAGTATGATGAATATCATACGATTGATATTTCTTATTGAATCATACTTCAAATGATATTGAAAGATAACATCCAAGTTGATGGATATATGTTGATATCCTAAAATACTCCATCCTAAGAATCTCTTATTGAAATGATATCTCTGTATATGCTTGAGAGCGTCATGTGTTTTATAATAATCCTCCTTAGCTAAGAGGGAGTGTTAATGTTGTAGCTTTAGTCAGATTGAATTGACGTAGAGACAGTTCTTCTATGGTTCTTGGTCAATTATCAATTAGACAAACCCTCTTATGTGTACTTATATATTTATTATATATAATATATTAATATTAATATTGTCTAGTTAATGACTGATTAATTTATTACCAAAGAGACATGTCTCTTCTATGGTATTAATATAACCTTCAAATCTGCATTTGGAACACATAGAAATAAACAGTAGTGCTTAGTACATTTGCAGAGATCCTTTCACGTAACACTCCATTTGTATTATTGCATCAAGAATATGATATATAGTGCTTCTTTTATCTTTGATTTAGAAGCTAACCATGAAATTCAACCTACAAACAATAACCCACAACTAATATTTCACATGAATTGCTCTTATCTAATATAATACAATAAAATCAACCAAAACATTTATGCAAAATATATATATCTAACATGGCCACATAAAATAAACAGTTCTGCACATAAATTGGTTGGAATAGGGCATTTTATTCATTAATTTCATTTAGTGATTACAAATTTGTTTCTTCTATCATGACAATAAAGATTACAGTGATCACAAATACATTGCGAAAAAACTATTAGGAAAGCTGAAATCCACTAAGCTTGAAGTGCAGCTGCAGCTTCTGTATTAAGTTGTTCTCAGTAATCTAATGGTGTTTCATCCTTTGAACTCTAGAAACCAATTGGGTTCATCCATTTACCTCCAGAACCTGTAGATTTTCATGTTCAGATCCAATAGATGAACATAAGTGCTCAACTTTGAAATTTTGAATTTATTGAGATGATGTCCAAACATGATCAAAACGGATGAATTTGTCTGCCTTATATAGAGATTGAAAGTCTAGTGTGGGCCAAAAGTTTCGTGTACTTATTTCATACTGGTCTTCTTGGTTAGTTATGGCAGTGGGTGCAGCCCTTCATCTTATCAGAAAGGGTTTGTTAAAGCGCATTCCCAAGTGTAAGGGTTAAGGAATTACATGCCTAAAGAACAAGGAAAGAATTCTCCCAAGTTTTATTATTGAGTGGTGGGGTAATAAGATTTTACAAATCAAGCATTTAAGACCAACTTTTAATTTAAAAAAGCTGCAAAAAAAATAATCATTCTAGCATTGTCATGTTTAAAAATTCCATTAGTGTACCTTATAAGACAATTAAAATAGTGTACATAGATTGTAAAGCATAAACTTAATATAATACATAGTTGACTGAATAATGTGTATACTGTATACAACCCTAAAGCAAAAAAACAAGAAGAAACACATTGGAGATGCTTACCTTTCCAAGTGCACGGCCATAGTCCACTGAGTATGCATAAACACAATTGTCAAAAGATCCTGCAAGGAGAACCTATATGAAAATATTAATTACTACATGGACATTAAACAGAATTCAGTATTTTAACATACAAAAATCACCAATAAGAATATTCTGAAAACTGGGGATAAACTAGATATACTTAGCCAAGAGATTCTACTAGAACATACAGGATATGCATCCGTGCTTTTAGCCAATGCTAGAGAAGACAGTGGTAAACTTCCCAATTTTGTAGAACGAAGTTGTAGCCTGTCTGAAATGGAGTACACCTATTAACCATATAAGTGTTTTAAATTTAGATGATTTTTATGAAGCAATTAGATTTAATCAGCTAGGCAGATTTTATCATATAATTTGGTTTAAAATTAATAACATACTACTCATTACTCTCAAGACAAAGTAGCTTTATTTAATGAACTATAGATCTCAAGAAGATAAATGTACCACACAATTACAAAGATCAAAATGTTCACCATTAGAATATCTCCAAGTGGCCAGCCAGAAGGGATTTCTAAAACCTTTTTGAAGCATATTCCCTCATCATCTTTTACATAAGGAGGTGAGGCAAGCAATGCTTGCTTCATCCAAAAGCAAGGACGTTATGAAGAATGCCAATGAAAGACATATAGTATATTGAATAAGCATAGAGTGAATGTGCCAATCTCAATGGAAGTGTAAAATTATAGATATCTTAGAATGGCCAGAAGAAGCACTCAATGCAATCTCCAATGAGCTGGTAAGAAAGAAAAACAATACAAATGTAGAATTGTGTTTACCCATGACATGGAAGAATGTGCCAGAATAGCTATCTAAAAGAGTACATCGCATTCTTAATCAGCCTACAATAGCACTGTTGGCAGTATATAGGGCTGTGAGGCATCACACATGTCATTTGGGTCATTTCTTGACACATGTAACCATTATATACCACTTAAAAAGCCTTAACACACCTCTAGTATGCCTCAATAAACTATGAAAAGAGTAAAAATATTATAGAATTATAGAAAACTTGAGGGAATAAGATAGTTAAAACTTAAGAGTTACTTTGAAAAGATATGATGTAAAGACCTTATGAAAAGGCATAAAGAAGCTAAAGAAAGAGGGAAAGTTGGGAGATGAGAGTGTTGAATTGAATGAAAACTTGTTTGGAATAATATGGTTTAATATATGTGAGATTATGGAAGTATGAAAGATATATATGAAGCATGATGAAAATTGTAAGATGTGTAAGACATTAGTATATCAATATATGATACTATATAAGTAAGTGTGTATATATATATATATATATGAATGCGTGTAACTATTATACTTTGGTTTATACTTATTGAATATATAATTGCTCCCTTTTTATTGCATCACATCAAAGCTGACTATCTATAATAGAATATTAAGCCTCAGATTCTGAACAAGGTTCTCCTGTCAACATCGGTTCCAGTGCAGACACCTTGGTTGTTGTTGTTGCATAAGGATAGAGATTACAGAAAGGAAGAAATTAGTTTCAAAAATCTGAGAACTAAAAACTTTGTGGTTCTTTTTAAGTAAACAGGTACCAACGAGAATTGAAGATAGCAAGTGACTGTTTAATGCATGCAACAAATATTTTGAAGGAAGAATTGAGCAAAGGTACAAAGAGTCATCTATAGATGGAAGAAATGATGAGATCGTTTAGAAGGGATAATTATAAATACTTGATTGAAAACAATATTTTAGAAAAAGAACTTGACAAGGTTAAAAGGAAAAATGAAGAAATAGGAAATAAAAATAGTCCACTTCATTATATAATATATAGTGGTTTATCCACTTTTGCCAAAAGAAGAATAGAAAAAAATAGTTCACAGAAGAGTGCAATATCAACTTTGAACGTGAGATATCCCAGACTCTGATAATGCTTCAAATCCGATTGTTGCTCATGTATTTCTTAATCACAATATAATATCACAATATGAAAGCATGCTTATTGCACATGCAAGAAAAACGATATAATATTTAAACATATTTTGAAAAATTCATATATAATTATATATACTGTAATCCCTTATTTCTGGACTCTAGGGAATGTCCCGGAAATGCACTCCATACCATCCCCGTAACTGAAATGCCGAGGAACACAGATAAAAATAAGAAACTGCATCTTTTTCTATGATGGTTCAATCGAGGATTCTAATGGATATATTTAAATATTAAAATATGCAGCATCAGATGTTGAGTCAGCCTTGCTGGATTTTGGTTCACTTCTCTTCAGAGCCTTTCCTTGGAAACTTGATTTGAATCATTAAAAGGTTTTAGGCAACAGATCCTCCAATAATAATCCTTGTTTGACCTAATCCACGGAAGCAATAAATCTCTTGGTCTCTTTATTCTTCTACATTATGTTTATGGGATGTGATTAGAAATCTACAAAATATGTTCCTTGGTAGTGTTGCAGTTTAAAAATAAAGACTCAATAGTGTAAAATATTGAAACCCCATTGAAAAATTCAAAAAATTCTGTACAAATTCTTTGATGCAATTGAACATAGAAGAATGCGAAATGATATAATATTTTCTAGAACACTGGTAAATTGCAGCCTAAGAAAACTCTGAAAAGCGCAAACCAAAGAACATGTCACTCAAGGCACTATACCATCCTTGTAATGCACCCTAATAACCTTGGAAAGACGAGCAATATAAAATAAAATGCTAAGAAAACATAAGTACAAAACTAATCTGTCAATAGTTTTGTTTGGTCTTTTCATGTTCCAGTCCTCTGATGTTAATTAAAAATTGAATGATGTGCACACGGAAAATAGTTTCATTTACTCACAAGGCAAGTTATTTAATCTGAAGCTCTATCATCTTCAAGTATGTCATTGTAGAAACAGATTCTATGGTGTAAATAAAATCAACCACATATGGATATCAGGATTACCTTGACAAAGCCATCTCTTCCAACAGAAAACAAACTAAGGCATTCTGAAGCATTCTCCTCTGAAAGAGCAATTGCACAAACTGCTCCTCTATGCATCTTTAAAGATTGTGGCTCTGAAAAATTCTTCCTTAACATATGATACGAGGCACAATCGTATTGTCCAGTGTCTGTTGACTCATTTGTGCTGATTATTCTGGTACCAACATGCCCTTCTACATTTTTTTCTCTGTTGAGGGTTATACTTGTAGTCTCATCAGACCTTATACTTTTTGGACTCTCCAGCTTCTGACTATCTACACCGTGAATTTCAATTTGTGTTTGACCGTCATTCTGCAGAGATGACTTTCTGACAAAGACAGTACTGCAGCCATCATTGACAGCTGTGATGACTCCATTTTGTGCATTCTTGTTGATATCAATATTTTCATTAGTAGCCTCCTTACGACTTTTGATTCTGAAATGCTTATCCTGGTTATAAGAAAAAGGGTATGTAGACATAATGTCCTTTGTACCTAATATGCTTTTGTGTTCAGCAAGCAGGCTACTTTTGGGTTCAGTTTCTATGGATGAAACTATTCTCATTAATTTGTATATCAGTGCTCTCAAATCAATTTGCATTGATAACAATGAAGTATTGCCAACTTCTGTCTCAGATTTAAATCGTGTAGGATGAGGTTCCAGAAAAAGCTGTTGTGGCACTTGCCCAAATTCATGAATCTGCAGTCAACAGAAGCATCTCAGTGTAATGAGGACTAAAATATTTATTCAGAATCTAAGAAATGATACAGGAAATTGGTGGGAGGACAAGAACTACTATTAATTTGTAGTTTTCTTCATCATTGTAGTTTCCATGTCAAATATGAAGTACAGGAAAACTAAGCCATGAGGCAAATTATCAAAAAACAGAAGCACCATATAAGATATACATGCACTTCGGCATCCACATGGAACAATAAAAGCTCCTAAAAGAACATTATGAAATGTAATAATAAACATTGTCACAAGTGAAAATTACAACAGAAAATGGAAAATAATGTTCAAGTTGAATGATTATTAACAGGATCAAAGAAAAAGAAGCAGCATCTGTAAACACAGGTATTCTGTAGAGTTAGTATTCATTCCTTTTGACAAAAGCAGAAAACACCACAGAAAGTAAATTTTAGTCTTTAAGTCGTCCCAGTATCTTTCTTCCTAGATTTTTTATAAGTTATAGAAATGGATGATGCAAGATAAATTCTGTTCCATTGACAACTGTAACAGGGATGTGTCTAGCTGCAAGAAGAGTGATGCTCGATGATTTTTAATGAGCTTACAGAAATTACAACTCAGGAGCTAATATGTACCTAATAAGTTTATATTAAGAAAATGCTAGTTATGCATGTAATCTTTTCAACAATGCCCAGACAAATATATACAAACAGTTCCCAATTGAATAATCTGTACAAACACCATCCTCTATCTCCTTTTAAGGCATAAAGCTTGTTATGAAATACCACAGTAAGCAGTTTCACATCTCCAAATATGTGATTACCTTGAAAATCGTAGTATACCTCACTACATATTTTCCCATTATGAAAGCTATTCTGACTAATAGTTTAATATATGGTGCAATCAAGTTAAGTGGAAGTACCTGAACTTCAAGCCCAGCACGTTCAACAGGATCATCTATCTTTTCCAAATCCACTGTACCCTCATAGGATAAATGGTGAAACAAATTATCCGCTGCTAAAGCAGCCTACAAAAAAATATAATATAATATGTTTTCAGATGATGCCAATGATGCCACTTATACTCTGTCATGAAAAATAAATCCAATTTTCCACATCTTACCATTCCACACTGCTTGAACCCAAAAATCAAATCTATCCATTCATGCAAATGTTGAGAAACATGTTTGCATTCCAAAGCTTGCCGATGTTTAATGATAAAGTCATCAGCATCATTTGCCCTGCACATGTATCACAGTTTGACACACATAGTTTCAATTTCATTCACTACTTGAAGATGCAATGAAGCAATATGCACAATAAATTTCCAAAATCATGAATCATTCAATGTAAATTAAGAATATGCAAGTATTATGTATAACAAACTTCCAAAATAGCAAATCATTCTATTTGTAAATTAGAGAAGCAAGTAATATATCTTATGCACCACAGGTCCCCACGATAATGAAGTATGTAATTTGGAATGATGCAAGCAATAAAAAAAGAAAATGAAGGAACAAATTTGGTGGAGAAAAACTTTACAGTACAAGACAAGGCAGTTGTAAAAACTCTTTGCCGGCTATAACTTTATAACACCAATTTCTTTAATATTTAATGGTTAGACATTCTATCAAACACTTGTATAGCAGCCTCATAACCACTATTAATGACATAGCTAGATGTGAACTGTCATGCCACCATAGTCATGTAAAGTTTCTGCAAATTATTTGGACTGAATATGGACTGTAATCTACCTTCTTTATCTCCTTATAGCTTGCTGTGAATAACTTCTGATTATAGCCTTTAATTGAATTAGAGATGTAGTTCAGAATTCTGTCTTTTGCTTCTGCAATTCGTATGAGGGTAGTAATGAATAAGGAGCAGACTTGTATTTGATCTTGTGTGTCCTTAGACTGCATCCTTACCCTCTATAGGTATAGAAGTCAAGGGACATGTCCTCAGTCTCTTCCAAAAATCATTTGCCTAACCTCCAGAAGTTGACGACTTTTTAAGGATAATTAAATATTAATTACAAACACAAACAATGTTGTTAGATTAGTATTTAAACCAAACTCCTAAGGATAGACGCCGATCGTCAAAAGGTAATAAGCCAAAGACTTAATCCCTTGCTTATCATCCTATATCAGATCTGATCGATCTGTTATCAGATCAGTATGATTAATAAGTTACAAATATAACGCTCCCTCTTAGCTTGATAATCATACTAAGAGATATCATATCTAGCAACATCAATAAATATGAACAAGCAAGAATTGATACTCTATATCTATTTGAATCTCCTTAGCATGTGGTATCATAGAACACATGATACAATGTCATATTACCAAGCGTGTAGTATGACAAATCACTAATACTAGTGATAACAGTATTGCAAAGAATACAATGTACAGGATAAATCTGAAAAGTATTTTAATTTCTTCATTTATCCAAATTGTGATTCATAGATACTGGTATTTCTATATCACAACATGACCTTGAGTTTAAGACCTACCAGAATACAAGATAAACTTGGAGAATAATATAAGTCTTCCATTATACAAATTGTGACTCATTGACATAGCGATGTCAAAATCACAATATGATCTTGAACTCATCTAGATCCATCTCTCAAAGATCATCACCTCTTAAATAATGAATACAAATGGTGGAACCCATAACAGTCAATAGCCTGACAAATAAAATTATTTTATTAATAATTAAAAGAATACAAATGGATTACAATTCAACCATACCAAGTCTTCTCCTAAAGTGCAACCATACCAAGTCTTCTCCTAAAGTGCTCTATCTTCACTCTAGATAGAGGTTTGGTGAGTATGTCTGCTATCTGATCTGCAGTGCAAATGTATTCCAATTTTACAGAATTCCTGTCTACCATATCTCTTACATAATGGTAAGGAATTTCAATATGCTTAGACTTGTCATGAAAAACTAGATTCACTGAAAGCTTGATGGAACTCTAATTATCACAATGAATAATCGTAGGATTCATGGCTTTCCCAAATAATCCCACAAGTAACTTCCTTAGCCAAGTTGCTTCTCGAGAGGCCATTGCTACTGCAATGTATTCGGCTTCTATGGAGCTTTGAGCTACTAAAGACTGCTTTCTACATATCCAAGATATCATTGTTGATCATTAACTAAAACAACATCCTGAAGTATTTTTCTTGTCCTTAACATTTCCACACCAATCTAAATTAGTGAATCCATGTAAATCTAAGCCAACCTTCTCATATTTTAGTCCAAAATTAAGAGTGCCTTGTATCTCATAATGTGTTTAACTGCAACTAGGTGAATCTCCTTTGGCTCAAACATAAACTGGCTTAAGGGATTAACAACATAGCAAATTATCAGGTCTTGTATTTACTAAGTACATAAGGGACCCAATCATCTGTCTGTAGGGAGTAGAATCTATGGAAGGTGATTCTGCAACTACTTCTATGTAGATTAGTCTCCATTGGAGAAGACATAGACTTGCAATTCCACATTCCAAATCTCTTCGCCATTTCTAATGTATACTTCCCTTGATGAAGTATAATACTGTCAGAATTATGTCGTACTTCCAATCCTAGGAAGTAATGAACGAATCCCAAGTCTTTCATCTCAAATTCTCTAGTTCGATCTTTCTTGCATTGATCTATAAGATGACATCACCTGTTATTAGTAAATCATCAACATATAGTATCAGAATTACCATATCATCTTTATCTCTTTTATAATATAAATTTGGATCGGCTTCATTCTTGGAGAATCCTAAGCCGGTGCGATACTCATCAATTATTTCATACTATGCCCTTGGAGCCTGTTTAAGCTCATAGAAAGCTTTCTTGAGCCTACAAACAAAAATGTTAGGATCATGAGTTTCAAATCTTTCAGGTTGCTCCAAATATACTTCTGAAATCTTTCCATTTAGGAATGTTGTTTTTACATTCATTTGATGTACTTTCCATCCTTTTGATGCCACAATTGCTAGGACTGCTCTTATGAAAGTATATTTGGCAACAGGAGCAAAGGTTTCTTCATAATCAATCCCCTCTTTTTAAGAAAATCCTCTGGCTACAAATCTAGCTTTATACTTCTTAATACTAACGTCAGCAGCATGCTTTATTTTAAATATCCACTTGGAAGAAACAACAGATTTTCCTTTAGGTCTTGGAACAATTTCCCAAACATCATTCTTCATAATGGATTGGTATTCTTTTGTCATAGCTTCATTCCAGGCTGTATGTTTAATAGCATCGAAAGGATTGGTTGGTTCTATTTTCGACAAGTCATTCATGTTTGCTTTATAACTAGAAAACGTTTTAGGTCTTTTTCTTTCTCTGACTGTTCCAGAAGGTGTGGAAAAGTCTTGTGCTTCCTCTACTGTTTTAATGGCCCAAAGCGGTCTTTTCCTTGAATTTTGAGTTTCTTCAAGATTTAGATTTTGAATTTCATCTTCAATTTCTTCTAAGTTCTCCCTTTGAGAATCAGACTCACTATTTCTTTCAAAACTAAGCAAAGGAGAAGGTTTTTTAGAACTTAGTGCTTTTCTGAATGCTAGATTTTCTTCAAAACTTACATCCCTGCTAAGTTCAATACATTTTTGTCCAGGTATGAAAATCCTATATGCCTTAGATGTTTCACGATACCCTACAAAAATAACTTTCTTCCCAAAGGGTTCTAGTTTAGTTCTCTTTTCTTTTGGAACATGAATATATATAGGACACCCAAAAATCCTAAGATGGCTTATATTAGGTTTGACCTTAGTAAATACTTCTTCAGAAGTTTTATCTCTAAGGTAAGAATGCCGGCTTCTATTTTGAATATAGATGGCAATACAAGAGGCTTTTGCCCAAAGATAATATTCAAGATTTTGATCAAATATCATAGCTCTAGGAGCTTCTATAACTGTTCTATTCTTTCTTTCTGCTAACCTATTTTGTTCTGGATTATAAGGAACAATGTACTCCCTCTTAATTCCTAATTCTTTACAAAACCTTTTAAACAAATCTGAGGTGTATTCCTCTCTGCTGTCGATAAAATCTATAGTGTGGCCGACAGGTAGAATAGTATCCGAACAAGCACATGACACTTGAGTCACCCCTTCGAGAAGGTTTATGTACACCGTTCGAAATGGACTTTGAATGATTATTGTAATCATTATATTCGTTTGTAAGCATTGAGTGCATATATGAATAAAGCATTTGCTTTGTGTTGTATCGTGCTATACTAAATGGGTTAAGTATCTTTACCCTATACGGTAAACATTTGGTGTCATTGCCAGACAAACCTAGAATGAAGGAATGTTATGAAAATTAATGCCGAATTTGCTTAACAAGGATAGGAACAAGGTAAAAGACAAAGATGAAATACACACAACACAAGAAGTTTTAATTTTAGCAAAACAAGTAGAGCGCAGGCAAAAGCTTCAGCAAATTGCCGACAGGCATCAAAGGGGTGAAGAGGCATAGACAGAAGGAGTGCACTCACCTAGTTGGCCGAGGAGTGCCGACGAATTGCTAGAGGAGACTCGACAACAATTAAATTTGGTGGAAGAAACAAGGGAGGAGTTCATTAACCTGTATACGCTGAGGGAAGAGTATCTGAATGGAAGGGAAGCAACTCGCACGACTTGAAGTGCCGAGGGAGCACGAGCGTGGAGCGAACTCTTCGTTTTCAATACACCGGACAAACGGATACAGGCGGAAAATCGAACAACTTCACTTAAAGAAGACCTTTCACCAGGCAACACGGTTGTTGGAAGCAAGGCTATTGTCCGAAGTAGCGTAGCTGTGCAGAATAGCATGGGTGCTCAGAACAGCGTGGGTACACAAGTACCTAAGAATCAAAACAAAGTAGAGATGGCAGGTCCCAAATAAAAATTAACAAAGTTTAATGGTGATGGTACGACAGATCCAATCAAACATTGCAAGACTTGTGAAACCATATGGACAATAAATGGCATGACAGATGAGGATGATTGGGTCAGACAGTTCCCAGCAACCCTATGGGCTGTGGCAATTGATTGGTTTTCGGACGCTGACCCTCAAAAATTGACTAAATGGGCGAATGTTAGAAAAGAGTTCATAGCAGAGTTCTGATTGCTACGGAACAATAATGAAATAGTAGCAGAGATATATAGCACCAAGCAAGGAAAGAATGAAACAATCTGGGCCTATGCCAAACGACTAAAAGAGCTGGTTGGGAAGATGGAAAGTCAATCGGCGGACGATTTGAAGAAACGATGGTTTTTGGAGGGGCTATAGACGGTTCTGAAAAAGAAGATGAAGATTGTACCACTCGCGTCGTACGTTGAAGCGTATAATGATGCGATGGATTTGGAAAGCGAACAGAAGACAAGTAAGAAGAAAAAAAATAAGTCGTTGGATTCAGACGATTCGTCATCCGAAAGTAGCAGTAGTGACGAAGAATCGAACAAGAAAGTTTGAGCATTACAGAAAAATATGCTCCAAATGATGAAAGAATTTAAGAATTTGAAAAAGAATCCAAACACAGTGAAGGGAGAACTGTAGTGCACAAACTATAAAGAGGATGGCCATACAAAATGCTCATGCCCAAAGAAACAGTTTTGTGACATCTGCCAAGTTGCAGGACATTCCCTAAAGGAGTGCCCGTTTAACATGAAATCAAAAGGACACCAACAGGTGTTACTAATGCAGGTGTCCACCGGCAATAACACAAACAACGATGCAACTTCGAGAGGATATCGCAACAATGATAGACGCGAAAGGGGTGGCAATAACAACAACAATAACAATGGAGGCCGGAGTCAAATACAGTACGACACGAGTGGAAGGCCGATGATAGTGTCGGGCATGCAATCTTTGGGGCCACTTCGCTAAACACTACTACGAAGGAGACGCCACAGCTACTATGCAAATGGTGTGGTCCAGGGGACCACAAAGATTCAAAATGCCCAAAGCAAAGGGTAAATCTATTAAGCATTGAAACATGTGATGAGAAGGTACTAGCGGTCACACGGGAACAAGCGAAGAAAGCGAAATACCTTGATGCAGAAGAAGGGAAGGAGGGGCTACAAAAAGCATGAACAAACTAGAAAGGCCGACGAAAACAGGGAAATCACAAGTAAAAGACACTGGCAAAACTTCGAAAAGGAACTTGGCGGAACAAAACATGATGAGGCAAATAATGCACATGGAAGTTCCTATTAAATTAAATGACCTTCTCACAATACCACAATTGTGAACGGCTATTACGAATGACACTGCCCACGAGAATGATGGAGAAAACAGGAAGGGATAGTAATGGAACAATGACAGCAAACCTGATGCTACTGGCGCTTACGATAGGAAGGCATTCGACAGTAATTGAGATGGGCATTCTAGGCACTGTACTGATAGATACAATTGTAGACGGACGATTAGGCGTAAACGTACTCCAAAAGATATTTGGAAAAAGCTAAGACAACCCACGCTATGGCCACCTACCTTCCAATTACTCACGACAGATCAACATGGGATAAAACCATTGGGAACTCTGATGGCACAACCAGTAACAATTGGGACACAACCATTTTTACTAGATTTTGTGGTCATCCCACTAAAGAGAAGAGGATATGACGCCATCCTAGGACGAGGGTGGTTGGTGCAAGCAAAGGTAAAACATGATTGGAAACAGAACACCCTATCCATGGAGCGCAGAGGATAAAGATTCATAATTGACTTACACACACAAATGGTAGAGGAAGAGGCAGCGTTGTCAGACTCAGAAGGGTAAGGTGAGAGTGATGATGAAGGAAAAAAGAGGATGGAACTAGATGAAGAAGGGGTGTTGAGATTAGAAGGATGGTCGACTGATGACGACCTAGATCGGTGAATGGACTGCTACACTGACAGATGGAAGATTATGAGCTCTTCCCGAGCTGCAACATGTTAGGTGTCGAGGAAGAAAAAGAAAGCAATGAGTTTCCGAAGAAGTATAGTAAACTAAAGGAGGGAGAAGCACAGGTGGATGAAACACTGGCCAACACGTTCAGTGAAGATAAACCGATGAAGTATGAAGAGCCTATGATGAAAACAACAGACTTGGGCGATGAGGAAAATCCAAAAAACATTCTTGTAGGAGATGATTGGAACCTAGTTTTGAAGGCAGCAACATTCAAAATATTTATGAGTACAAGGATGTTTTTGCTTGAACGTATAAAGACTTAAAAGGAGTGCCACTGGAGCTATGTGTCCACCGGATACCATTGATCGAAGGTGCAGTACCCGTAGGAAAGCAGCCATACCGAATGAATAAAAACTATGCGACACGGGTCACGGAAGAAATCGATAGGATGTTGGACGTAGCAATCATTTTTAGAGTGCAGACGAGTGAATGGGTATCACCGATCCTGATATCTCTAAAAAAGGACATAATGCAGATAAAAATATGCGTAGATTTCCGATGCCTAAACACGGTAACAATTAAAGACCCATTTCCAATACCATTTACGAATAGCATCTTGGAGAAAGTAGCGGGGCATGAAATTTATTCATTCATGGATAGATTCTCGAGGTACAATCAAATATCCATCGCTGAGGAAGACAAATTAAAAACAACATTCATTGTGGAAGATGGAGTATATGCATACACCAGGATGCTATTCGGATTGTACAATGCCCCGCCGACATTTCAAAGGATTATTCTACAGATATTTGATAAAATGCCTGTGGGAAGTTTTAAAACGTTCCTAGATGACTAGTCAATTTTTAGCGCAGAGGATAAACACATAACGACACTCGGAGAATGCATGGAGAGGTGCAGACAAGCAAGATTGGCATTGAACCCAAAGAAGTGCAGGTTCATGGTGCCATAGGGAAAGCTGCTCGAACACATAGTTTGTAAAGTAGGGTTGAAGATGGATCCAAACAAGGTCCACATAATCTTGGAGATGCCACCCTCAACTGATGTATCGGAAGTAAAGTCATTTTTAGGGCACATTGGTTATTACCAAAGATTTATTAAGAACTTTGCAAAAGTTTTGTACCTGCTGGACATACTCACCTACAAGGGTGAACCTTACAAATGGGAAGCCGAACAGAATGAAGCTTTTGAGAGATTGAAAACAAGATTGGCCACAGCACCGATTCTAGCCTATCCGAATTGGGACAAAGAATTTCATGTTCATGTAGATGCATCGAATTATGCCATTAGAGCAACGCTGGCGCAGACAGGTGACCACAAATTGGACCATCCAATGTATTTTGCAAGTAGATTGTTATCTAAGGCAGAGAAAAACTACAGTACGACAGAGCGAGAGGCGTTAGGGATGGTGTATGCAGTGCAAAAGTTCAAACATTATTTGTTGGCAACGCCATTCGTATTCTACGTAGATCATCAAGCACTGCTATACTTAGAAAATAAGCCGATTATTCAAGGAAGGGTAAGTCGATGGTTGCTATTACTACAGGAGTTCACATTTATGATCGTGGTGCAGCTAGGGAAAATTCATGTATGTGCAGATCATCTATTGAGAATAAATACGAGGGAGCCACCAGAGGGAGTTAATGATGATTTTCCAGATGTGCAGCTATTTCATGTTACAGTACTACCATCCTGGTACACACGTATCAGAGAATATCTATCAACGGGACAGTTTCCAACTGAAATGCCACCAAATGAGAGAAGGAAATTGGTGAGGAGATGAATGTTTCAATTAATCAATGGGCTATTATACAAAATGGGACCTAATTAGATTCTAAGGCGGTGCATCCCAGAGGAGGAAATTCCAAAGGTACTAAAGCAAGCACATGAAGGACCAGTAGGAGGACACATGGGGCCAAACACAACTGTGCGGAAGATACTTCTCGCAGGATTATGGTGGCCAACCGTACGCAATGATGCCAGAGAGTGGGTCACTAAATGCGACACATGTCAACGAGCTGGAAAACCATTAAAGAGGGACTTCATGCCTTTGAATTCCTCGCACGCACAGGAACTCTTGGAAAGATGGGGATTGGACTTTGTCGGACCTCTAAAGGTGAGCAAAACCAAAAGGTGCCGATACATTGTGATTGCAATAGAGTACCTAACTAAGTGGGTAGAGGCATGCGCACTACCGAATAACTTGGCAATAAGCACAAAGAGATTCATTTATGAGCAAATCATCACCAGGTACGGGATTCCACTACAGTTGACAAGTAATTGGAGAGGACACTTTGTTAATAATGTTATCCGATTGCTCACTACTGAATTTAAAATCTATCATTCATTGTCGAACCTATACTATCTGAGAGCCAACAGACAAGCAGAAGCCACAAACAAGATTAAGATTGGAGTGATTTATAAATCCTATGCAATTGAGGGAGAAGATTGGGAAAAAAGTTACCATCAGCCTTATGGGCGTACCGTACTTTATATAAAGTAACTATTGGACACACACCGTTCTAGCTGATGTACAAACAAGAGACAGTGGTCCTGACAGAATTCATAGTACCGAGTTTGAGGATAGCGATCGAAAACTAGTTGGGCAACATGGAAAGCTTAAGGGAAAGATTGTATAACTTGAACAAACTCGATGAGTGACAACTGCAGGCACAGTGGGCTACCGAAGTTACACAAAATAGGTGGAAGGCATGGCATGATAAGCACTTAAAATTAAACAAGTTTCAACTGGGCCAATTAGTGTTGAAGTATAACGGACGAAACTGGAAAGTTCAAAGTTAAATGGGTCGAACCATACAAGATATGAGAAGTTGGTGATAACGAGGCAATCAAGTTATGGACGTTGGACAAGAAAGAAATACCGGACGTAGTAAACGGGTTGAAGTTAAAAATATATCATGAGAGGAATGTTTCCCTGTCGACAAACAACTAGAAAAAAAAAAAAAAAGTTTATATGTTAAATAAGTGTAAAAGCAAATATGGTATTTCTATCTTTAAATAGATAAACATAATAAGAAATTGTTAAACAATACAACAATCTTGAGATATAATGTCACCGTACGACCCCTAAAGGAGACAGGGAAACTAAAATTCAAGGACCATACAGTGTACGGCGGCAAGAAGAAGATTTTTCAACCAAGTAAAGTGACCGTACGATGTATGGTGAAAGGGAACCAAAAGGGCAAGCCGTACGACGGACGTGAGTTGGAGTAAGAATTGTACGACGTACAGTGGACGTGAGTTAGAGTAAGAACCATACGATGTACGGTGACAAGAAGAACGAAGTAGCAAAAGCCATCACTCAGACCATACGGTGTACAGTAACAGAAAAGCCAAAGCACAGTAGGCCGTATGCAAGGACCGTACGGTGTACAGCAGCAAAACAAAGGCAAAGGGACCGTACGGCAGCCATACAGACTAATGAAAAGACTAACACCGTATGGTGTGACATTATAGGAATCAGACATTAAAACACTAAAGGGATGTTAGTGAAGGCCATACAGCCTCAGGGCCTAAAGAACACAACACCGTACAGTCGTACGACAACACATAAAGGAGAAGATCATTGCTGTTAAACCGTACGGGCAAAGAAAGACCGTACGAAATCCATATGAATATATTTGTGCACTGAAGGATAGGAAATAGAAATCATCTTGGAAGACAGTAAAAGCCTGGACGTCCGTACAGACTAAGTGATTGAGGGAGCAAAGGAAAAACACAGTTGGCAAGAACACAAGAAATCACAGCAAGGCAAGGAGAATTGCCCTTCAGAGACCGTACAGCAACATCAGAGGGAGGCCCAAGCCATACAATATTGTAAGCTATACAAGACAAGCCCTTCATAGAGCTTTGGAGAAGGGTCGTACGGATCCGTATGGACGCTAACTGAGGAGGGATTTTATAACAAGTTTGTACAAGGAAGCAACTAACCTAATGGTTTGTGATCTATCCAACAAAACAACAAAGAAGTGATAGTTATGTAGTTAGCTAACAAAAGGTCTTGGAAAAAGAAACCAGACGAAGACTCAACCATGAATAGGAATGTCAAGATATTGCCATCGGGAGTCTGTGTAGCAGGAGGGACCAATATAGGTCCAAGTAAGAAGAAAATAAAGCAACCAAAATAGACAGCTGTGATAGATATCCCTACAGTGCAGAGTATTACATTAGAAGGGTTAAATGGTGCAGAATGTTGGAAGTGGTGGTAGGAGACTCCAGACAACCACTAGGTGAAGGCTAGTATCCGAAAAGCACAAGTAGAATGGGTGGTGCAAATGTCAGTATTTTGTATCAGAGACTACGAAGGGTTTCTACGCACAATAATAGAAACGTATGACAGGTTCTCTGAACTAGTACGTTTGAATATCATGGTTGCAACTTAGTAGTGTCATTCAAACCAGTAGGCTTCACATGAGTATTTGGCATACCTAGCCATGCTCAAGGTAGAAAGAAAATAGAAAGTACGCCTAAAAAGATGATCTAGGAAGTGAAGATGCAGTTGATATAACTCGTGCCGAGACCTGTCCAAGCACAACAAGAGGCCCTTTTAGACACATCAAAGGGCAGAGGGTTGAAGAAATCGAATATTCAAGAAGGTCATTGGCGCTGTTTGATGGACATCGTGAAGAGCTACCTAACAGGTTCTAGCCACGCCTTGGATATTTCATTTTCACATGTAGCAATGATGAATGGGATTTAGTACAACAGGGTATATGACTGGGCAACATTGTTGGCCAAACTGATGTTAGAATTTATGACACTGTAGCACAAGACATTCTATATGACACATTATGCCATCGGCCTATTCTTGGATGCAATGACACGGATGATCCCCAATGATGCACTAGAGGCCAAACCAAGACCACTCGCACCTAGTGAACCACTGATTATGCAGTGGAGACATTTGGATACACTTGGCACCAAAACCATCGAGCAGAAATGACCAAGGCCAAATGGTGGAAACATAGACAATGGTCAAGAGGAGACTTCTTCAAAGGAGAGTGGGACCGATGGGGAAGAGGAAGAGGACGAGGAGGTAGAAGTGATTACAGCTACGCCCTTGAGATTCCTACGGCCTGCACTTTCAGTTATGACACATTTGGCTCCTGTTGGCACACATGGCATCTCGGGTTTTGGTCAGTTCAAGTAGCTAGTGGTGATGATACTAGTTTCGGCTAGGATGCAGCTCGCCATAGAGACACAAGCTATTCTGGAGGCAGTAGTGGAGGCACATCCGTCACCAACAGAGATAGCTGCTCCGGAGGTAACAATGGAGCCTAATCATGAGATTGTACCAGAGGCTGGAGATGAGACACTTGTACCTGATACTGAGATGGACACAGATAGGAGTAATGGAGGTACCGAAAGATGAGGAGTTGGGGGCATTGGGTGTCCGATTGGATGTAGTGGGTTTTGATGCAGTGGTTACGGTAGATACAACACTGCTAGCATCACCTAAGCGAGACAGAGAGAGTTGAACCCAGAAGCTGAGTGCTTACCTAAAAAAGCAGTTCCACCGTACCTTGACACCTCGAGTGACGTACCTGCCAACACCCATGCAAGAAGCAGTTCCGAAGAACCTATTGCAGATACAGGAGGTTGGGTAGACACAGGCTGAGGGACTACCGCATAGTGTTGTTGAGCGTATGGTGGAAGCAGTGGAGAGGGCTATGGGTGTGCAACAGGAACATCCAGTAGCATGGGAAGTAGGGATGAGAGAGGCATTTCTTGCTAATGTAGCAGCTCTAGTGACTCAGGCTCGCTAGAATGTGATGTAGTTTCCTTTTTAGTGCACGAACTCTTGTTGCATTGTTGACCTCATATGCATTTCGTAATGCATTCATCATATCAAATGCAATTTGATGTTTTGTAAGCATGGGTACGATATCATTTTTTACTCCATCTAATATGATTTGAATTGCTTTCCTATTTCCTTTGCTCCAGATGGATTTATGAGGCTTAACTGGCGGTTGCTTGGATGCTTTATCAACAAATTGTTTTACATCATTCTCTTCAAGAACCATCATGATTCTGAATTTCCAGGCATCAAAGTGTTCTTTCCCATCAAACCTGTCATCGAGTTTGATTGTATATCCCATTGAAAATACGAGATAGTTGCTAAATATATAAAGTCTGATTAATGAATTTTGCAGAGCCTAGGTTCGACAACCTGGCTCTGATAACATGTAAAGTTTCTGCAAATTTTTTGGACTGAATATGGACTGGAATCCACCTTCTTTATCTCCTTATAGCTTGTTGTGAATAACTTCAGATTATAGCCTTTAATTGGATTAGAGATGTAATTCAGAATTCCTTCTTTTGTTTCTGCAATTCATATGAGGGTAGTAATGACTGAGCAGCAGACTTGTATTTGATCTTGTGTGTCCTTATACTTCATCCTTACCCTCTATAAGTATAGGAGTCAAGGGACATGTCCTTTGAAAGGACATGTCTCTTCCAAAAATCATTTGCCTAACCTGTAGAAGTCGGCAACTTTCTAAGGATAATTAAATATTAATTACAAACGCAAACAATGTTGCTAAACTGGTATTTAAACCAAACTCTTAAGGATAGATGCCGATCTTGCAAAGGTAACAAGGCAAAGACTTAATCCCTTACTTATCATGCTATATCAAATCTGATCGATCTGATATCAGATCGGTATGATTAATAATTTATAGATTTAACAAGTCAAACCAAATATTAAAATGATATTTGTAATTCAACTTGATAAATATCAACTTATAATTTATTATTCAAACCCCTGGGGTTGCAGATTCACACTCAATAAAGATAACGATGAAAATTGCAATTACACTACCCAATAGCGACAATACAATTCTGGCATACACTTATTGGCAAACCATGTGCAAGATATAAGAAGAACCTGAATTGATAATGTCAATGATTGGCCATAATATCAGAATCACAATCTAGATTGAAGTCAGCTTTATCCTTCTATCAATTCGCAGCCTCTAGATGTGCATGTAATCATGAGTTGAAAACCTGATCTGCAACCTTAAACCACTAACCGCAGGGCTGAATAACTGATTGACAGCTCTATTATTGAACATTGGGTGCAGTTGGGCTGTAGTAATCCCACAAAGTGCAACGCTAAACCCAAATTCATGTCCCAAGTCCTCATGTCAATGCCAAAAAAAAAAGCACAGGTGGTTAAGCATGAACACAACACCTCTTGGTTACCACGTGGAGCTTAGAAATTGCTATGAAAATTCTAAAGAATGCCAAACACTACACACATGATGAATGGTTGCTTGCAAGAAACCCACGTGAGCCCCATATGAATCGCAAGTATGTTGGAAATTCACAAACTCCTTCACAAATCAGTCGCGTCTCACAAAAGTCAATCTCCAAAGATACAGGATGGGCAGTAGTGTTTACTATACAGGGTAAAAGGATACTTATCACATGTAGTACAATAAGAGATAACACAGAACAGATACTTTATTCATATACGCAATATGCACTTCAATGCTTACAAGATGATTATGCTCATTACAATGATACCAATGATTCAAATTTCCCTTCCAAAGTCCCTTCCGAACGGTGTACATATACTTTCCCGAAGGGATGACTCAACTGTCACGTGCCCGTTTGGATACTATTCTACCCATTGGCTACAATATAGAATTTACCGACATCATCCCCCCAAAAAGTAAAGTCATCTCCAGACGACAATACAACAAAACTCAAAATAAACAACTAATTACATCAATGTATAGATACTAAATAGAGGGACGCGTCCCCAACGTATAGTGGTGAGTATTCCTGCCTGTTATGCGGGTGACCCGGGTTCGGTCCCTGGCAACGATGTCAAATGTTTACCATACAGGGTAAAAGGATATTTATTGCATGTAGTATAGTAAGAGATAACACAGAACAAATACTTTATTCATATATGCAGTATGCACTTCAATGCTTACAATATGATTATGCTCATTACAATGATGCCAATGATTCAAATTCCCCTTCCAAAGTCCCTTCCGGATGATGTACATATATTTTCCCAAAGGGATGACTCAACCGTCACACGCCCGATCAGATACTATTCTACCTATCGGCTACAATATAGAATTTACCGACAACAAGTAAGAGAAATGCAATGCTATATAACAATGCAATTTGCTAATGCAATTCTCGAAATTCTCAGAAACTTCTTAAAATCCTCAGCTAAATGCACAATAATTTCAGTATAATCAACAAGATTATTCTTCTCCCTAGATATAGAAGATACAATAGGAGAAAGTTGGCCAATTGTATACTTCAGCACAATTACCAAGAACTTCTCAGACAAGACCCTTATACTTCAGCAAGGGCTCACGAGTCAGAAATTAAGAAAGCCACGAAGGCACAAAAAGCAAATATATTTTTCAAGCGTGCCTTTCCCTATTAAATGAGCTCTTATTTATAAGCTTTCATTTGCAATAGTTTCCATAAAACTCTACTTCAAAAAACGAGTAAGTTTCCCAAAAGAACTCAACACTAGAAACTTTCCAACTTGTTTTTTAAACAATATCTCTAAAAGTCATTATTATAATAACATTATAATAATGCAACTCAATGAATAATAAATAAATAAGAGCTCATGCAATTATTAGCTTGATCAACTGCAAGTGACAACCAACTGCCAAGCCACCCACTGAACTAAATAGACTTACTAAAAATAGTAAATCCATAATTGAGACCCCCCAAAGCACCCTATCAGCTCACGAGGGCTGCTATAATGAGCTAACTCTATCAACCGCAGAAACCGGCCAAAAATGGGGACATTACAGCAGTTGAGAGATTAAAAATCCATTCCAAATTTTTAATTGATCACTAAATTGACCTATTCTGATCACCTAGCACTCCCTCAAATTCTCATTATTTTAAAAAGAAAAAAATATTTAAATATTATGAATGTTGCACTGGTGAATGAGGGAATCAGTTAGAGGTTGTACACTGCTATAGAAAACTACAGTAAGCAGCATGCAATATGCAAATTTTACCACTACTGAAAACCACATACATCAGAAAAATAGTATATGCTTTCTTTCATAAACTAGCATATCAAACTGCAAAAAAAAAGTTCAGTTAAGCAGGTCGCTGGCTGTTCATTTGGGAATTTAGGAAGCAACCAGAGAGAACACATGCATTACCGCAAAACTGTGCAGTGAGAAAGGTGAACTATGAGTTGAAGAACCTTCTCTTAGCTTCCATATTTCCTGAACAGTTTTTATCTACTCTGCCATTTGTCTGAAGTCATATTTGCTGTCAGTTCCATCATTCATTTTCAGAAGTTACAGAAGCACAATGTGGCCAACTGACATGTTTGGAGGCATCACCTACCATAATAGCTGCGAGACACATGACAAAAGTGGCATGGACCCACATATGAGACATATTTGTATTTTGCCAATCCATATTGGGGTTCAAAATAAAATCATGCAGAGAGGATATACCCTTATCATGATCATCCATTATGACATTCATCTTGGAGATTTGATTGTGAAGAATTAACTGCAAGGTTTTCCAACTTGGCAATACATAATTTAGAACAAGAGATCCTCTGTGACTACAGGTTGAAGCCCAAACTAGTGCCCCTGGATGTGTCTGGAAACCAAGGGAGAACCCTGAATTGAAAATTTAATCAAATTGCAGAGTTCTAAGGCTACATAATCAGAATCTTCTTATCCTTCAGCTGTTAGGTGTCCCTGTTAGTGGTAAAGCGTGGGGTACCAACAGGAGAGTAAGGGACCACATTTGCCGTTAACTCTATTAACCTACTGATATTGTTGTTCAAAAAATTTGTAAAATCAAAGGTTGAAGGAATGAACCTTGCAAAAGCATGTGTTGGCTCATGTAGAGCTAGTCTAAAGGAACAGGTTAGTGGAGGAACTTCAAGTGGAGCAAGTATTGCTACTTTAACTAGTAGACCCAAATATCACCCGTTCAGAGTTGCAAGAATTTTACAGGAACAACAAGTAGTTGTTCTAATTGACAACAGAGAAACCAAGCAATTCCATTGGTAGAGGTCTAGTGGCTAAGAGAGGCCCAGCGGTAGAGAATTTTGAAAGGTTCGATATTATGGTTGCAAATGGATTCATCATGAGTAGCATGAAGAAAATATCACAAATGAATTCCATGTTAGGTAATCACAGACTGATCAATGAATTTTATGTAGTCAATATTCGTAAAACAAATGTTGTTTTGAGGCAGTCTGATGCAGCACTAAAAGTAGTTTCAATAGAGAAGATGAAAGTGATTTTCAGACATCGTGAGGTGGCATGGGTTGCCCAATGCTTTATTTCATTACTTTCCACCAATACTTTCACAAAGCTGAAAGACGCTATCATGTTGATACAGCCTCGTTGTTGAATAACTGTTATTACCACAACTTGCTATCCAAAAAAGAATAAGAATATTTAAATCCAATAAAAAGCTTCTAGATATGGATATATGTTAATAGGCACATCAGTCAATCTGCTTGCTTCTTTAGTAGTGCTGATAGAAAAGAAGGATAGAACTATCAGCATGTCTATTGATTGTATGCGCCTTAATAAGAAAATGATCACTAAAACCCCTCTCCTAGGATAATAGAATTGATTGATGAGCTTCATGGGAAAGTTTATTTTTGAAAGCTTGATATTTGATCAGGATATTAGTATATTACCAAATTAGAGTTGGAGAAGAAGATATACACAAATCAGTTTCAGATGCTACAGTGGTCATTATGAACTTTTGGTCATGTCATTTGGGCTGAGTCATGTTTTCAATAGGCAACTGGGTAAGTTTTCTCTCGTCTTCTTTGATGATATTCTAATTTATTAATGAAAGATCCCAAAAGTATCCTTTCACTGAACTATTGTAAATTTTAATTAAAATAATGGATTTTCCTCTGCTTTCCTTGTGGTCTTAGAGAATTAGACAGAAGCTGTAGAAGGATCGTTTTTTCTTTTTGGTATTTTCCAATTATAAGTAAAATAATAATTAACAATAGCAGCAAATAATATAATATTCAATCAACCAGAATAGCTACAAATTGTACCAAGCAAGATATGTAATCAGTATGCCAGTAAAGGTGTTTACAAACAAGGAATGATGACGCCAGCTACAAGAATTGACCAACCACACAACAAAAGAGCAGAGATGGCTGACATAAGCCAACCAACAAATCACTTGCTAGCTAAAAGGAAGTACGGCTGCTACAGTCACGCCAAGGCAGCAAGAAGATTCCAACATGCCAAATAAGACCCTCAACGTGTAATGCACAAGCGCCCCCAAACGCTGAACTTAACAATGTTTGTCGATTGCTAAAACAATACTATAGAATGCTGCTGAAACCATCTATTGAGGTTTGAGTCCTAACAACCAGGCTCTAGGGTTTGCGTCCCAGTGCTCTAGAATTGCTCCTTAGAGAAAAATTGCAAATACCAAGAATGAAGATGTAAAAGATAATGAAAGAATGAGCCAATATCTCCTTTTATCTCCCTCTCAAAGCCAATCAAACCCTGAAGGTAGAATATGCCTTTCCCTTTATTATAAAATGACATCTTCTTAATTAAAAAGGCCTTTATGTATAGGAAAAAACCTCTTTCCTCAAATAATATAACTCTAGGTGCCCGAAGGTCTCTGGATGATGAAAATAAGTTATAGTAATTCAAGACCTTTCCAAAGAGCTATAGCACATAGGCTTACCTGACCAAATGAAGCTAAAATCCCCTTATTACTCCAATTAGCTATACAAATAACTTTATTTTAATTTATTTAAATGCAAACTTAGAAAATAATAAATATATTTCTTTTTGTTTAAGTGGAAAGCCAAATTCAACTAGAAAGCCAAACCAACCAAATAATTAGTGAACGGATCTTGTCACTGGCTTGTGACTGATGTCGGACAATGTGGGCCAACTCGCAGTTCCATCCCTAAAAACTAGGGATGCTCCTAGAAACTAGGACATATACCCTATCACCCTGAAATTGAAACCGTATGCTGCTTCCAAGAAGCCTCAAATCTGATCACTGCCACAACTTCCTAAACTTTAGGAAAATCCCTAAAATTAAGGAGCTGCCCTGACTAGCTCTCAAACTAACTGTAGAACCAGCTCCGGTCACTGAGTATTCAATATGGGTCTTTATCCACCACTGCTAGCCTACGAGACTCCAATAATAGGCCAACTTTCATGACTTTGCTAGTTAGACTAGAAAGGGGACATGACAATTGAAAAAATTAAGAAGATTCTCTCAAGCATATTGATGAATTCTTGAGGCTAATGGAAGCACAATCATTATATGCCAAAATGTTTTTAGTGTGAGTTTGTATGATAGTAGAGATTCTTTACTTAGGGCATGTGATCAGTGAAGAGAGGATCAAAGTTAATATGGATACATTCCAACAATCAGGGATTGGGCACTACCTAAGATATTATCATAGTTGAGAGGATTCCTTCGTTTCTGCATTTACTGCAAGAGACTTGGTAAGGGATTTTTGCAGTTCGCTGCACTCTTGACAAATTTGACCAAAAAGGTGTCTTTCACTCAGATAAATGCAGCGCAACAAGCATTTTGATAGACTTTAAGGAGGTTGTTAGAACTCATCCAGCTTTAGCATTGTCAAAATTATCTCATCCTTTCATATTGGAATATAATGTGCTTCAAGTGAGGGCATTGAAGAAGTCATTATGTAAATCATTTGAGAGCAGGTAACTTAAAGACATAGATAAAAATTCTTTTTAAGATTGAATTACTCCAAGGTATCTAAGGCCATCCACAATTCTTCCATTCATGCTTATACAAATCACTTCTTCCAATTTTATTGTGGTGGAAGGTATTGTAAACTTGTTCGAGAATCCCTAACGTAAGAAAATAAATCTTCATAAATTAATTGTTAATGGTTTTTTCTTGTTAGAATATAGCTTATTCCAGTGTCTCTATAAATCTATTTAAGGATTTTATATTGCTAATAAAGGTGAGTTGACAAGCATGTACTAGAATCCTACTTAATCGTGACTTCGTCTGCCATCTTTCTACCCATAAAATGACAATATTTTATATATTGGTAATATTAATTACATAATTTTATTGTTTGTATGCTAAGTTACGGATGCGACTTCCTGGAGCTGGGAGGCGGAGGTGGATGCAGACGGATGCTGGATGCATTAGGAAGCACGTTGGATACCGGCAGGATACGTTTGTTGAGTGCTAACTTCTGTAATATATTTATATAGAGAGACAACTGTTGCTGTTGAGAACTTTACAGACCAAATCACTGCCCAGAACTCTGTGATAGACTCAGTTGCTGCCCATAATTCAGCTATAGGCCTGGTATGGGCCTCAATCAGCTTGTACGACAACAATAATGGAGTATTTCAGATATATGTAACTGTTCTAGCAGTCCCTAGCATAGACTGCTCCTTCTGGGGCAGTACAACCCTCTAGCCGGCATGAATATAGCAAGGAAGCCTTTGAATGTTTAAAGTCCTACTCCAACCTTGGATGGCTCTCACAAAACTCCCAACATTGCCCAGATTGATATGGCCAGCTGATAGACAATTTGTAACAGCAGTTAGCACTCGATAAACTCCCAGCAGATAGACAATTATATATTGCCTTGTGAGAGCAATGCCGGGCGTTTTATGAGAGCCAGTAGAAAGACAATTATATATATAATGTTTAGCAATATTATATTATATGAATTATATATATATATCTAAAGTCGCATCCATATGCATCCGCATCCCTCCCAAAAAAAAATCACACTTCCAGCATCTGCTTCCTGCATCCTTTTTTAGTCCGCATTCGAATCAGTAACTTAGTTTGTACGTGACGTCCCCAACTTAGCAGGTACAGTAGCTTGGTGACGAGTTCATTATCCCAATCCTCATGAGCTGAGACTAATTTGAGGGTCTCAGTTTGAGTGGATTTCTATTTATAGTAAGTCGGATGAGCAAAGTTTCTATTTCTGTCACTGCAGTTGTGGCACCCTTTGTCTTGGCTCCATCAACATTTGACTGGGCTTCATTATAGGATTGCATATTGTAAGTTATTTATTAAGTTTAACTTAATGAATAACTCATAAGTCTTTATTCTAATTTGATGGTATGATGATGAAGCTTTATTAGTGAAAGGTGTGATGGTGAAGCTACATAACGTCTTGTGTACTGGTGAAGCTTTGAGCCTTAAAATATTATAAGAGAACTCCTCATAATGAATCGACTCAGCTTATTGTGTTTATTATTTTTCTTGAATGTGGTGAAACAAGGGTTTGGGCAAGCTGTTTAAGGAAGTCCAAATTTTCCTCTGAATTCTTGCAGTTTGAGTTGGTGAATGGTGCCAATGAACTGTGTGATTTTGCTGATAATTGGTTTACCTTCCCTCTGAGATTGAATGGTGCTGTTGTATATCATCTAAGTAATTACCTAGCTGCATTTTGAAGAGCGATTGGTGTTAATTTATATAGTGTTGAATCTTCTGCAACAGTTCTGCCAATTTGGATGCCATTTTTGAGAAATTCACAGAGGCTGTGATCTATATTTCATAACTGCACTCATAGTTTAAGCTGCGTTTAATCTGGAGAAGCATTTCACCAAGGGTCTAGGCTGCGATCTGAATTTTCTGGCAGAAAACTCCATACTAAGAGGCTGAGATTTGCTAAAGAACATTGGCGTGGGCTTATATCTCTGCCACAAAATTGTCTCCTCGTCAATATTGCTACGTTAATTTGCAGTGCCAGGTTTTTATGAATCAAACTTGCACGTGTATGTGTGTTTGTAATCATTTGCAGTTATAAGCATAGCAAATAAACACAAATTTGAAATATTATTCAATTTCTTCGCATTTCCCAGTTTAGCTTTTCTCTTGTAGTTGAAAGACAAGAAACATATATATATTCCAAAAACAAAAAATGCAAAACTTTGGAAAAAAAAAAAGCAATTCTTCACCACAGCTACAGAGTGAGCCAGCAGGGCTCTTTACATTGTAATAGCACCGATCTTTTTATAGCAATGATACTTCCAGGAAGACGTTTGCCGAAGCTCTTCAGAATGTCCTATAAATAATCATTTGTCTAAAAGAGCTGTGGTAAATAGCAATACAGTACTAAAAAAACGTGCATGTGCAGGCTAAATATATTGATGCTTATTTGCACTTTTCTAAGACATTTATTCCAATTAATATTTTGATATAAATCTATGAACAAAATACCATAATATCATGGTAAATAGCAATACAGTACTAAAAAATGTGCATATGCAGGCTAAATATATTGATGCTTATTTGCACTTTTCTAAGACATTTATTCCAATTAATATTTTGATATAAATCTATGAAGAAAATACCATAATATCATTAAAATCATCATAAACAAAGCATGTTCTTTTAAATGAAAAAAAAGCAAATTTATATAATTTTTTTTATCTAGATTGATCATCACATTGTAAACATGTCAAACAATACCATGGTGGAAGTATGACATCTCCAACAAGATCTCCTCTTTGACGTATCCCAAGTTTCAGGTTCTCCCTGCAAATTTTCAAGTACCGTATCTTTAAATATGATTTGATAATTCAAACAAATGCCTGGGCATTTTTTTGACACTCATTATCAGAAACAAAAGAGGTATTATTCCCATGAATTCTTCATTAAAATGTGCAAATCTGTGGCGGGGCTGAAAAGAATGTCAATCCAAATCCTATGATCAAAACAATAATAAAAATAGGTCACTATTCCTCATTTGAAGTCCAACATGAACTGCCTGAATTCTTTCTTGACATGTTACATGAGATCTTAAAGAGTAAATATAATATTCGAACAGGTTATATTGCCAGTATATTAGTCTCATCTAACTAGAAAGTAAAAATATTAAACATTTACAAAGGCATATCTACAATTCCTACAAATGTCAATTTCTTTTCTAAAGTAATTGTTAATAAGTATCAACTTATTATGCTTACAAGAACTCATGATTCATTTATAGTTCGTATAATATAGCTTCCTCTTCACGAATTTAGCAGATAAACAGTGGCACTCCAATCGCAGTCAACAACAAGTAAGACGTACAAAGATATTCTTGGACAAGGCGACTTCCAACATAGAGCCACATCAATAGAATGAACTGAATAGAGTTTGGAAGATTCATTACCATCGTTGACAGACAGGAGAACTACCAAATGAACCTAAGTGAATACATAAATCTTACATCCTAACAGCGAGCAGCAAGAGCATAGTCTTGGCAGGAGAAAATTAAGGAAAGGATAAAAAATATAACAGGTAGACGACAGCAGATAAACACCAGTGTGGCATGCTGACTCAAAAATAGGTATCAAGAAGTGCATAACAAAAAAGGAGTCATAGCATCATCTATAACTAGAGCACCAACATATTAAGAAAACAATAACAGAGAAGAGTCCAGATCGCAGATAGCCAAGCTAACACTGCTGGAAGAAAAGGAGAAATATATACTACAAAGATATAGATATCGCAGAGCATTAGCCAGAGGTATAGGCAACTTAATTACACATATATCAGAGATAATTATTAAGGAGAGACAAAGTTAAACTTGGCAGAGAACATTCAAGCTTGAATGAGGAGCTTCCAAAAGAGAGAACTCAGAGATGAAAGGACATTCAAAACTTATTGATCAGAGGAATGTCGGGATTCCTGAATTGGAATTCAGAGATAGGTTGACTGAGAACCTCTAGAGACAATATATTGTAATGGTCAGACATATGCATATGTCAGAGTTAAGAGACTTGGTAGAGGTGGGATCTCTACAAAGTAATGTTTCCAAAAATCCCAAAGAGGCCTAAGGAAGATACTCTTTTAATGATAATCATCTAATCAAGATATAGTTCTCATCAGAGGGTTAGGTGGTTTGAGAAAGATCTCTTCTAAGGGATTAGGAGGGGTAGTTTGGGTAGAATTTTAGATTAATATTACTAATTCAATGTTCCTGATATGTTTTACATGCAATTTTTGATATTGTACTAATAATTTGTTGCAGGGTATAGCATTGGATCCTAGCCCAGAAGAGGGAACACTACAGTGGTATCAGAGCATGATCTTGCCAACCTGTAGGGTGAATGTGATTATAAGCATTTCAATCAATAACAGATCAAACTATTGAATATTATTAATTTATTGTCAAGATGGGAGAGACAGGGTAAATCCGTTTGAGATAGGTAAGTTCCAAGAGGGGTAAGGAACATGGTTTTCAAAGCCTCAAGAAATCCTACTCATAGATGAGTGTTCAACGACATATGATATTAAAATCACCATCCTCTAAAGGAGAGCATGTAAGAAGTAAAGAGAACTTCAATGTAATATGCTAACTATTAAGGGATTACCCATACTAATGATTATCAAAGAAACCATTATATACCAAAGACAATAAAAAGATATTAAAACTATGAAACCCAATCATACCCTTCGATTATGAAATATATCAATTATCCTATGGCATTCAATCATCAAGTATAAAACAATTGTACAAGGTTGAGTCACTCACAAGATGCACTTATCAATCTATCATGCAACTATTGGTTGTATTGTCAAATTCAATCTTGAAATTTGAACAAGTTGTAAAATGTGATCTAAGGGACAAATGTAAATTCTAATTGCTTGAGGAAAAGCAGTTTTGGGAGGGAAGGACTATCATGTCCCTCATTGGAAGTCCTAATGATGAAATTAACAACTAATATATTAATAAGAATAAGCAATATTATCAATTTTAAACTATATTACTATTGATATTCTAATTATTTGTCATGGTGATTGATATCAGTTTCAAAGAGATTGATATTAGTCACGTTAATCATAACCCATTTTGACCAATTCCAATAATGATGGATGGCTTCAAATGAATCAATACAAATCAATATATACTTTAACTTTATAAAACAACAAGAGCCCATACATAAATGTAGGCATTTAATAGGTATACCATGGGAATCAAATGTTTTTTTTAAAAGACTAGCTACCATTGATATTGTGATGGCCATGATAAGATGGCAATGCTATATAACCATCAATAAGGCAATGGAAATCCTGGCGACAAAAGCCAAGCATTTCCGACGCAATTTGATGTTGAAATTGCAACAATCGGCAAATATTTGCAATAGCGTCATTGTTGCACAATTTGGCCGACTAGGCCATGAGTTGCAATGGGAGGAGCCGTCAAAAATGTGATGATAGCCCCCATTATCGCAACTTGAGATGCAATAGTATCAATGCCCTATCCTATCAATAGGGTGATGGTTGAGCGTCGCAATTCTGATGGTATGCCACCAAAAAACAAGCCCAAAGGTAGTAGCAAAATTTCTCCCCCTTGACAATATTCTTCCATTTTATCTCGTTTTCAAAATGTAACTACTCCTAATCTTCTTGCAATTTTTTCCTCCCTGTAACTCCTCATTTTGTTTTTATCACTCCTTTTCTCAAAAATACATATTTATAGGTATTAGAATATGATTTCTACAAATTATATTATATGATAAATATATATATTATTACTTGGTATTATATTGAATACTAAAGGAGGGGAAAACATTGAATAATTTTTTGCTTTTAATCGCAAAGACCAAGAGGGGACATTACAATTGTCTCTCCCTAGAATTACGTGCGCTCAAGCAATTTCAATGCTAGATGTGACCAAATTTCGTCATTCTCCCAAGCTGCACTTTCAACTAGTAAATCTTTCCATTTCACCAAGTATTCCTTGTCTCAATGATAGCCTCCAGAATATGAATCATCTTTCCTTCATCATCTAGTGGTGGCAATACGATTAATGGAGTTACATTATGTCCTAATGCTTCCTTGAGCTGAGAAACATGGAAAAAGTTACCTACCTTGCTACTCAAAGGTAACTCT
Source organism: Cupressus sempervirens (assembly GCA_028749045.1). Classification (NCBI taxonomy): domain Eukaryota; kingdom Viridiplantae; phylum Streptophyta; class Pinopsida; order Cupressales; family Cupressaceae; genus Cupressus; species Cupressus sempervirens. Next base: position 186,815,450 of record CM053784.1, on the reverse strand, counting down.
AGCTCATTGGCTATTTCTCCAACATTTTAATAAATTGAACATGTCCATAATATCTTGGTTTAAGCTTCTCTACTCGACTTGTTTCCAGGGAAAATTGCCTATAGGGCTGCAATCTCAAATATACCGAATCATTAAACTCGAATTCCATCTCCACTCTCTGCTAGTTGGCATATTATTTTTGCTGATTCTGAGTTTGTTGAATATTCTCCTTTAGAGATTTTGTTACATCTTGGCTTTTTTGCAAAATATTAGTGACTTTAGGCACCCTACTAAAATAGCTTGGCGGTTCATAACTATAGAGAGCCATGAATAGGGGCATTTTTATTGACATACAGTGAGTTGACTTGAGTTCTTCTTCTTGTTTATTGTTGTTCGCTTTTTTCAGACAGTGTTTGGTGCTCCTGCTGATGTCAGTTGTCTTGGTGTAAACTCTCAATCCCATAGACCTTTTGTAGTCTTTTGTTGAAAATTAATATTATTATCTTATCTTATCTAACCATATGTTTTCAATTTAGGCATCAATTTGTGGATAACTAGTACTAGGAGCAAGTTCAGTTCCACACAACTAAAATAGTTCTTTCCAAAACAAACTCATAAATTTCCCGTCGCTATAACTAACTATGTTTTAGGGCAGCCCATGAAGTCTGATAATCTCCTTGAAGAAGAAATTTGCTACTTGTACTATTATGTATGTAGCTGAAATGGCAAAGAAATGTGCAAATTTAATCAATCTATTAACCACAACATAGATGCAATTCCTTCCTTGGAAATTGGGTAGACCTATTATGAAATCCATAGAAATACTCTCCAATTTTTTATTGGCTGGAATAAACCAGCAGAGAATGTATTTTCATGTTGTTATTGTTGGCATGTTGGACATTCTTGCACAAATTTATGACCTTCATTTTTTATCCTTTCCAACTCAACCTCTCTCTAATCTGCTCATATGTTTTAAAACAACTGGGGTGACCAGCCATAAGAGTATCATAAAATATTTTCAGAACTTCCAATTTGAACTTGGAATGTAATAACCCTGAACTGGTTATAGCTTAAATAACATTGATTTTCTTCACTAACCAGAAGTTGGGCATTTTGTCAAACAATTGGTAAGCAATCTAGAGACCACTGAATAAATGATGCTCTTAAATTTCAAACACAATATTAGGGGATGAAACAACTGCTCAAAGATTTTAGTCAACTTAGGCCTGATAAGTTTGTTAAAAAGCATAGTTACATCGCCCTACAAGACAAAGGGACAGAGAAGCCTTGATTTGGGAATGGCGGGGGACAGGGGGGTGGCAGGGGGAGTAGGGGTGTATACATATGGTACTTAAAATGCTAGTTATGAAAATATGTACTACAATTATACAATAGAACTTGATGTAATCATATAAAGATGTTAGAAAGTTAAAACAGTAAACTTAAACAACAAAAAATTTGCATTGAAGTTTTGAGCTGGAACATCACGATTCATGATCAAATGACAAACAAACAATGAATATTAACATTGAACATCAGCAAATATTAGTCTATATATCAGTCTTTAGATCAATAGTATGAGTATTTAGATTCTACTATCTAAAAGTAATCAGTGATGGTCATGACTCATGAGTCATGACATAAAGATGATTACAAGAAGTATCATTTGCTATGAATGATGATAACAAAATAAGTATATAATATAATAATGCAGACAAAAACTACAAGTCTCCTTGTACCCACAATAAAGGAGACTCCGTTGCATCCCCCCGCAATAAAGGAGACTCCGTCGCGTCCCCCCCAATAAAGGAAACTCCAACGCATCCCCCTGCACCCATATAGGAGACGTCTTGCCGTCTTCAGCGGAGGTAGTGCTCAAGTGGCACTGCCTAAAACACCGAGACACCATCCCCCCATCCCGAGGACGTCCCCGTCTCTGAGATGACTCAATTTTGAGGGGGGGCGATGCGTCCTCGTGTTACAATGCTAAAAAGAAACACTGGAATGCTGATAAACTTAAGAAAAATCATTCCACCATTAATACCAAATTATGCAATGAAATTTAATTCCTTATTACCAAGCAAACAATTAACAATTTATTAACAACTTAAGCAATTACAATTTCAGAATGAACCTTGTATGAAATATCAGTCCCAAACAAAGTGTTGAGTAATCCGTGCACTACTTCTTGGAATGTCTATGTAAATGCTCAAATATGGGCCATGCTGAAGTACAGATCAGTCCAGGATGCAACCCCAATTTGGGTGTGTATTGACAACAAATCAATGGATGCCAATTTGGGCATTTGTATGCATGTTGCCAACTTTTAAGTCTTTCCCCTTTAAAGGTTTAAGTCATTTGTATGGAAGTGAGTGTGTCCAAATGTGATGTCTAAGTGTACTTTAGGTCACTTACTTCTCATCTTTCTCGAAGTGCTCTACTTTTTTTGTTGCCAGTTCCCCCTTGCATTACCTTTACACACCATCTAAGCAGGTTTCCTGCTCTTCCGGTGCATGCAGGGTCTAGGCGATCTAGGCATGGTTGGGATGTGTTATGGTGTCCTCCCAATGAGAAGTAAGTTATTCCCATTTCATTATCTACTATCTTTTTCTAATATTCCATGTCCCACAGATTTTGAGCTCTTGAGCTGATTTTTCGCTTGAGTGAACTATATCGAGTGTGAATCTGAAGGATGAAGCCATGACAGTAATTAACATGCAGAGAATATGATTATTTTGTGTTGAAAACGTCTACTAAGCTGTGGATCAAAGCCAAAATGAATCTCATTCAAATTTGTGGAGATAAGATCAAGTGCTATGAAGGAACATGGGTATATTGGTTTTCTGCTGTGTACTCATGGAAACGAAGTTTGTTTAGTTCTGCTTCTAATGCTAAATAAACTTAAGCCAAATCTCAGTCCCAATGATCAAATAGTGTGAGCACGATGTTGAATGCAAAATTTATGGGCTCATAATTAGTAAGGCATGCTCAAGATTGAGGTTCGAGGCCATCATATTGAAAGTGAAAGAATAAAGAGCCGTTGATGTGCTCCAGTTTGGGAAATGTTGCTGAGAAAGGGATAAGGCAATGAAAAAGGCCACTTCTCCAGAGGCTTTTGAAAATAGAAAGTCAAGTTACTCTTAAGTACGAAAATTACTCTAAGATGCTCAAAAGATACTTCTGGAGAAGTTGGTGATGAAAATGCAAACCCATTATAAAGGAGATGTAGTGTTAAAAGCTTTAGGTAGAAGGTGAAAGAACGAAGTGCGCATGCTAGCAAAAGGATTACTCCCCATGCTGCAATCCCGAAAAGAAGGAAAATGGGTTTAAGCTCTCTCTCTCTCTCTCTCTCTCTCTCTCTCTCTCTCTCTCCCACATATGTTAACATTGTCAAGTATATCTGCATTCCAGATTCTAAAGCAAAGTAATGCAATTCCCGAAAAGCTAAAGCATTTGTGTTATTAAGTGATTCTTAGTCATATCATTTTAAGCAATGTAATAGAGCTTTTGGGAATTTAATATTTTACATGCAAATGAACAGAAAATTTAAATAGCCGTTATTGATGAAATTAAATGCAAATCCTTCCATTATAATCGTTGGCCAAACTTAATTTTGTTCATGTGACGCCAACATTCTAATTCCTAAAGCTATTTCATCACAATTGCATGCAATTGGTTTCTTCAAGTATATTTAAACGACTATTTATCGAGAATTGCATCCTGTGCAGTCATAGCGAATGGCAATCAGAGCTGCTAGTTACGATAAGTTAATTGGCCTAGAGAGTGCATTCAAAGACCTTACAGACACACCTTTCAAATTCTACAACTTCGGTGATCTTCATAGAAGACTCAATCCTCAACCTATTCACCCAATCTCTCAAAAACTTAAAGAGAGCGGACTAGTTGAAGGAGTCAGTTTTCCAATGGCAGTTCACACACACGAGTTAGTAAAGGAATGCATAGAAAGATACAACCTGGAAACAAAGTAGATTTTGTTTCCCAATCAATCTATTCTCATCTCAATAAACAAGGCACTGATGCAGTCCATAGCATTCCCATGAAGAAGCAATATTGTGATGTTGATTTCGGCTCCTTTGTGTCCATGTTCAATGAGAAGCAGACCCTCAAACAAGAAGACATGTAGAGGCCCTTGTTCCAAACTGCCCGCTCAAAGAAGAGCAAAATGCCGAAGACCCTATTCTACACGAATCTGAAAAGAGAGATTCTGGATATCCTCGCGCTCCTCAAACTCAAAGCAAAAGAGGAGATTTTGGAGTTCATTGAGCACCATTTCTTCCTAGTACGAGCAATACGTGCTGAGGATATGTAGATCGACTAGGAATAGATCATCTGCGATGAGCCTGCCTCGTGGTTGAATTCGGCCACAGGATTCAAGCAGGTTTACATGTCCTTATATCCGATCTATGCATTGGCAACTCACCACTTGTGGCCCAACCTCCCTAGCAACTCGAACTATAATGAGCGCACTAAATATGAATTCTACCCATATTTGTAGCTGCAAAGAAGCTATGAGGAGTATGTGGTTGTCAATGATGCTTTCACAATGAGGTTATGCCAAGAATTGCAAGGATGCCCTAACAGGAGATTTTCATTAGAAGCAATTTTGGCCATAAGCCAATTTGGATGCTCTTTCATCTAGTTTCCGAGCTTCTCCTATTTACGAATAGGATCTTATGACGGCTTTCCTAAGAGGTTGTTGAGGTATCCAAATGACAGTGGTTCTAGTCGAACTATGCCGACATATCCTTGAAGTGAACACCCTGTGTTCTAATGTGAAGATAGTTGGGATTCCCTTCCCTCTAGTGATTGGCCCGTATTCATGTGCCCCAGATTAGATGCTAGAAATTTAGTAAAGAACTTTGAGAGTAAAATTAAGTTAAACTATGAGGTGCTCAATCCTCAATATGATCCAATTAACTTTGTAAAGGATCATTTGAAGTTGGGATACGCCTATAGGCATGTTCCGAATATTGAAGACTTCTGGTCCGGGTCTCTCAACGAGTATGAAACTCAAGAGAGATTGTGGTCGCAGCTAACCATTAACAAGATTAAATTATATAATGATTTTATTGATGTTTTAGACCTTGCAAATGATGGAGCCTACATGCACCCCACATCTTACGAGAAGATCAAAGGCACTCCAATTTTGTCTACCCCACCTGTAAGTACAGTCATTGACACTATGGAGGTTCTTATGCAGGAAATAATCAAGAGAACAGATAAATGGGTGGAGTGGACCCGAGCAAGGAAGAAAAGGAGCGGGAGTACTGGCTCACGGGTGGAGTATCAACTGAAGCCGCCCAGTCAATCGCAACAACAACCACCACAGCCACTACATCATCATCTGCAGGGCCATTACAGCCCATTAGCCAAGGTGAAGACCAGCCTCTAGAAAAGAATGTGCCACTCACTCCTACCTGTAGAACTGGCTCTCTTCCAAACATTGGAACGTTGGGGAGAAGTAGAATGATGAGGATAAGGGAAAAGAACAAGAAAAATTAGTGGCCAAGTCATCTTCCCCTATCCAAGTCATCAATTTGGATGGCAACACCAACCCCATTGATGGCCAAAAATAAGATGCATCTCAGCAAGGGGATACCTTAGCCCTTTCGATAACTAAGGTCATTGCCTTCCCTGTTGCTTCTTAGAGCAAGCCAACTCCATTAATCCCGAGGAATTTATTCGATCCTACTACATTGTAGTCTGTTATCAATGTGCTCTCTACAAAGTCATGGCTCGAAGAGACCATGATAGGAAGAAGAGGAGATATGAGGAAGCAGCCCCATCGAAGGACTTGATCACACAAGTCACTTCCTCTCAGCCATCCAAGAAGATGAAGAAGTAGAAGACAATTGTTGCACTGGCTATAGATTCAACAATTGGCCATATGCTAGTTGAGATTGCTTAGCCACAGAAAGAAGGTAGATTCATGAGCTCTCCAACGATGACTTACAGATCAAGATGGTAGATCTTGGCATTCCGGTTCACGACTCCATGGTGAACATGTGGAAGTCTACCAATGAGAAAATTGAGGATAAGATGGAAGAAAATATTGAAGGCCTCAAATAGAGAATTAGTCGAATACATAAGGTCTGCACTCGGGAGCACTTCTTTGAGTCAATTTGACCTGAATGCAGAGGAGAACAGAATCTTACTCCTAAAGCTACAACAAGAAAGGCAATTCGAGCAAGTTGGACGAGCATGGGTAGATCAGATTAAGGTTCAAGGTCCCCCACTAGTTGAAAACTTGGGAAGCCTAGTGTTGGATGCTCACAAGCTCAGGGAAGCAACTTCAAATCATCAAACAACCAAACAAAAGGCAACAGGCAAGCTGACAGAGCAATTGGCTCTTCTATAAGAAGTAATAGACATGAAGACAAATGTGGCCATTACTCACGAGTTTCTTAAGACTAGCAAGGAGTCACTGTTTCACTAGAAACAATCCTCGGAGTTTGTTATAGAAAGCTCTATGAGATTTGCAAATGAACTCAAGGATGTGCACAACCTGGTGCAAAAGGTCATTGAAAAGTAGTTTCAATATTTGAAGATATTGTACACAGAGTCCTTTGTGTCTACTAATGGAAAGCTCATAGACATTGAGAGAATGAAATCAAAGTTCTTGGCATTTGTTGATGAATCCGTTGACCCACTCAACTTCCAAGTGTTCAAGATCCAAGAACTCTCAGCAATGAGTGCAATCATAAGGAGAGAAATGGAGAAATGACTGCTGGATGGTTTGAGCCAACAATATCATCATTCCAGATGTTGAAGAGCTAGACAAAGTAACCGAAGCCATGAAAGCTTATAGAGCTAAATCAAGTTACTCCCAAGAAGACATGATGTTCTTATGCTTTTCCAGACATTTGTCATTCTTCCCCTTCTCTTTCTTTTTGTGACCATTTATGGCATTTTGTCAGTCTGTAACAGACAATGATTCGAGCTTGTCCTATTTTTAGTTTTTTTTTTCCAGAGATGCTCTGCGCAGCAATCATCCAATTTAACCAGCCATTTTGAGAAGGCCTATAAATGTGACCTTTTAAGATGTTAATAAGATCAGCAAAATTTAGTTTGGGCAAACCCCTGTAGCTAGAACTACTGTGTAACTTTGAGTCCATCTCAAGTTTTTTTGTTCACTTAGTTTAAAGTATAGTATGTGAAATGAATGTGTTAATGTTGAAAGTTGAATGAATGTGAATGAACTTGGTTTTGTTTCCTTCGTTTAATAGATTGTATGTCTTACTTTCTTCAGCATAAGCATCTCGTTTGTTCTTTGTGTGTAATGTCCCCACTTTTGGAAGGTCTACATAGTTGATGGAGTTAGCTCATCATAGCGACCCTCGTAAGCTGACAGGGTATTTTGGGGGTCCCAACTATAGATTTATTATTTTTAGTAAGTCTATTTTTGGTAGCTGCTAATTTTGGAAGTGTAGTGGGTGGCTTCAACAGTTGGTCATCACCTGCAGTAAATTAAGTTAATAACTTCCTAAGCTCTTATTTATTATTAAGTTGCATTATTATAATAATGTTTATATTAGTATAATAATGACATCAAGTGATATTTCTAAAAAGTGTTAGAAAGTTTATAGTGTTGAGTTCTCTTGGAAAACTTTCACAATTTCTCAGGTGGAGTTTTTTACGAAACTTTGGGCAAACAAAGGATTGTAAATGAGAGCTCATTTCATGGGGTAAGGCATGCTTGAATATATATTTGCTTTTGTGCCTTTGTGGCTTTTTCCTATGTTCTGAATTATATGCTCTTGTTGATGTATAAGGGTCAAGTCTGAAAGTTCATGGCAATTGTGCTAAAATATACCATTGGCCAACATTCTCCAATTGTATCTTCTGTAGCTAAGGAGAACAATCTTGAAAATATATATGTCTTCTTGACTAGTTTGTAGAAGGGTTTGTGAAATTCTTGAATATTGTGATTGCTGCAAACCGTTGTTGAGATATAACGATTGGAGAATCTCCTTCTGTTTATACTGTAGTTGGAGATCGTTTGATGGTGTTTGATTGACGTTGGGGAGAAGTCTGAATTACTCCTCAGTTTGGTAATTGTGGTTGGGAATTCAATTTCTGCCTGTAAGAATGTCATGTATCATCTGAGTGTTGTTTATTGAATTTCGCTGCAAGGCCTGACTATATCCTCTAACTGATGTGTTAAAAGACCATGTGATTGGTCTAAGATCGACAGCATAGGAGAAGGCTGAACCCACGTTTTGGTCACGGGTGGTGTTAGGGAAGTGTGTTGTCCTACAGTCAAGGATGGGCCTCCTATCTCATTAGCTGCGATTGTAAGTGGAGATATTTGGACATATTGGTGTTGTTGACTATCTGCGGTTTCTCTTGTAGCAATTCGAGTGAGCATTCGGACTTGGACGTGATTTCTCTATTAAACATTGAAGCCTATCTCTCAAGCAAGTTTCATTGTTATTTATTTTCTTGGTTGTATAAGCCAATAAATAAATCGCTGCATAAAATAAATTGCTGCATACTTTTAATAATTAAAAAAATTGGTCAACAATTGTATAGTTGGCAAAATACAAGGAAATAAGAGAAGTCTTCTTTTACATTGATTAGACAAATTCCAGTCGGCTATGTGCATTTAATTGTTATAAGAAATCTAAGGAATTAGTATGTTTCAAGGAACCAAGAAGAAAAACTTGAAAAATTAAGAAAACATAGACAAAACTCTTTAAACCTAGCTAGTTACTAGATTGAGCCAGGTTGGGCTTTTTACACTACACTATACATCGTGGTCTGTGTGTTTAGCATAGTTTGTTACATAAGGAAGCCAGAAACTAGTGTGTGGAGCAGCCGAGGGATAGACAATCTAGGTATTATCAAAACATCAGCGAGTTGCGTAATCTAGGAATTACCTATTACGCCATCTCTTCCTTTATTCCTGCTATCTTAGTTAGTGATGCAAGTTTCCATTCACTACATTTTAGGTCAAAATAGTTTGCATCTTGTGAGTTAATCCCCCTTTCATTTGCCTAAGTTGTTTAAAGTGTTGAGCAACTTGGTTTTTGCCTCTTCTACTCTCTAGTTAAGAGTATACCCCCAAAACTCAAAAAACAAAATTCATTGCATATCTTGCACTCAAAAAGGAGTTGTACCTTTCAATTCAAGGGTCCTTAATAGATTACTACATTGACGTATTCTGTTGTTAGCATCTTTGTCCTCCATTGGCCATTTGGGCTAGTTAAGAGTAAAAAGATAAGGAGACAAATTGTTAACCAACAATGCAGCAGTAGGCTTTTGAACTGGACCCCTATAATGGAGATACCGATAGCCAGAGAATGCTTGCAGATGGTGCCAAAGTTCTGAAATTAATTCTCCCTAGATAGGGCTCAATATGGATGTTTCTTTCTGACACATAGTATCTTGTCCAACCACTGAATATGTCGCCTTTGAAATGCAAATTCCTCCAGATGTGAATACAATTGAATACGAACTTTAATATTGTCCTCCCAGTCACAAATCAAGCAATAGGTAGACCACCTCCAATTCACAATATTATTTTGAAACTCTTCTGCAAACAATGCTCCTCAACCACAAAAACCATACTCATACGAAACTCGGAAGTCATACACTCAAATCAAACACTTATACTTCAGCAAGGGCAAAGGAAAACAATTTAACAACTTCTTCATAGGCAACAAAAGCATATAATTAATCAAATGCTTTTCCATCATAATGAGTTAATATTTATAATCTACTTTGGCACAAAGTTTCCCAAATGCAGCTTCACTTAAGAAGCTTCCTCAGCATAACATCATTTTATAACATGCCATATAAATAATTTATAAATTTCTTTTAGCTCCCAAAAATGACCTTTTCACCCACATCATAACATTATGACACACGAAGCCACCGTTTCTTGTGCTAGATATCAAGAACTTTCCAACCCTATTCCAATGAGCTATAACGCTAAGGTAGCCAAAGTACAATAGCAGAAAAAGTAACAACTTCAGCATATTTAGATGAATAATTAAAACCATTCAAACATCTTGCAAAAATAACTTAAGAAGCATCAAAATCAAAATCTAACAATAGAGAATTGATCTTGACGAAGAAAGATGCTGAATGAACCAAATGGGGTGACTTACTATATATAGAAACTCCCTCCAAAAATTCCTAGAGCCCAAACCAAAAGCTTGAAATGAAAAATGAGAGCATCACTCAACTCCTCTAACTCAACCGAGCTCATTGGAACCAACTGTTGACTTATTATAAATAGTAAGTCTCTCAAAATGAAGCTAAAGCTCACCGTAGGCTGCTCGAAATCCTATAAACCCAAAAGTGAGACTCAAATCCCAATGTTTGCTCACGAGGGTCATGATGATGAACTAACCAAGCCAACTTTACGAACCTAGTAAAAATAGGGACATTACAATCCTCCTTCCCTAAGATTGGTTGTCCCCAAGCAATCCTAGAGATAATTTGTACACCACAGTCCACCTCAATCCTAAGAGTGAAATTGTGCAAGATCTCTGATGCACAAAAATGGATCTTGTAGCATTACCACCCAAATAATGAACATCAATGATGAGATTTCCTGAAAACCAAATGCAGATGCTAATGGAGAAAACAACTCATCAAAACGCAACCCAAACAAAACACCAACTCTATCAACACTTGAGTCCCCATCAAACTGACACTCACACCTAATAACACTGTGAAGCCGGTAACAACTATAGATACCTTAAACACTACTATCAACTCCAACCTCTAGTAAGTTGTCCCAGGTGTGTCAGTACTGCAAGTAGTATAACTTGCAATTGTCGATCCCATCAATAAAAGATGGTTCTAACCCATCCTATAATGGATGGTATGAAACTAGAACCAACCAACACCAACGTGAAATCAATCCTCCACTAGTGGGTCAAAAGAAAAATGATGAGTGCACCCCATTATTAAATGCCAATCCAATCTTTGTCAATGGCTCATTAGTACCAAACCAGAATTTAGGAGATGATTCAAACCTTTGACTCTGCACATCTACCTAGTCGGGCAGGATCTTGGGTAACCCTCTTAGCAAACCAAGCCACAAAATCCCTACTGGGAAGCATTGTAGCCAAGGTCTCGACAATCTTCCTCACCAATTGTTGTATAGCACAAGACCCCGAATGAAAGTAACCTTAGCTACTCTGTATGAATCCTCCTGCAAATCTAAACTCTCAAGTAAATACTCGATGAATGACTCAATGAATTAGAAATTATATGTGTAAGTGTCAACTTGCTCCCCCGCAATCCACAGGTGATCCCTTCGAAAATGTGGCACAACAGGAATCACACCACAGTCCTCCACTAATGCTCTATAATGTCCCCATTTCTACCAGGTCTACTTAGTTGATCGAGTTAGCTCATCATAGCAACCCTAGTGAGTTGACAGGGTGTTTTGGGGGTCTCAATTGTGGACTTACTATTTTTATTAAGTCTATTATTGGCAATTGCTATTATTGGCAATTGCTATTTTTGGCAATACAATGTGGTTGGGCAGTTGGTCATCACCTGCAATTAATCGGGTTAATAATTGTATGACCTCTTATTTATTTATTAATCATTGAGTTGCATTATTATAATAATGTTTATATTATTATAATAATGACTATAAGAGATATTTCTAAAAAAAACGAGTTGGAAAGTTTCTAGTGTTGAGTTCTTTTGGGAAACTTCCACAATTTCTCAAATGGAGTTTTAAGGAAACTTTGGCCAAGGAAGGCTTATAAATGAGAGCTCATTTCATTGGGAAAGCACATTTGATTAAATATTTTTTGTTGTGCCTTTGTGGCTTTTTCCTGATTTCTGACCTGTAAGCCCTTGTTGAAGTATAAGGGTCTCGCCTAAGAAGTTCTTGGCAATTGTGCTTAAGTATATAATTGGCCAACATTTTCCTACTGTATTTCTGTAGCTAAGGAGAAGGACCTTGAATTATATATATTTTGCGCATATCATCTAGCTAGGGTTCTGAAGAATTTCTGGGTTCTTTTTATTGACATTTGTGCTAAGGTATACATCTGTTAAATCTCATGTTGTGATTATTGTGGTTAAGGAGACAATGATTGAAGAGTATTAGTTGATTTTGGAGTACGACACTTAGCATTCAAAATGAGTTTGTTTGTTAAGACTGTTGGCAACAATTGTGACTTGGATACACGTGTGGCATTGGGTTCAGCTGAGAACCGCATATCATTAGCAAATCGTGTTGGGCGTTAGCTATGGCCTGCAAGGCATTATTCTTCCTTTTTGTCATCAAGTGTGCAGCTCACAGCTTCAAACTAAACACTAGAAGTCTTTCCTTTTGTTGGCTCTTGACAATTACGATGTAACAAGGGACTTCAGCGTTGGATGTCGAGCCTAGGTGAGGCATGGAAGTTGGGTACTAACAAAAGGATACTAACAAATGGTTGCTGCATACTGGACGTCACTCCCCTAGATAGGGTCTGCGGTTGTGTTACAGTAAATCAATTTTTTCAGTAATTAAGACTTGGACTTTCAGATTCTGCAGGGCGAATTCTAATAGCAATGGATTAGTTTGGGATTGGTGACGTGTATCTCCTTGGTGTAACCAATCAACAATTGTGGCTTGCATATTAAAATCCAATTAGCACGCTAATAGTACATATAGAGGGCCGGTTAAAGATCAAGAAATACGAATCAGGTTCTATTTACTCAATTCAATTGTTTGGGTATGAATTTGAAATGCATTGTACTTGACCCTTGAATAAGAAATAACTTTGAGCCTAAATTTTGTATTCTTTCTCCCTACTTTCATATCATTCTTTCAAAAACAATAAAATACAAGATATCAAAGTTGCTTTCATTCGAAATTTAGTTTTAGACAACATAAAATATACTTGCATTTCCATTTACTTCACTAAAGAGTGGTTTGTCAAGTGTTTGACAAAATGCCAACAATCTGATTTGTGAGAAAAGTTGGTGAAATCAGGGTTGCTCAAGTTATTGCCAAGTGAGGGATTTTACATGGTCTCACCTCTTCTGTACCTACTGCACTGATATCCTACACAGATGTTACTACCACATCAACACGTCCCTCATCCCCAACCCTAGAAGCAAACTCACCACCAACCACAATATGCATTAGAACAAGGTTTAGGGCTAGTGTTGACTATACCCAATCTAACTCCACGGTAACCTCATCCAACCATGACTGTGACTCTTGAAGAGCCAACTGAGTACGCTAAAGAGAGTCCACAATCACCTCAAGCTCATGTGTGAGCTCAACCACCTCCTATTTCCCTAACAATGCCTCATAATAGGTGCTACCCCACTCCATGAGGTAAGCCCTATCAATAACTAACTATGAATAATTATGCTTCAAGATCCTGACAGCCTCTTGAAGTTCATGAACCTTTGTTATAGAAATTCTACTATCACCGTGCTCATTTGATGTCATGTCCCCTTTCTAGCGACATGATTTCTACAGTAGATTTGTCTATCATCGACTCTCGTAGGCAAATGATTTTGGAGAGAGAGTCATCTTGTTGATCAGTTGGTCGTATATTGCCCTTGGAGAGTTGTAGATGAGCCTACATTCGGTCGAGTTGGGCCTACATGTTATAATTTTTAGTTGAGATTGCACTTTTATTTTATAAAGTTATTTTATAATAAAGTGCATTATAAGATTCTATAAAAGATGTTTCTAGAAGATTCTTAGTGACTTCTTAGAAAAGTTAATAAATTGAGGGTTGGGGCATCCATTTGCACAGGCGCATTTGAGGATTCTACTTCTATTCATATTGGAGCAATTTGTAGTCATTTGGTCTGCAAATTTTCATTAGATCTTTGGGAACGAAAACTCCCTTGGATTTGCATAACTGAGGAAGTGAAATATCTTTTGAAGGGTTGCTCATTGGAGATGGTATTTAGCCATTTCATGGTGGATTAATCTGAGAATTGATTTTGAGGGTTTGAAACTGATTGCAAAAGGGTTTGGAATTCATCATCTCATTGGAGAATCAGTTTGGCAAAATTTGGAGATCAATCAGTGCATTTTTCTGAGAAGTCCATGCCAGGGCCTGGACTCACATTTTCACTCATAACTTCACATTCTGTTGGTGTTTGAATTTATGCATTGGTGGGGTTATATATTAACCCTAGGCGTTTCAAAACATACCATTTTCGGCACCCAATACTAAGCAAACTATTCTATAGTAGGGTCGTACATGACAGTACAATACCAGGGCCCGGGTCAGAAGTTTTGCTCATATCTCACAAACTATTCAGAGATTAATTTTATGCCTTTAGGAGATCATCTAACAACCCTAGGCATCCCTATTTGGGGTATTTTCAGCAATCATTACTTTGCATAAATTTCAGTACAGGTATCGTACTGTACGGCCTGTACCAGGGCGTTGTACGGCAGGGAACAGAGGTGCAGTTTGGGGTGCAGAACTGACATCAATACATCATGCATTTGCCAACAGACAAAGGCAGCGATTTCCAGGTTCTTGGTGTTTGATTTGGATGTCAAAAATAGTATGAAATTGCATATGTTCAGTCCTTGTCATAATAGTCTAGTATATGCCTTGAATCAGTCACTGTTATTCATCATTTTCAATTGGATTGTTCTAGTTAAAGAGTATTGTGAGAACTTGCCATTACCATAGTGCATTGTATTGAAATCTGAAATTGTCATAGTCGTAACAGTCCATTATACTCTCAGAATTCAGTCATTTGAATCAGTCCTTAATAGCATTTTGTAATCAGATTTTCTGAATATTGTTATTGGTACTATTATTGTCAGTTGTATTTCATTGCATATTGGTATTGTTATATCAATTATACCTTGTGGATTTGTTTCTCAACAATTATAACTTTGAAACACTACATTTCAAACAAACAATTAGTTGCATGCCAAGTGTTTGACGGATTGTCACAGTTCAACATTGGGGGTTTTAGTGGCCTTTATAGTAAGGGTCTTTACATTTGAAATAGGAGCACCACAGTCATATGAGGCCAACATTTGATGAATCACATCATAATGCTCAAAAGATGAAGAGATGTCACCATCACTTACTTTCAACTCATTAGCCACATGATGCCTTTGTGACCCTTGCCTGCTATGCAAGCTCTTCGCCTCACTAACTACACTGTGATAGGAATCTGAATTTGAACTACTCACCTCCTGTGCACTATTGTCCTTGCACACATCTGCAATGGACATACAATTATTCGGTACCTCTTCTAACTCCTTATTTGAAGAAGTGGAAGCTCTAGCTATATCAATCTCCTCGCATGACTCTGCTTCCTCCTCAACAAAAAGGAGAATCTAGAATCCATCCAAAACCTCCTTGGAGTCATCGACTATCATCTAGCAAGGTAAATCAAACCCATAGCATCCCCAAATGGATCATCAAAGGTGACCATACTATCAGTATCCTTGTCACTAATAGAGCCTCAATTGTTGTCACCTGACTCTGCACACATCACTCTATGCAGGCTATGAATCAATAGCGCTAGAGCATAAACTAACATTTGGTGACTCTATATTGAAACCCAGATCACTAATATCATAGTTGGATAGCTCCATGCTCTCCTCTATCCCACCTAAGAAAGATGTTGCCACCCACTCAAGAGTAACGCTACGATGACAAACATACAAATCACCAATAACAATCCCCTCCTTGAGAGATTCTAAACAATCAGTGGTAACAACTACATCAACTGTCTCTGCACTAACCGCAACAACGACTCTAGGAGCCTCAATCACTACAACTCTATGCTGCTATACACCAATGGCATTGGCACATCTACCTGTCTCTGTGTGGATTATTTATCATCAAGACTATTGATAAGTCTAGCGAGTGTTGTACTAAATACTGGTACATTTGCATCATAGACACCTGTTGAGGAAAACTCAACCTTCCTTCCCTGCATCCTCGGTGCAGGCTAAAAGAAGAAATAGTTAATTCTGTAACTTTGATCTCATACTGATCTGATTTTACAAATCGTACTGATCATGTAATGCATGTATATCCTCATTTGGATTTGCCTCTTTAATATGTCTTAGATTGTTAAACTTATCAACGACCTTCTTAGGAGCATGAATTAATGTTTCTTTACATGATTGTTGTTAGTATATTCACTAACAAATTATGTTAACTAGGAGACATCGATCTTGGAGTATACTAAGTAAGTTATATACAAGGGTCGACCTAGGAAGAGACATGTCCTTTCTAAGGACATGCCTCTTGGGTGCATTATAAATATAAGGTTAGAATGAGGTTAGAGAACACACAATACAGAATAAAGTTTTCTTCTCTACATTGCTGCCTTATACGAATTATTGCAGAGTACGAACATTTCTAGAACATTTCTAGAATTGAGATTATACCAATGAATAGACTTCATATAAGTCTGATATAGAAGATCATCTTCAGCAACCAACTAAGAAGGTATTATTTCAATCTAATTTATAGCGGAAATTGCAGAAAATTTACATTGTATCAGAGCTCTGGTAGTCAAACCTAGGCTCTACAAATTGACAATCAGATTTACATATCTAGCAACATCCTTCTGCATTCAATGGCTAGCACAATCAAACCCAAAGATTGGTTTGATGGAAAGGAACACTTTGTTGCTTGGTAGTTCAGAATTATGATGATTCTTGAACACAATGATGTGAAACAATTTCTTGATAAAGAATCCAACCTATAAAATTGTTTGGAGTAAAGGAAGCAAGAAAGCCATGCAAATCATATTAGATGGAGTCAAAAATAATATAGTACCTATGCTCATGAAACATCAAACAACATTTCATATTATGAATACATTACTAAATGCATATGAGGTTAACAATGCAACTAGAACCCTTGCACTAAAAAGAAAACTGAATCATATACAGATAAAGAAGGGTGAATCTATGAATTCATACTGCCTAAGGGTGGCTAGCCTAAGAGATGAATTCCAAGCATAGGGACCATAATTGAAGACAAAGAGTTAACACTTATGGCTATAGATGGGTTACCGGATTCGTGCGAAACATTCTCACAAGGAATAAGTGATAGAGACAATCTTCCAATCTTTATTAGACTAAAAGGATATTGCCTTAAGAGGAATCTAGGAAACTTAAGGAGGAAATTTTTAAAAAGAAGATAAAGAACTTCATGTTCTCAACACAAATTCCTATAAAAGTAAGTAGAAGTAGTTCAACAAGGGTAATCAGAGAAATGAAAAACCTAAGAAAGATTTATCCAAAATAAAATGCTTCAAATTTGAAAAGTTTGGACACTATAGATCTAATTTCCCTGAGAATACAAAGTAGCAAGTAACCTATACAAACATTGCCAAGAAAGAAGAAATCTATGATCTTGAGAATCGTGTATTGTATTCTGCACTATCAAATTAAGTATCAAGCAAAGCATGGGTAATTGATAGTGGATCATCTCAACACATTAAAAGATACAAAGAAGAACTAGATTCTACATCAAAGGAAGTTGATGGCGAAGTTACCATTGGTGATAATTCCTCGCATAGAGTCAAAGGGATTGGAAATTCCAACTTGAAACTAAAGTCAGGTATTTCTCTACATCTCCAAAGAGTACTCTATGTACCAAGAATAAAAAAGAATCTAATTTTTGTTACAACACTTGAAGATGATGGCTATAATTTTGCATTCGTGGATAGTAAAGTAATGACCTGGTCTAAGAACACTTCATTTAAGAAATCAAAGTTGATTGGTCGTAGAAAGAGATTCTTATATGGATAAAATATAGAACCTAGTCAACCCATTCAAGCCTTAATTAATGAAGCTCCTGATATAAACGAAATATAGCACAGAAGGTTATGACATCTAAATTTCAAAGCCTAATCAACTATGAAGAAGATGGTTACTAGTCTACCTGAGTTGAATAAAGATCATTCAAGCATATGCAAAGTATGTGCCATGGGTGAGAACATCAAAAGTCCATTTCACGATAGCACTAGAAAAACTAACAATGTTTTGGAATTAATACACTCAAATTTATGTGGACCTATGTCAGTTCGTTCTCTTGGAGGATTCTGGTACTATATACTTTTTATAGATGACTTCTCTAGTCAACCTTGGATTTACTTCTTAAAATCTAAAGAATCAAAAGAAATCCTTAAGAGATTTAAAGAATTCAAAACCTTAACTAAAAACTTATCAGGACACAAAATTAAAACTCTTAGGACTGATAATGGAGGGGAATACACTTCAGATTTGTTTAAAGAGTTTTGTGAAGAAGCAAGAATTAAGTGGGAGTATATTGTTCCTTATAACCCAAAACAAAATAGGGTAGCAAAAAGAAAGAATAGAACAATTATACAAGCAGCAAGAGCTATGATATTTGATCAAAATTTAAAATATTATCTTTGGGCAAAAGCCTCTTGTAGTGTTATCTATATTCAAAACAGAAGTCGTCACTCCTACCTTAGAGATAAAACTCCTAAAGAAGTCTTTACTAACGCTAAACCTAATATCAATCATCTTAGGATTTTTGGGTGTCCAGTATATATACTTGTTCCAAAAGAAAAGAGAACTAAGTTAGAACCTTCCAGGAGGACAGGTATTTTCTTCAGGTATAGTGAAACATCTAAAGCATGTAGGATTTTCATACCTGGTTAGAAAAAGAATTGAACTTAGTAGGGATGTAATATTTGAAGAAGATTTAGCATTCACAAGAGCCCTAAGTTCTAGAGATCCCTCTCCCTTACCTAGTTCTAAAGAAAATACTAAATCTAAGTTTCAGAGGGAGAACATTGAAAAAATTGAAGATGAAATTCAAAATCTTAATCTTGAGGAAACTCAAAATCCAAAGAAATGACCACTTTGGGCTATTAAGAAAATTGAGGAAGCGCAAGACTTCGCTGCACCATGTGGAACCTTCAAAGAAAGCAAAAGACCCAAAGTACTTTCTAGTTATGCTGCAAATATGAGTGACTTATCTAAATCAGAACCAACCAATGTTTCAAAAGCTATTAAACATATAGCTTGGAAGGATGCTATGACAGAAGAATACCAATCCATTATTAAGAATGATGTTTGAGAAATTGTTCCAAGACCTGAAGGAAAATCCATTGTTTCTTCTAAGTGGATATTTAAAATCAAGCATGTTGCTCACAGTAGCATTTTGAAATATAAAGCCAAATTCATAGCCAGGGGATTCTCTTAAAAAAAGGGAATTGATTATGAAGAAACCTTTGCTCCTGTTGCCTGATACACCTGTGTAAGAGCAATCCTAGCTATTGCAGCATCGATGGGATGGACAGTACATCAGATGGATGTAAAAACAACATTTCTAAATGTAAAGATTATAGAAGAGGTATTTTTGGAACAACCTGAAGGATTTGAAACTCATAACCCTAAAGTTTTTGTTTGCAGGCCCAAGAAAGCTCTCTATGGGCTTAAATAGGCTCCAACGGCATTATATGAAAGAATTGATAAGTATCTCACCAGTTTAGGAATCGCAAAGAATGAAGCTGATCCAAATCTCTATTACAAAAAGGATAAAGATGATATGATAATTTAGATACTATATGTTGATGATTTACTAATAACAATTGATGATCATCTTACAAATCAATGCAAGAAAGATCTAATTAGAGAATTTGAAATGAAATATTTAGGACTCCTTCATTACTTCCTAGGACTGGAAGTATGGTAGAACTCTAATAGTGTCATACTTAATCAAGGAAAGTATACACTAGACATCTTGAAGAGATTTGGAATGTGGAACTGCAAATTTATGTCTTCTCCTATGGAGACTAATCTTCAAGTAGTTGCAGTCAAACACATCATGAGATACTTACAAAGCACTCTTAATCTTGGGCTCAATTAGGAGAAAGTTGACTTGGACTTACATGGGTACACAGACTCAAATTGGGCTGGAAGTGCTACTAATAGAAAAAGCACTTCAGGACTTTGTTTTAGTTTAGGCTCAACAATGATATCTTGGATATGCAGAAAGTCGACATCAGTAGCACAGAGTTCCAGAGAAGCTAAATACATTGCCATAGTAATGGCCTCTCGGGAAGCAGTTTGGCTCAAAAAGTTACTTGTGGGATTATTTGATCAACCCATAAATCCTACTATTATTCGTTGTGATAATCAAAGTTCCATCAAGCTTTTTGTGAATCCAATTTTTCATGACAAGTCCAAGCATATTAAAATTCCTTACCATTATGTAAGAGATATGGTAGATAGGAATACTGTAAAATTAGAATGCATTTGCACTGTAGATCAGATAGCAAATAATCTTACCAAACCTCTCTCTCGAGTGAAGAAAGATCACTTCAGGAAAAGACTTGGTATGGTTGAATTGTAATACATTTGTGTTCTTTAATTATTAATAATTTTAAATTAGAATTATTATTGTCGAGCTATTGACTATTATGTGCTTCACCATGTATATTCATTATTTAAGAGGTGACGATCTTTGAGATAATGAACACTTGTATAAAAGACAATATGAGAGATGACAATCTCCTAGATAATGTGTTGAATGGTAGAGAACTACTATCAGATCTAGATGAATTCAAGATCATGTTGTGATGTAGACATTTCTATGCCTATGAGTCACAACTTGAATAAAGAAAAAATTTAATCATTCTTCGGATTTTATCCTATG
This sequence comes from Cupressus sempervirens, assembly GCA_028749045.1. Classification (NCBI taxonomy): domain Eukaryota; kingdom Viridiplantae; phylum Streptophyta; class Pinopsida; order Cupressales; family Cupressaceae; genus Cupressus; species Cupressus sempervirens. The sequence goes on along the minus strand of CM053784.1, from coordinate 186,794,832 downwards.
TTTTGGTAGATCTTAACTCAGGATCAAGTTGTAATGTGGGACTGCCAATACCTATGAGTCACAACTTGGATAAAAGAAGAATTCAATCATTCTCCATATTTTATATTGTATATTGCATTCCATGCAATACTGTTGTCACAAGTATAAGTGATAGGTCATATCATAGGTATAGTAATATGACATAGTATCACATGTTCAATGATACCACATGCTTAGAAGATTCAGATAGATAGAGTATCAATCTATGCTTATTCATCTTAATTGATGATGCTAGATATGTTATCTATCAGAATGAATATCAAGTTAATAGGGAGTGTTAATTATGTTACTTCGATCTCATATTGATCAGATTTTACTGATTGTACAGATCATGTAATGCATGCATATCCTCATTGGATTTGCCTCTTTAATATGTCTTAGATTGGTAACCTTATTGGCAACCTTCCTGGGAGCATTTATTAATATTTCTTTGCATGATTGTTGTTAGTATATTTACTATCAAATTATGTTAACTAGGAGATGCCAACCTCATTGTATAATAACTAAGTTATATATAAGGGCCGACCTAGGAAGAGACATGTCCTTTCTAAGGACATGCCTCTTGGGTGCATTATAAATATAAGTTTAGAATGAGGTTAGAGAACACACAATACAAAATAAAGTTTACTGCTCTACATTACTACCTTATATGAATTATCGCAGAATAAGAACAATTCTAAAATTTAGATTATACAATTGAAGGCACTTCATATAAGTTTGATATAGAAGATCATCTTCAACAAGCAACTAAGAAGGTATTATTTCAATCTGATTTATAGCAGAATTTGCAGAAAATTTATAGAAACCATGTATCTCGCTTCCTAGCCCACTACTGCCGAATCCAACAGTCTTTCTGCCAACCTCTGGTGATGAAGCTTAAGTTTCTCCATGTAATGTCCCCGCTTTTTTATTAGGTTCGAATGCTGTAACTTGCAACCATTTGTCAGTACAATATCGAGAACTGTATATAAAACATATAAGCACTATTGGATTTAAGTAAATACTGATCTAAATACAACCCAAGCTACCCTTCCTAATCCTTCACAAGAGATCCTTGCTCCAATCACCTAACCCTCTGGTGAGGCTTTTATCTCGATTAGGTAATTATCATACAAAGAGCTTCTCCCTTAGGCCTCTTTGGGATCTCTAGTAACACTACTTGGTATAGATCCCACCTCTACCAAGTCTGTTATTCCTAACATATGCATATGCTTGACCACTACAATATATTACCTCTGAGAGATTCTCAACGAATCTCTCTCTAGGATTCCCTTTAAGGAATCTAACACACACTCTTGAATGCCCTCTATTCACTGAGTTCCCTTGACATTCAATTAAATGATCTCTACTAAGCTCTTACTCGTTTTTTTGTATAAGATATCCAATCCACCCATATCCAAGGGAATTGTCTGTTAGCATTCAAACTATTGATCTCTAATATTCCAATTTATCTTACCCTTAATGTTTCTTTTATTATTTGCGAATCAGTCTTCCATATGTATATATATATATGTCTCTATTGTCTAGCGGATTCTTGAGGTAATCTGAGGTTATCCCAACTTCCTTACTATCTTGGCCCAATCCCTTCTCAGTATGCTTATAATGGTGACAAGAATTTCTAAAAATACGATGCAATTTGCAAAGTTTAGCTCGTGCTCCTAGCCTCGATTGCTATTTACGATGTCTAGATTGCTAAGGGCTACATTGTGATGTCTGCATTTGTAGCTTCTCCAAAAATAGATATGTCACATATGGTTTGAATGTCTACCTTGCATATATCCCCTAAATGTGTGAATAATCTATCTTCATTGCTTGTATATTAGTTGGTGTTGGTCGTACTTGATAACCTCGATGCTTGTATTGCCTCTATCCTTAATTACCAAAACATATGTCGAGGTCCCTTTGTTCTGTATCATTATGGCATCCTACTTACAAATTTGTGGTTGATTGCTGAATATTCACCTTTTGTTGACTATTGCGTTCGTATGGTTTGAAGTTCTTCATGTTGGGAGGATTCACGTGTTTGCCCACTTTGCATACCCATCTCCTTCAATTGCTTATCTACCAATACCATACATCGTACAACTCTCGGGAATCCGCCGTACGACCTTGTTTGCATCCACTGTACAACACTATTTTCATCCACCATACGGCCTAACCTTATGGCCATTGTGTCGCTCCTTCCTCCTCCGTACAACCATTGAGTTCCCCCTCGTACAGTCTTTCCACTGTACGGAATCCACTGTCCACTATACAAGTGACTACACGCCGTACAGCCTCCCCATCCTTGGTGTACGATCGGCTGCCATCTTCACACCATCACTTCATACAATCACATAGACACCGTACGACCTCAAGTTGGCATCCAAACATCAACTCCAATCTTACTCTACTGCCCTCCAGAATCGTAAAGAGTCATTGCGTGGGTTAGAACACTACATCCACTACATCAACTATAGGCAGATTATCAACTCACTTATTGCTCCAATATTATTGACATAATGCTCCAACAAATGTTATTTAAACCTGTTGCTACAGTGGCACAAACAGTACTACATGAATAGTGTCGTGTGAAGAGTGTCATGTGAACAGTACCCACGTAAATAGTGTTGCTACAGTATTTTGTCTTTCGAACAGTCCAATATCTGCATAAAATCATTCCCTCAAAGAAGAATAAGCGTCAAATGAGTAATGAAGAAGATATGAACAAACATCAAATCTGTCTGTACCTAGAAATGCACCCAATCTACCTAATAATGAAGCTGATAACAATGGATTTCAAAGGCCAAACCCCAAGGGAATGACACCTAGAATGTAACAAGAGAGGATAGACGTCCTCTAATGACAAGAACGGTTCTGTAACTCACACATCAATTTTCTTCTCATATTCAACCTTGCCGGATGAAGCCACCAATGCTCCCTTTTATTCTTTCTGCAAGAGTTGACTCAACTCTCATGAGCAATGTGGGATAAAAGATGTGCAATATAAAACATATTAAAATATTCACTTATGTCTCCCTTAGGCACCCTTTTGATTTGCACACATCCCAATAAGATTTAATATTAAAGTAACACTTAAATATTTTACAGCTAAAATATATGTTACTTTAATGATACTTTAGGCATTAAAATATATAAGTTATCAGACTCTGAACAACACGAGTGATAGCTCATCAGAAAGCTCTTGCCGAAGAGTATCAAATTCAATCACCAAAACTAACCTCCCTATGTCCTGCTGACTTACTAAAAATAGTAAGTATGCCTGAGACTAAGCAAATTAATTCCGTTTTGGCCCAAGATGGAGATAACTCGGCCAAAACACTCTAGGATCCCTTTAAACCCTTCGTTAGCCCTCAAGAGCATGTAGAACTAGGCTAACGCACACACACTTGGTCAACTACTAAAGTGGGGACATTACAGATAATTTGTTGGCCTCCTACTTTGTATCCCTTCAGGTCTTCAACAGCTGTTGGATTCTGAATTCTAGAAACACCTTAGTAGCTTGAGCTTACCTTCTTCCTAGAACTGTTCTAACTACTGTTACTCTCGATCCAATTTTGTTCTCCTCGTACTCACATCTACTTCGTCACTTTGCTTTGTGAGATATGTTGATCAACTTCATGCTGGAACTTCAAATATGGGACTTATTCCCATTAGCATCTATATGTCTAGCCACCACCCGTCTTGTTAGTTGGGAGTTCTATAATCTTTGTACAACATAGCTTCATTCATCAGATGACATTTACCACATTTTTGCTACCCCAAACAGCCCCTTGCTGCTTTTTTTTCCTTACCTCATAATTGGATGGGTTTGGTTGCATCGTTTAGTAGCCTTGATAAATCTTTGGAGTCGTGTATCCTATTCAATCCTGACAAGACATGACTATAGACAATGCCAGCTGGGCTTGCATTCTCTTGTATTTCTTCTTCAAACTGGTCTCCTAGGAGGCTCACAGTGATTCAGTTCTCCCCAATTCAAATTACCTTGGGCATTCCTTATAATATCAATAATAGAAAAAATTTTGAGAATTCTACGCTTCTCCAACAACAGTTATTATTTTCTCAAGATTATTCTCTTGTCTCTTTGCCTCATTCCTTTATACATGGGGTTTATGTCAATACTTCATAGACCTGGCATTGACATTTATTTCAATGTTGAAAATAGTAACTTCCTCGACAAAACTTTGAATTACAGACGTCCAAACAATCCTACACAATAAATTTGTTCCTCCTTTTTTTTTCTTCTCCCCTCACCTACCTATTCTGAGCATATCCTCCACACTGCAAATAGAAACTGATCCAACGAGATTGTGATTTTCAGAAGTCGAGCCAGTTCCTGCAAAAATCAGAACTTTATATTCATCTCCATTTTCTCTGCCAAAATTTCTTCCCCATTCCTTAACGATAATCTTTTGTTTCATCTCCTTTCCCAAAAGTAACTAATCCAGATCTTCTAGCATTGTTTTCCTCCATGTAACTCCTCATTTTGTCTTTATCACCCCTTTTTTCAAAAGAACATATATTAATATGTGCTAGAATATAATTTCTTCAAATTATATAAAGAATATATATATATATATATATATATATATATATATATATATATATATATGTTTTTATATTTATTAAATACTCAAGGAAGTATTTAGTAATATTTTTTCTTTTAAACTCAAAGACCAAGAGGGGACATTATAGTTTGTTTGATCAAAATGTATTTATTACACCATAAGATAAGATAAGATAAGATAATGATATTAATGTCCAACAAAAGACCAAAAAGAGGTCTATGGGACTGCAAAATTACAAAAATGAGGCTAACACCAGCAAGAACACACAAAGGTGTTTGAAAGAAACAAGATAAAACTAAAACAACCACCAAAGAAGAGAGACAGAAAGAACACTAAGAGAAACTAGGCATCTTTCCTAGGCGAAGAGAAATCAGTCACAGAATGTTGTCTCTAGCTACTCGCAAAGGAGTGTTGCTGGTGCAAATAACCGGAATGGGATCTGACACATCTGGAAGGCCCGGTAGATCTACTAGAGCTAGAAGGCCTTTTCACATCACGCAAAGGAGATGATGGTGTAAAGAAGGTAGTGATAAGCTGAGTGGACAAGTGCCAGTAAGGAAGCAATGATTGGATCGTGCTATCACGAAGCATAGTGGCCTCACAAAGATAAAGTGCAAGACATCGCTCATCATAGTAGGTGAAGAACTCATAGAGAAGCACTCCCAAAATAGATAGAAAAATCTCCCTTTGATCTCGTAATAAATAGGGCATCGGAAAAGGAAATCAGCCTCAGGCTCCACATCCCCTAAAGTGCAAATCTTACAGAGCCGCTCCACCCTATCAATATGGTGATCAGTCTGAGCCCGAAGATGGTGAGAGCCAACTCTGAAAACCCAAAGAGATGCACAGGGCATGAGACCACTACCGAGACAGGTAGCTAGGTCAGACAATAATCCCATCAGAAATATCCAAAAAAGTGCTCCGCGTAAAAGGACATCTATAGGTGTAACCCTCCAGGAGGGTTAACCCAAGTAGTGGCAAAGTATCGTCTATAAATGTCAAGTCAGACATGCTCATTCAACTCCTGACGAGAGGGGAGAAGATGAGCCGAGGCATCCAATGAGAACTAAAAAGGGGGGAGATGATCAATGTCAATCCCAATCAAACCCAGCAAAGAAAGAGCCTGTGCATACCAATAACGTGCACGAGAACCAGACTCAGCACTCACAGTAGAGACAGATGAGCAATAAGCTAAATAGGAGTAACAGTCACGACCAACAGCATTGTCCACAAAACCCCGAAGTCGGTGGAGGAACCAAACCAAATCAAAAATAGCCACAAGACTGAAAGGATGAACACCAAACTTAGCAAGAATGGTACTCTAAGAAGTGAACCTAAGAAGAGAAGGGCCCCAAACCACAGACCCATAAAGAATAGTCAGCCGCACAAGAGAATCAAAAAGACATAACTTGGACGAGGCATCCTGAAAATGATGTTTGAAACATTGTTTCTCAAGTAGAGCAAGAGAACCCATACCCTTATTGACTCTGGGTTGAATAGCTGGTCTCATACTGAAACATGAACAAGAAAATATAACCCTTAGATACGTGTAAGATGAAGTGGTCTCAATCTCCTGGCCTTGGAAAACATAATGAAGATGAGAAGTCTTTAAACAATTAAAGACTATGACCCGAGTCTTACCCAGGTTAACCACAAGCTGTCGCTGATTACAACAAGAAGCTAAGACACCAAGAAGTCTTTGTAATCTGTCTGGAGAGGAAGCAAGGAGAGCCACATAGTCCGCAAAAACGAGGATGGAGATCAGAACATGGTGAAGATAGCAGCCATCCTCAGGGAGCGAAGACTTCAAGAGGAAGTCCTCAAGCTCATCAATATATAACTTGAACAAAGTAGGGGAGAGAGGGCATCCCTTCTTAACCCCAAAGGTACTATGAATCGGATCCGAGAATCTCTCAGGAGTCTTGAATCTACCAACAACAGTCTCATAAAGTCTCATAATAGCAGTATGCAACATATCAGATATACCAACCTCTCTAAGTCTCTCAAACAGAGCCACCCTAGGAACAGAATCGAAAGCTTTGCAAAAGTCAACAAAGCAATAGTAGACCTTCTCCATCTGTGTCTGGCCTCCTCAATAATAGCCCGTAAGGTGAAGATGTCATCCATAGTCTAATAATCTACCCGAAAACCAGCTTGACCTCTAGCCCTACAACCTATCCTATCAAGCTCCTCAGAGAGCATAGCATTAAGTGTTGTCGCATATAGTTTGGTAAACGTGTGCCCAATCATGATGGTTCTGTAGTTCCCCGGATCAAAGATAGGGCCGGTCTTATTAATAGGATAAATCAGATCCCTAGACCAAGAGGTCGGAAACCCAGAGTGGATCACTTTGTTAAAAGGAATAGAGAGATAGGGATCCAGAACTGAAGCACTGAACTTGAAAAGCTCAGCCTGGAAACCCTCCTCATCAGCAGCTCTACTATGCTTCATGGATCTGATGGCCTCATAAATGTGGGAAGGGGTGAAACAGCGGGAAAAAAGAGGCAAAGAGGGGTGGATAGAAGGCTGCCCAAGAATGTCATAAAGAGCCATAGTGTGCAAGGTAAGAGTGCGGAAGTTGAGGGTGGAGGGTAGAGGAGAACTATGGGGGAAAAGAGTGTGCCAAAAGAGTTGGGGGTTGCAGATCAGAGTGAAGCAAAGGGATTTGCACTTAGAAGCAGCGAAGGAACGCTTCTTACTCAAAAGAAAGCGGAGATAGGATGAGCAGATGTGGGCAAAGTCAGTAGAGCGAGCCTCAAAAGCGGAACACATAAAACAATGGGAAGATTTGAAATCCAAATCAAACCATTGGTTCATGGGGCAATGCTTACGACGTTTGCTGCGAAGGAGCAAAGGAGGACGATGAAGAATAGAAAGGATGGCAAACTCATGGATAGTAGATGCAAGCAAGTCAAACATGGAGGAGGCCTCGCACGAGTCTAAGAAGCACAAAGGGTTAAGGAGTCTTGAAAGATGAGCGGAATAGAGCTCATAATAACCGTCAAGAAAATGGAAGCGAATGAGCGAGTGAGTAGTGGTAGATGAAAGATGAGGTGACTAGAGGGGGGGTGAAGGAAGAAGAGGGGCAAGGCAAATATGGATACTGAGGAGAGCATGGTCCGCCAAAGGAAGGCACAAGATGGTGAAGCTTCAAATGTAGGAGATGAGGGAGGCACAGACAAGAACACAATCAACGACACTAGTACCCCCACAATGAGGCCAACAAGTAAAGGACTCTGATCCGAGAAAGCAAGAAAGGCCGTTTAAGATCACAAAGCCGCAACAAATGTTTGTCATACACTGATAACAGCCCAAGAGCATCCTCAGAATATCGTTGAAGCCCTAAAGAAGTGGGATCAATCTCCATGGAGTGAGTAGAATCTGAACTACGATGTTACATCCCAATTTTTGACCTAGCTTGAAATATAGATGTTGAAGTTCACATGAAGTCAGTTGGCAATTTAATTTGATATAATCTGGCGAAATGGTAAGATAGTTAGTTGTTAGGATTTCAAGTGAAGATGGCATGCCGGTTATTCATTAATCGCAGGGAATAATGACTGATGTGATGATTTATAATTTATAATTTAATTATAGAGGAATTCCTTGCAGGGTGCTTGTCGAAGGGGTGGAAGCATTGTCAGAAAAGAATTAGGCAAGGCATCACCATCACTGAGCAGATGGGTAAAAAACCTAACCAATATACATCTACTGGACTTGCATGAGTTATTTAATAATTTAATTAATAAATTAAGTTTAAATATAAAACGTACCTTAAAGGACTTTTATTTTTCGTCATATTATTTTAATAATAATTTATATACGTGCATTTAATTAATAAAATGATTTTTGGTACCATTATAATTTAATAATTAATAAAATAATTGTTGCTTGTACTTATAAGATTTTAATAACATTAGAATTATAATAAAATTATTATAATTCTCGAAGTATAACTTTCCAACTCTATTCTCCCAATTTAATATTATTTGTTTTTAAATGATAACACTTGACATTATTGATCGATTTAAACATTTGGCAATTTGAGTTTTAAATTTTAATCTTTCCAACTTCTTTTTCTTATTTTTAAATTTGAATTTTTGTGATGTATTTGTATAGTCATCTTGGGAATTCGAAGGGCTTTCTTATAAATCAATGGGAGCCGGAAAGTCATTGTTCATCTCTTATGAAAGCCGTGGAATATGATCTTGTAACCGAAGGAAGCCAAAAGGTATGGCCGTAACTTTAAAATAAAACCATCAATGTAACTCGGCATAAAAGGGGGCGTAATCGACTTTCTTTCATACATCAACTTTCATCGATTTCCTTGCTAGTAATATTCTATAGATACGTTTTTAATAACTTTCCTCCTTGGTAAAAGATAATATATGTTAGCTTTGTCATATCTGGCACCAATGCTCGATTCCATATTTCCTTTGTTTTACTTTTCCTTCTGAATACATCCTTGCCCTGCTACGGTGTTGATAGCACCCAGTTTGTATTTATTTTGTATTTTGACCCAAGAGCAGCTATAGATAGTTCAAAAGGAGATGACTGGAAATAAGAGAAGGCACTTCGATTGCAGTACTGTGGGTGTGTCATGTAAGGAGACATGCTTATTTCTTCCATTCTTACTATGCTTAACAGAGCTGACTGTGAGTTATTTTTAAAAGTTCCAAGTTCCAGATTTTGTTTTAAGCATGCCACCTTCAATATGTTTCAGACCAATTAAAGACTTCTTAGAGTCAGTCCCTACATTTTTTGTGCCATGTAATTAGGCAGGGACCTGATTTAAATTCAATCTCCCTGTCCAATAAATGTTTTGAATTAGTCGTATGTCTCAAAGAATAGATTGCAACCAGGATTAATAATCTTTATGAATAACCTCTGAATTTCTTCATAAAACCTTTATTTCTATTCTTTTCAAAATAAGTTTTTATGACTGATAACTGTAATGAGAGCACCAAGAGATCACCCAGCTAAATCCCTGATTGAGGTGATGAAGGTGTGGGTTATGCAAATAAAATTCCAAACGCAAGCTGTGCATGAGAAATCCTATAATTGAATTGTGCATATGAATTCCTTGTTTCATCTGATTTGTAAATAATAGTTGAAGCCGTATGCCATAGAACAATTTTAATCGTGAAAGATCAAACCGACTACCATGATGATTTGAGTCTGAATCAATTTATATTTATAATAGAAGATGTCATAAGACAGTAAATCGTACTTGGATGGCCTTTCCTTCATAGGCAAATTCAACATTCAAATTTGAATTAATGATTGATACTAAGATAAGTCAATGGACCAAAGTACCAATGTAAATCACCAAGCTAAGAGTCAGATTAGGGTAATTAGGTACATGTCATATCAGTAAAGACTAAATGTTCAGGCACCAAAGAAATCACCAGCCTAATGGCTTGATTATGGTGAGGAGGTGTAGATGAACTTGTGAAAAAGAAATGCAAGAATGAAATCAATAATCTATGCATTCATATATAAACAAACTAATATTTATTAGCTCATGCATATTCCTGATATGGTGATCTCTTGTTGCCAAGTAGTATGTCGTGTTATATATCATGATGCACAATGGATTGAATGATGTTCCCTATCAATTCCGGGTAGGGAGGGCCTTTCTCGTTAGAAATCATGTGGGGATATATTGTGGTCCAAGGTTGGGTGGTAAAGCCCCTAACAATGTTTCACCTCTCTCAAGCTGTCGGATATGCGTTAGAGAGAGATAAGCCATGCATTCAATTGTTTATCAGAAACAGGTATTATCATTTTTGTTTATGAGAAGGTAAGATTTAATTGAAGTATTTCATTGTTATCATCATTTTACTTTCATATAAATGAATATTGAATATAAGTATTTATCTGATCTTGAGATATAGTCACAGATAAGCAATCGAAGGAAAAGAAATCCAAAGCCCTAATTGATTGTGTGATAGCTGGAACCTTAATTGATACAGTGGTATTGGAAGCCCTAACTGAATCCGTGGTATCGAAACCCCTAGTTGAATCCATGGTCGCGAAAGCCCTAAATTGAATTCGTCGTCGCGAAAACCCTAGATAGAATCCGTTGTCGCGGATGCCCTAATTGAATTTCATGGCCATGAAAGCCCTAAGTGGTAAAGCGGTATCAAAAGCCCTAAATAAACCAATGGTAATTGATGCCCTAATTGGTAAGATGATATGTGATGCCCTAATTTAAATTATAGTTGTAATCATCAAATGATTTTTGAGATAGCAGTCGATTTGAGAAATTGTTATAGTGTATTTGTGGACTAACCCGAGTGGTTGCAAAAGCATACTTATATGATTTTCAGTCTCAATTTTTCAAGGTATGTGATTTCAATTTCTGAAGTAATTTCATTAAAAGGTATTTCAAGTATTTAGTTAAGAAGTTTTATTTAACTGACTTTAACGGTAATCTTCTTCACATGAACATGAATGATGTAACTGCCTTCTTATGATATCGAAGTTATAACTCTATTTTATGTTTATGTTAGATGTTAATTTAGACCCGAAAAATCCAGTTGTTACATGCAATCATAAAGTGGAGTCTGGAGTACTCTAGTTCTCACATTGAAATCCCTAAGAATAATAATGTCCTCTAAAGCAGAAAACTGAGAAATCGTCTCGCAAAGGTCGATAAAAGGGTCTCCATCATCGGTACCATGAATAGCATAGTGAGAGGAAGACGGTGGAAAATAACAAGATGCCAAATAAAGCTCTCTCTAATGGTGACACTTACGATCAATGCAGACACACATAAATTTGGCAAACAAATCTGAGTGTACAATAGAAGTGCCTCTGAAAATCTCTTCCTTAATCAAATAGGCTACACCACTAGAGCCTCATACCCCACCAGAAGCACAAACCTCCTCACGACAAATAGATAACCATTGATAACTAGTAATATCCAGAAGAGGATGCATAGGACTCTCATGAGTCTCGATAATGACAAGAATATCCACAGATCCCAAAGCATCACATAGAAGACCAGGTAATGACCATAACGATCCATTATAGTTCCAGCAGTTAACAAGAAGGGAGCAAGTGGGGGTCTCCCTCTTGTCCGACTGCTGGTGGGACTGTCATTTGGCCTTTGGGGGCCTATCTCTCTTCCCAACCACTAGGGGGAATCTCTAATAATTGCTTTCAAATTCTTGATAACTGTCCATTTGCTAGCCCACCTCGCCTCTAAAACAATACCGCGAGCATGTTTCAGCTCTGCAACCTGAGCCTTCGTGAGATCTTCATCTAAGAAAATCTTGGAAGGGAGAGAATAATTTCCTCTTAGCACGGAGAGCCCGAAGCCTATCAACAAGTAAGAAAAATATAATGAATAGAATGTCACTATGTCCAAACAAGCACATATCTAACGTGATATCCGTAAGACCAAGATGATCACAGAGGAAAGAGCGTCCATCAGCAAGAGGATCTGAGGTAGAGGGGAGTCCACGAATGCGCAGATTGAGCTCACGAACCCGTCTCATTCTCTCATCCTCAATCTTACCTTGTAGCATTTTGTCAATACTAGCCAAAGGTGTGGAATCTGAGCTACTACAAAGGGAGGCCCAAGACTTGACTTTCATTTCAGTTTTAGACACAAGAGAAGAGTGTTTAGCTGCCATAACAGATTGTTGTTCTTTGATTGTATCAAGTCCCTCCAGCTGTGCAATAATGGAAATAATATTGGTTTACAGGCCCACTGTCTCAGTGGTGAAAGTATCTGAGAAGGTTTGGAACCGAGCCGAATTGGAGACTGTGACACTCAAGTTCAGAGATGGTAACCGTTAGGAAGGTAACCTGCTCTCTCAGTTGCAAATTATCTAATTCCAGTTTAGAAATCCTGTCACATAACCTTTGATACGTGAGGAGTTGCTGGCCATGGGTTGAATCACTACTGTCTGCCATATCCGAGCAGAAAAACCACAGCCCAGTAAGCAAATAAATGCAAAAGAGGAACCCCGAAACCCACTGAAGACTGTCAGAGAAGCATGCAAAACACAGTAACCCTACAAAGAAACCTGCACACGGAAGAGAGGAGCAGAGAGGGCACAATCACGGCCAGAAAATGCAGAGCACCCACTCATCACAAACAAAGCAGCAACAAACACAGATAGAAAGTCACAGGCGGAGCAACCACTGATAGCAATCGCCGGCATTAATGGAAACAGAAACCAGGGATAACCTATCTTACACAGAAACACCAAGCTCCAGTCGCATATCCCGTCGCAATAGTCGCAAATCAAACGCGTGAACAATAAAGACAGTCAATGCGGAAGGCAACACACACCAATAAAATAATGGTATCCCGTCAAACACACAGCAGGAGAGAGGAAGAAAAGTAACCCGACCACCAGCAAAATGCGACCACTAAAAACGAAAGCAAAGTGCCTTCAAACGACGACCACCGGCAGCAAACACCATGAATTTGCAGACCATAATGAAATGCTAACAATTTTCAGATTTTGAAATTATCATTCAGATTGATTTTGATACCATCATATATAAGCACGAGTGTTCAACTGTAAAAGAAACTTAATGATTAATATCTAGATATATTTTAAAATTTAAGTATTCCTTTTACATGAATTGTCTTCTTCAGACAGACTTCAAATTTTTGCTCCTCACTTTAAGATCTTGATGCACTACTCAGTGAATCATAGAAATAAAATAAAGTAGGCTCGTCAAAAAGAATCTACAAACTGACATGAAGGAACACAAAATTATTAGCCTTCAAACTACAAGAAGGGCCATTAATAAACATAAAGTAATCAAACCTTATTTGAAGAAAGTTGGAAGGAAAACAGAAAAATTCTGGAAGAAGCTCCTTTAGATCAGCAGCATTACTGAGTACATTCTCCCAAGATTCTTCCATGCTAACAAAAAGCCGATCTGGTGCATCAAATCGACCATTCTGCAATAACAGAAAATCATGACTAAAATTTATACATGCTAATCAATGTTGAAATCCCTATTCGGTAAGTCAGTTGTAATTGACATTAAATTTATTGGAGAGTCTAAAATCATAGATCTGGAAGTAAATGTAAATGCTAAACATTAAGGAAATAGCTAATTCAAAGTTGCAAGAGCACTATACTCAATTGATACTCATATTGACTGGCAGCTGGTTGTTTCTCAATTGGGATAAGCTTGCCATTGACAGCTCAATCAAGTCAAAAGTGAATGAAATTATTAAAATATGAGAGCTTAATATAGAATATCACAGTAAGAAAGCATAAACATTAATCACTGGAAAAGGCACTTGCCATTACATTTTAAGCTAACTACTTGTGAATGATTAACATGAGAAATTTTAGCCTTTAAGTTATTATTGGTGTTAAAATATGTAATGTATATGAAGCTAGCACCTGATATCCGTTTAGGAAACCTCTAATATTTTCCTTGTAGCACATTACCATGTGTTAAAAAAATATTGTACTCTGCACAAGTTCCAAGTTAAAATAGAGCAATTTCATCAAATATCTCAATTTATCTTTTATTAATAAGAATGGTGTGTGGTAATTTTCATATATAGTGTATGATATTTCATGTTCAATTTTTTTGGGGTGTTTCCTTATGCAACCTTTTGTAATGAGTCCTGCTGGCTCTATGCTGGTTATTGCTTTTTGCTTTTGAAAAGTTTGCAATTTTTTTGTGTTTTTAATATATATGTTTTTCTTTTTGAAAATTACAGAGATAATAATTACAGTGCATGGAAATTGCCAAAGTAATTCTGTTCAGCTTTGCACACTAAACTTATTCATTTCAAATTTTCAAGCAAAGACCACAGTGCAAGGAAGATATGATATTTGTAACAATTCATTTCAGGAACTTGTAATGGAACCTATTCCTGAAACAACTTTGCCAATTTATATGCAAATTTTCACAGGGAACTAATCACCGTAAAATATTATTAGCAAGCTGAAATTTTACTGGAGATACCTGGTGGTGAATTGATGCAGCTGTTTGAACTTCCTAATTGCAGGTTGTGATCTTGTTAATACAACTTCAGCGCTGTTGAATATGAATGAGTCATTTTTTATGAGGTGTCTCCGCACACCCTAACCCTCTGTCAATTCCCACACAGCCATGCTGTGGCTTTTCCTGCAATCCAACAGCAGTCAAATCATTTCCCATGTACTGTAGCTGGGCTGAGAAAATGATTTCTACGCCTTCACTCCAAATGCTGAAGGAATATATAATTCCAAACCCCCACGTCAAGAACCTCTTAACACAAATTATGCAATTGATCATTATAAAGTTTTCAAAATTCTGACTCCAACGCAACTTGAACGGGCAAAATAGGAGTTTAAATGCCAAAGTGACCAGTCAAACTTTGGTTCACCCAAGTATAAAGGCCGTCAAAAAGATGTAAAAAGATCATCCCCCCAAAAAGTGGTCAATATTAGTCTTAAATTAAAGAGCCCATCAAGAGCTTTCTAACGGCATTCGTTTTGTCGAAAATGAAGTTCATATGTGAAAGTTATTGTCGTTTGAAGTTAGAGGAAAGAGGCAAGTTTTGATGATGTCAGCATAATGATGTGGCAGCTTGAAACTTGGTTGCAACAAAATGCCAAATTTGGAATTCGAACCCATGATTAATAACCTACCAGCCATCCGCTCTAGCCGCTACACCACACGTCATCCTTGCTATTAATAGGTGCCATTTTTGTTAAACATCGTTTGAACCACTTGTTTCTATTAAAAGGGGGCCAGCACGAGTGGAACTCCCGACCACCAGCCTCCTAAAGGGGAGTATGACCATTGCGCTATTATAAGCACTTTAGTTTATTTTGGATGAGATGACATCTAAATTGTACCTATCCCGCCAACCTTATTTAAATAAAGTTATTTGTTAAAAACAAACCCCTAATTTTGGAGTGAAGTCATAACCAAAAAAATGATGAAGGGGTAAATATGAAGATGAAGTTGGTTAAAGGCAATTATTTTGTAATTATATGTTTTAGCCTAATTATGGCTAATTTTATGTATAGAAGAGGGTATTAGGCCTTTGAAAAGGCATCCAGGTGAAGAGGAGATTATGAACTTGAAGGCTTCTTGATAATTCCTATACATTAGAAAAATATTCTTTTATTGTGCTTGAAGGGAAGGTCTTGTGAACACTTGTAAATTCGTAATTGATATTTTGGAGCTAATCGAATTGGTCGCCTTATTGGAGAGGGACCCAAAGACGTAGTTTGACCCTCGGATGAACTCCATTATCAATTGTGTTTTGTTTTCTATCTCTCTACTCTTTCTTTCAATACATTACCTTATTGTGATTTGCTCATTTAATCATTTTAACTATGTTAAATTATTTAATTATGGATTTGAATTAACTTTATGTAATTATGTTAAGCATTCCTCTGTAAGTATCCTAGATCCTAATCAAATCAAGTTTGGTATCAAAGCTCTTGTGTGACTAGTATTGCAGATTTGAATGCTAACAAAATCAAAGATTCAACAAGGCGAAGGAAAGATCAACAAATACAATCCTGAGATCCGGAAACGAAGAACTAATCCACCGTCACAGGTGGGAGATAAAGGTGGTGGACAAGGTTCCGAAGATAAGAGTATCCAAAAGACTCTTTAGAATTTACAGTTTTAGTACAAGAAAGAGAAAAAAAAGATGCAAAGACATGTAGCTCGTGAGGGCTAAGGGAAAAAGAAAGGAGGTGATCGTGATCTTCCAAACACACCTCCATCTTCTCCTTCTACCCATTCTCAGTCTTCTAATATTTTTCAGGGTGGTAATAAGCCTAGGATAAAATTGGATGTAAAGTTTGACTTACCAAAGTATTGTGGGGAGTTGAACGCTGAGAAATTAGATGACTGGATTCAACAAGTTGAAGTCTATTGTATAGATCAAAACCTCTTAATTTATGCTGATAGAATTCAGTTAGCTACTCTTCGGTTAGGAGGTATAGCTCTAACTTGGTGGGAGAGTAGAACTCGAGATGAAACTTCACATCATGGTAGGTTCAATTTGTCTTGGTCAGAATTTGTTAGTGCTCTTAAGAAGCAATTCTATCCCCTAGGCCATATGCAATAGTTAATGATGAACTGGCAACGTTTTAGGTAAGGGATAAGTTTGTCTGTCCAAAAGTACACCCATAAATTTCAGAAAAGGTCCATTTCATTAAATGTTCCATTGTACAGCCAGGATACTTTACTTAAGTACATAGGTTGTCTTCACTCTTACCTTAGACATTCCATTTTGGTTTTGAATCCATGTAATCTAGATGAAGTATGTGTACAAGTGACACATTTAAAGTCATGGGGTAAGGGTACTTTCATTGATAAGGTCGATAAGAAGCCATCTAAGTTTGAAGGTAATTCCAAAGAAAAGGGAAGGGGAAAAAGGCAGCTACAATGAAGAAAGAGGGTGAAAAACCCCCATGCTCACATTGTAAGAAAGAAGGCCATGATGATTCTAAATGTTGGAAGTTGCACCCAGAAAAGAGGCCGAAGCAATATGATGGAAACAAAGGCAAACAAAAGATTACTGTTATAATTCAAAAGGATCTTGGATCTAATTCCGGAGATGAGACAAAGATCGTTGCTATCGGGATCCAAGGTAAAGGAAAAGGTATATATATCTCTTTCTCCAACTACAAGTTCTTCAAATATACATGCAAGTACAAGTAAAGAAACTTCTCCTAAGAATGATAAGCAAAGCAATGAATTATTTCATATTTGGGTTCTTATCAAACATACTAAGGTTGATATTTTGTTTGATATGGGTTCTCAAGTTAATTTGATATTTGAAGAAGTTGTTAAAAAGCTTAACTTGACTGCAATGCCTCATCCAAAACCATATCCTCTTAAATGAGTTTGTAATGATGCACAATTACAAGTAAATAAGCAATGTAATTGAGATTTGCTACCATTACAAACTTTGTAGATGAGGTAGAACCTAATGTAGTCCCTTTAGATATTTGTGGTCTTGTACGTGGGAGTCCATACCTGTATGATCGACAAGCTATCTTTTGTAGAGGGGAGAACAAAGTATCATCTTTTTAAAGATAAGTTTGAATACATTGTACAACCATATAAGATAAAGACTAATCTTTCACTAGTTAATGCTGGTCAAATGAAAAGGTTAGTCAATTCCAGTAAGAACTTTGTATTAATGCTTGTAAAAGCCAAAGAAGATGAAACATCTAAGGCATTCACGGGGTGTGATCCTAAACATAAGTCTGAAATGGTCAAGGTTATTTCTGCATATGAGGACTTGTTTCAAGAACTAAAAGGATTGCCTCCTAAGAGAGAGATACAACATGAAATTTAGTTACAGCAAGATGTGCCACGTTCTAATATCGACATGTATTGTTTATCAGTTCTGCAAAATGAAGAAATTAAGAACCAAGTTCAGGAGCTAGTTGAGACAGAAGTTATCAGTACGAGTACTTCTCCTTGTTGTTGCCCTATTGTGTTGGTTCCAAAGAAAGATTGGACTTGGTGAATGTGCATAGACTATAGGGCTCTGAACAAGATAACGGTAAAGAACATGTATCCTCTTCCTAGAATAGATGATTTACTTGATCAGTTGAAACATGCAATTTATTTCACTAAGTTAGACTTGCAAAGTGGATATCATCAAATTTGAATTGTAAAAGAACGATATCTTGAAAACTACTTTCAAGACAAAATTGGGACTATTTGAGTGGTTGGTCATGCCCTTTGGGCTTTGTAATGCACCAGCTACATTTATGAGTCATGAATGGTGTCTTTCATCCCTTTATTGATAATTTTGTCATAGTCTATTTCAAGGTATTTTTTAGTGGCTAATATTTGCAAATTGGCTAATTTTAGAATTTTTTGGCTAGTAATTTGGCTAATAATTTAAGATTTGATACAACCTAAATCGCCATAGTTTTATAAAATTTAGTTCTAGAATATTTAAAATCGCTCAATAATTTATTTTATTGAAAAATTTAAACTCAAATATTTGCCATAATATTTGTTACATGATTAGATTTGAGTCACCTAAACATAATTTATTATTGGAGAAATTAAATTGATTTGATCAATAATTATCATAATTATTAGTTACTTTAGGGATATATCACCAATATTTAGTTTTCACTATTGATTTAAAGTATATGTAACGATCCTCATAATATTCCACGAGGTAAAAAAATGTTCAATTTTGATTTGGAATATTCCATGGTGATTGATGAACTTCCTATTATTATTGAGATTCACCAATATTTTATATTAAAAAATATGATTTGAAAATAATCGCGAATTAACCATATTTAGAATAAAAAATTGAGACATTTGCCAATAGAAATAATTTTGTTTTTTCAGAATAATGAAAGATTTGCCAATATTTTATATCTTTTTTTGGAGGTGGCTTTCTTATAGTTTACGCTAGTCTCTTTAGATGATATCCTTATATTCAATAAGTCTTGGGATGATCATGTAATTCATGTAAAAAGAGTCTTGGATGTATTGAGACGAGAAAAACTTTATGTAAAGATGTCTAAATGCAAATTTGTGAAGACATTATTACTGTAGGCTATGTTGTAGGGAATGGTCAATTCAAAGTAGACCCGACAAAGGTCGAACATATTGTAAAATGATCTAAGCCAAGTATAGTTACAGTAGTCAGATTTTTCTTAGGTGTAATTCAATACTGGAGGAAGAACATTGCAATCTTCTCTTATATTGCATCACCATTGCACACATTAACCAGTGCAAAGGAAACTTTTCAGTGGGGAGGCCCACAGCATAACGCTTTCGACACTTTGAAGGAGAAGTTGAGCACTGCACCAATTTTGGCTTTACCACATTTACATCAACCATTTCAGATCAACGCAAATGTGAGTGGATTTGCCATGTGAGCTGTACCTTGTAGTAATGCAAGGAGGTGAACCAGCCTACTACCACTCTAAAACTTTTCCAAGAGTAGTAACTATCCCACTTATGATAAGGAACTTCATGCTTTAGTTCAGAGTATTAAGAAATGGAAATGCTACTTAATGCGGAAAGAAACTATAATCCACACTGATCACTAGCCACTTCAATATTTGCACTCACAATCTAAGTTGTAACAAAGTAGGCACTTTAGGTGGATGGGTTTTCTACAACAGTTTCATTCGGTAATTAAGTATAAGAAGGGTGCCCATAACAAAGTAGCAGATATGCTCTCTAGGCCTCCTATTAAGAATGCTTTGGTAATCCTTAAGAATAGTTCTATGGTTCATGAAAGTTTTTAGGAACAATATGCTAATGATGAGAACTTTAAAGATATCTATGCAGCTTTAATCCAGGGTAAACATGTAGAAGAGAAAAGTTACAATGCGCATGATAACTTGTTGTACCACTTGGGAAAACTATGCATTCCTAAAGATGAACAGGCACATACAATCCGAGAAGCACATACCTCTTTGACTGCAGGACATTTCAGGGTAAGTAAGACATTGGCTCAATTGCAAAAATATTGTTACTGGCAAACCAAGTAACAAGAAATTGGGTTTGTACACACCTTTACCTGTACCATCCCATCCATGGGAAAGTATGTCTATGGACTTTGTGTGGGGTTTGACTATGTCTAGGAAGGATCATGATTATTTGTATGTAGTAGTTGATCGGTCCAGCAAAATGTGTATTTTAATGCCTTGTAAAAAGGTCATTGTTGAATTGACAACTCATTTGTACTTTCAATTTGTATGGGTTCATTTTGGGTTACCTACTTCTATTGTATCCGATCAAGATTCTCAATTCCTAGGGGAAATTTGGTCATCTTTATGGAAACTCATGGGCACCAGGCTAAATATAGCCTTCCATCCACAGACTGGCGGACAAACAAAATTAGTCAACAGGATAGTTGTTCATCTGCTCAGACATTACTGCAATAAGCATCCTAAGTTGTGGGATGAAAGTCTTCATTATGTGCAGCATGCTTACAACCATGTAGCACTCTCCTACAAAGGGGTCTCCTTTTGAGACTTGCTTTGGATACTTGCCTAAGACACCAATGGATTTTATTTTTGGGAAGGATAATGTTGTAGATGGACACCATGATGCAAAAAAGGATTTAAAGTTCATTCAAATGGTCCAAGCAATGCATCAAATAGTAGAAGCACAGTTGGAGTAGAGCCAAGCAAAATACAAGGCTCGCCATGATAAGCATCGCATCAATCACCATTTCCAAGTTGGTGACAGCATTTGGTTACATATTAGTAAGGAAAAAATGCAAGGTGAAGGAAAGAAGCTCAAACCTATTCGGTATGGTCGTTTTGAAATCATAGAGAAGATTGGTACCAATGCCTTTCACCTTAATCTTCCTCCATACATGAAAATTTACTCGGTTGTCAATGTTGAGAATCTTAAGGTTTATGAACCTCCAATGATCTTAGATGAAGACACTGACATTCAGGTTCCATCGGTTGGTGATCTTTCACCAAAGTACATGTCAAAGTTGCCAGAAGATGTTGTCCTTGACAGGAATGTCAGAACTTCAAGAAGAGGACAAGTTGAATACCTCTGTGTGGGATTGAAGGGGATGCATCCAAGCAAGGCAAGATGGATGGAGATTGGTAAATGAGGGTACTTTACCCTCACTAATTTTATGAGTGATCAAAATTTCGGAGGTCCACAAGCTCTTGAGTGGGGAGGCTTGATCCGGGGGATAAAAATCAATGAAATTTGAAGTGTCCCCAAAGCTCCAAGAATCAACACCATTACAAAGTTTTCATAATTCTGACTCCAACACAACTTGAAGGGGCAAAATCGGAGTTCAACTGCCAAAGTTATGGCCAATCAAACTTGGTCACACCAAGTACAAAGGCTGTAAAAAAGATGAAAAAACTCATCATCCTGAAAGTGGTCAATATTAGTCTCAAATTTAAGAGCCTGTCAAGAGCTTTCTAACGGCATTTGTTTCGTCGAAAACAAAGTTCATATGTGAAAGTTATGGTTGTTTGAAGTTGGAGGGAAAAGGCAAGTTTTGATGACGTTGGCAACCTAGTCAACATAATGACATGGCACCTTGAAAATCAGTTGCAACAAAATGCCAAATTTGGGATTCAAACCCATGATTGATAACCTACCAATCTCCACTCTAGTTGCTACACCACACATCATCCTTGCTATTAATATGTGTCATTTTTGCTAAACACGGTTCAAATCACTTGTTTCTATAAAAGGGGGGCCAGCTGAGTGCAACTCTCGACCACCAACCTCCTAAAGGGGAGTATGACCATTGCACTATTATTAGCACTTTAGTTTATTCTAGATGAGATGACATCTAAATTGTACCTATCCCACCAACCTTATTTAAATAAGGTTATTTGTCAAAAACAAACCCCTATTTGTATGAAGATGAAGTTGGTTAAAGGGGATTATTTTTGTAATTATTTGTTTTTGTCTAACTATGGCTAATTTTATGTATAAAAGGGGGTGTTAGGTATTAGGCCTTTGAAAAGGCATCCAGATGAAGAGAATGAGATTATATGAACTTTAAGGTTTGTTGATTATTCCTACACATTAGAAAATTATTCTTCTATTGTGCTTGAAGGGAAGATCTTGTAAACACGTGTAATTGATATTTTGAAGCTAATCAAATCGGTCACCTTATTGGGGAGGGACCCAAAGACGTAGTCCGACACCTAGACGAACTCTATTATCAATTTTGTTTTGCCTCCTATCTCTATTGTCTTTCTTGTAATTACGTTAATTCACTTAATTACAGATTTGAATTAACTTCATGTAATTAAATTAAGAATTCCTCTATAATCGTCCTAAATCCTAATCAGATCACTCTTTTTTGAGGCAGTGAACATTTTGTACATAAATATCTAGTTGTTAAGACCTACCATGATCATCATATCCATCTTTAACCACCTAAGCTATGATTATGGGGTGTGCTATGCATTATTTATTATGCATTTAAATTAGTATCCAAAATTTAGCATGTACTAAAGCTTACTTGGGTACTCTATGCTTATGTAGATATCTATTTGAGATGTGGAAAAGTGTGAAAGACAACTCGCTACCTTAGTGAGTTGCTTGTTTGTAAACCTCACTTGGTCAGTTAATCTTTCAATAATTGTTGTTAGTCAGACCTCTTAGTTTGGACATTTCATGTCTATGCTTATATCTTACTCATACTTGAGTCTCTCAAAGTCCTTGTAATTCTATTTAACAACCTCACTGTAATTGAAATAGCATCTCATTCCATCGCACATAAGTTTTTCTTCTTGCTATTTCCTAGCATTCTCATCTCACTTCATTCCTAGGTGCCCTCTAGTGCTCACTAATTTGTAAAAGCTTTCAATCCTAAAAAGTCTCTAAATTTCATAGTCTAATCAACTTTTCCAAGTCAAAAATTGGCATGCACACCTAAGTCTTGTAACTATACCCCAAATGCTAGAGATAAAACTAAATAAAGCAATCAAATGGGTAGCCTTGTAATATCTGATGCCTAATTACCATAGACTCCTAAAGCGCAAAGATCAAAAACCTTTGATCAAGATTATGCAGATCCACTAAGGAACCTCTTGAGTCTATATCAATAGTATCACATACCTCGAATATCAAAGTAAGGCATTTGTAAATAAAATGCTTATCTATCAATCTCGTTACATGACCAAAGACTAGATCCTACCTCCATCTAGAATAGGGTGTTCCAATTTAAAATTACAGCCAACAAGCATATGCCCTATAAACTGACCAAAACAAGTCCAAACACAAGAAACAATGTTTTTGGAAATAGTCAAGTTTGAAGTAATGAGCCATCTTGGAATCTAGATTTTATGGAAAGGTCTTAGTGACATAAATATGTGTTAGTAAGTGTCCTGTATCACAACTTTATGTATCATATTCTTTCAGGGAAGAAGTTGATGAAGATTTTCCACTAATTTATATAAATAGAATGAGCAGATCATTAGGAGAGCTAACTGGCTTCATGAGTAAACACCAACATCATCGATATCCAGCAAGATCAAGGCATGTGACTGTTTTTCAAGAACAGTGTGCCCAGTGGGGGTAGCTCTCATACACATGCAGAATCACCACCAGATATAAGTTTGTGAAGAAAATAAGCTGCAAAATGGAACGAATTCTCCAAAATCCATGAAAAGCTAAGAAAAATCCACATAGACATCACTTAAATAAACTGATTTAAAGAGAGAAAGAAGAGATTTAGAAATATCAATTTAAATCAATAAAAAAAATGGAATATGAAAAAACCAAGCAATCTTTAAGCATCCTAGTTTCGTCCAATGCCTACAAAGCCGTGCATCCAAAAGGGACTGGTGATTTCACCCCATTGGTGTCTTCGTTTGCCAATATTGCTACTGTCACCATACTCTAGAGTCCTAACACCATACGCACATGCTAGAGGCTACAATGAAGTAGTATCAGAAACTGCTTGAGAATCATTTGGACGTTTGTCCCGGGCAGAATGACAAATTAGCATAACATTATTAATACAAATTGGCAAACCATTATTAATATGTAGTGCAGATAACTGTTATTAATATGTAGTGCAGCTTTCTTTCTCATAACCTTTCGTTTTTACCATATTTTACGTATCGAAAATGGAAAATATGTTTCATATCATATACCGCATCAACTATTAGATTGGACTGTTTAACTTTAATTGTAACTTCTGATCTGTCTTACCAAGACTATGAAAAGGCCAAATCAGATCTTTTCAACATACCAACGGTAGCTCTATACAAACACAGCAAGCACTTCTTGTGTGTTATCAACATTGTATCTAGTAAACAGCATGGTCCTTGTATCTTTCAGATTATACATTTTTCAAGGTCCACTTCAAGCAGAATTGCTTCTACAATTTAGTCACGTCTTTTCTCAATATTAACGAGAATTTTGTCGTATTCAGCCTTTGGAAAACATTATGGAAATTTTACAAGGTTAAATGGAACCTGCAAACGGAGCATGTGAGCAGGTGCTGCACGAACAAGCCAATACAGGACATACCTGAACCAAAGTATTTGATCACTTGATATTTGATTACAATAACTTACTAAAATAATAATGAAAAGTAACAAGAGTACCAAAGTTCAAAGTGCTCACCCAGGCGTGGAATAATGAGTACCATACAGGAAAGGTGGATCAGAGCTACCGCCCTCAAGAATCTGCATAAAATGTTAGATTATCAGCTACCATTTAAAATTGAAAAATATTATTTCCATTCATATTTGAGTTAATTATACCTGCATATATCGATCCTTAAATATAGCAAGCCGTTCAGGATTAAGAGCACCAACTGGCTGCATGAACCAAATACAGGTAAAAAATGTTATCCATGAAAATATTATACTGGAACAATAGGTACAGATAAGTAGTATTGTATTCCGGAATATATTCATGCATCTAATGAATGCCATCTTCCCCATGAACTGTAGATATGTACAAAACATAACTAATCTAGCATGATTTCAAATTTTTTGTTTTCCCACAAAATATATTTTTCCAGTTACTCCATTAGTAGAGGGAGTTAAGACTATATGTTGTCAAAAAACAAAATCTTCTTTTAAGCAAAATAAAGTAGAGCTTCCATTATTGTGACAAGATCCATAACACAAGCAACCACTATGTCTCAGCTCAAGAACATTGACCAATAAAATTAAAAAGAATAATTGTAAAAACCTCTACTGGTTCTCACTCTCACAAACACCAGATTGCTTTACCCTAGATGTTTGTCATTTTGTCAAACACTTTGCATACAACCTCTTTACTTGCTGTTTTGTGTTTCAGACTGATAATGATTGCTTGAAACGATATCAAGTGTAATTTAAATGCTCCCAAATGGTTACTAAGATGTCTAGGCAAAGACCTGCAGTGCAATTGCAATTCCAGTAACTTTTTGAATGCATATAGATTTCACACAATGTAAATATGCACCTACAACACCTAGACATTAATGCACAAAGTTAACATGCAAACTGAATATTAATGAGACAACTCTTAACATTCAGCTCCTTGTGACTCCAATTATATTAGAATGCAATGAAATTAATTACAAATTGAAATGTTAAGCAAGAGCCCATGATTCTTGGCTTACAATAGTGTATACAATGCAAATACCAAACTGATATAAATGTGCATCCATAGCTGCTTAAGAACACCAACTCTAATAAATGAAGATGATGCCAACTATACTAAAAATAACATGAAAGAAAATGCTCCAAACAAGTGTCTAGAGCCCTTTATGATTTCCTTCAACTCACTCAACTTTAACATCAGCTGAAGAATTAAATAAACTTCAATGGAACCCTTCAGCTGTTGTACTGTAGCATTTCACTGCACATGCATTTCTGTAGCACCAAGATTAAAACTTGAAATCTGATATTTATGGCCACAAATAAGAGCATGCAAAACCCTTCCAACCTGCAATGTATTGTCTTCCAGAATCGATCCTCAATGATCGGATGAAGACCCTATGCAAATACAGGAACCTCTGCTAGGCATCTCAGTGTATAGTTTCAACACCTCAAAGCTGTCAAACAATGAAGAAAACTTGCAAAGTTCTTCTTGAAACTCTTACCAATGAGAAGAGAAATTCAACAAGTATGGAGAGAGCAAAATCATCAAATTCAATGTGTGATAATGAAATCTTAAGCCCCTTTTTATTCTTTCTTGTGAGAGCTCAAACACATTCCTTACCAATGTGGGATAAAAGATATATTCCCACATATTTGCTTCTGTTTCATTTAAAGTTATATAACTTTTGTGTGTTTTACAAAGCTATGACTTAGGCACCATTTAAAATAAAATTTAGTCACTTAAAGAACTAATTGATGGGTCGTGGCCCTACGTCCTTTTGAATGATCATTAATGTGACTTTACTAAATAAATTTATTATTAGTTATTTAATTTCATTAATTATACTCCTATTTTTAATAATAGTTTCAATAATTATACTCCTTTTTTTAATAATTCCTAAGACAAACCATGGAGTGCCACTGCAAATAGGGTTATGGCTAGTCATCAAATGCCCTGCTAAATTTAGTAACCCTCCTCATTAACTTACTATAAATAGAGTCCTTAGAATCACTCTAAACGAAGGTAACAAAAAACTACAACTAATGACATTCTACACTGTACCATGACTATCTCTAGCAGCCATTGCCAAATAAAGCAACAACTAGGATAACTAACTTACTGTAAATAGTAAGTCTTTCAAACTACTTCAAATAAAGTGCTAATATACTTGGACCTGGTTAGCATCCCCTCTGCACCCTAGAGATGTCCCAAAATTGCAGGTAACTGTGAACCATATACATCCCCACGAGGGTCATAGTAATGGACTTATCTAGTCCTCTTAGAGTCATTCAGAAAAATGGGACATTATAGTCCTCCCTACCCAAACATTGCTTGTCCCCAAGCAATGTCGTAGCCAAAAACGAACCTCATAGACCACCTTGATCCCAAGGACAAAATTATGTAATGTCCCAACTATACACAAAAGGCTCTTGTACTATTAACACCTAGATAGACGACAATTGTCAAATCAACACAACTCTGATAGTAGGTGTTAAAGGGATAAACAATCTCATCGGAACTCAACTAGTCTATAGTACCAACTCTGTCAACACCTAAGTCCCAATATAATTGACACTCACATCCAGTTGTACTGTCGCGATAGTAATAACCAAAGGTTCCTGTAACACGACTACCATCCTCTGTTGAATTGTCCTGGATGTGTCAATATTGCAACTGATCTAATTGTAATTAGCAATCCCATTTGGAAAATATGGTGCTAACTCATCCCACAATGAATGGTATAAGCTAAGAGTCGGTCCACGCTAACTAATCAACAACTCCTTCAAATGCGAATAAAAAAATATGATGAGCACTTGTCACTATGAACTCGCAATAAAATGCTGCAATCTACATCAACAACTCATCATCAACTATACTGGAATTGTGTGATGGCTCTAATCTCTAATTTGCAACTGCTGATGAGGAAGGATCCCTAACTACTTGGTCTACAAATCCCACCATGAAATCCCTATGAGGAAGCATCATAGCCAAAGTATCTAAAATAGTCCCCATAAAACATCTGATAAGTCCTGACCCCTACATGAGAGTATTTTAGAAGAATTTGTATGTTCCCTCCTATAATTTGAGACTAGCAAGTAAATACTCTACAAACGTGTTATAGAACCAAAATAGGGAGACCTGTAACTGGCCATCCTGACTCTGGTAAACAACAAGTTGTCGATCACTATCAGCTACAAATGATAGAGTAACAGATTCATTTTCAGGAAAAGGGAGCAATTCACCTTAAAAGCTATACTCCCAACTAGATGATACCCTATGCTTCTTCTATGAAGGTGATGAAGAAGTCATTTACCAACACACGACTCTCATGGAAGTCCATCACTATGACTTGAGAACTATTCATAATCAAATCAACATCAACTGACACTATACTGATCTCCAAAGAACCTAATATAACCTACAATTCTCTATTGCTTTCAACGATAGTGCTCATCTCCAAAGTGTCGGACTTAGTGATGGATGTAGGCACATCCTTACTACATTCTATGGTTTTCGATCCTCACAAGCCACTATTGTAGATATCTGCGTTGTAACAATAGCCAGTGAAGACTGCACTAATCTCAACTCCGCAATCATCTCATCCAAATGTGACTATGATTCCTAGAGAGCCAACTAAGTACACTGCAAAGAGTCCATTGTCACCTCAAGCTCATAGGATAGTTCGTCAACCTCCTCCTTTTCGTTTAAGGAAACATAACATATACAATCTCTCTCGAGCACCAGATCTTTTAACAAGAATAATATGTCTTATAATCCCGATAGCCTCTCGGAGAACAAGAAACTCCTCAAGGGAAAAACCACTCACTATACCCAACTGTCGTAGGGGAACTCCAACCAAAGGTATCTAACAGTGTTATGCAACATCAAAGAAGTGCTCTAAAGATGTGGGAATCATGCTATCGTAAACCTTCAGCTGCCCAATCAAATGACAAGGAATCTATAATTGCTAACTCCTACACATCTCCTCTAACCCAAACTTGGCACTGTGAACAAAGGTTGCCTCAAAGTCACTCACCTAATGAAGTGCAACACCATGTGTGCTATCATCAATACACACATTAACAACTAAGGTTATTGGGTACCTCACTGGATGGCTCATCTGGCACAATGGTAGCTGCTGATCCAATATTATCATCACACACTCTCAATCCCACTATCATTGCCTAGCCTTCAAATGCATGATTTTAGGAACTCATGCCAACAGCTGCATTATCCAACTCAGCCTGACATAAATTCCAATCACACTCCACATCCAATATGTCCAACCTAAGCATTAACATGTGGTAACTCAAAAGGAATGTCGTGCACATACGTAGCTACCACTGTATCATCATGATGTCAAAAATTCCCACTGCTGTCATGCAAATTAGAGCTAATGTGGCTATCAATATCCATGTTATCTTCCTCAATATCATCAATAACATGTGCACTATTGTCCATAACTCTATCCACAATATTTTGGGACTTTTCTTCAACACCAAGTGCAACTGTAATCTCATGTGGGCCACTGCTGTTATACAAATCAGACTTGAAGTTTTGACTAAAAACATTTCCTTTCTCATTAATGGTGTCCATTCTAGCATCACATTTCTTCCTTTGGAAAAATGATATCATGTTCTGCTCAAGTTTTGGATTTGAAAACACATTTGTCATCCATTTGTCGTTTTGCTTCAACTTATTCACCAACAATTCAAATGTTTCACAATACCATCCCATTATTTATGATTACTGACCATAATTCTGATATATGCACGATAAATTCTGTTTCCCTACCCCAAAGGATGGTAGGAAACCGCTCTCGTACCATTGCAAAAACCCCTACTGGTTCTAACTCAAACAAACATCGGATTGCTTCACTTCCAGATATTTGTCATTTTATCAAACACTTTGCATACAACCTCTTTACTACTTGTTATGTGTTTCAGAATGACAATGATTGATTCAGATGATGCCAAATTTGATTTAAATGCTTCCAATGGTCACTAAGATGTCTAGGCAAAGAATTATAGTGCAGCTGGAATTCTTTTGACCTTTTGAATCCATATAGATGTCACACACAATGTAAATATACATCTAGAACAGCTACACATTAATGCAAACAATTGGCATGTGAACTGGGCATTAACGAGGCAACTCTTGGCATTTGATTCCGTGTGACTCCAATGATATTAGAATGTAATGAAATTGATTAAAAATAAAACGTCAAGCAAAAGCCCATGATTCTTGGCTTACAATACTGTATCTATACAAATACCAAACTGATATAAATGTGAATCTACAGCAGCTTAAGAATGACAACTAATATAAATGAAGATGATGCCAACTACACTAGAAATAACATGAAAGAACATGTTGCAAACAAGTGCCCAAAGCAATTGATGATTCCCTTCAACTCGCTCAAACTTTAATAGTAACTGACGAATTAAATAAACTTCAATGAAACCCTTCAGCTGACATACTGTAGTGTTTCACTGTCCATGCATTACTGCAGCAGTAAGATTGAAAAATGAAATCTGATATTTATGGCTGCAAATATAAGCATGCAAAACCCTTCCAACCTGTAAAGTATTGTTGTCCAAAGTCGATCCTCAATGATCAGATGAAGACCCTATGCAATCTCAGTGCATAGTTTCAAGAGCTCAAACCTGTCCAACAATGGAGAAAACTTGCAAAGTTTCTTCTTGAAACCCTTGCCAATGAGGAGAAATTCACCAAGTATGGAGAGAGCAAAATCGTCAAATTCAATGTGTGAGAAAGAGCTCTTCAGCCGTTTTTTACTCTTTCTTGTGAGAGCTCAAATACATCCCTTACCAATGTGGGATAACATATATATTCCCACAGTTTCTTATAACTTATATAGACTTCCCATAGTTTTGACTTAGGCATCATTTATGATAAAATTAAGTCACTTAAGGTCATGGCCCCATTGTCCTTTTATATGATCATATATGTGTGAGAAAGAGCTCTTCAGCCGTTTTTTACTCTTTCTTGTGAGAGCTCAAATACATCCCTTACCAATGTGGGATAACATATATATTCCCACAGTTTCTTATAACTTATATAGACTTCCCATAGTTTTGACTTAGGCATCATTTATGATAAAATTAAGTCACTTAAGGTCATGGCCCCATTGTCCTTTTTTAATATTTCCTAAGTCAAACCATAAACGTCCACTGGAAATGTGATTATGACAGGTCATTAGATGCCCTGCTAAATTTAGTAACCGTTCTCACTGACTTACTATAAATAGTAAATAGTAAGTCCTCAAAATCTTTCCAAAACATAGTTACAGGACTCGGACTCGCCTTTGACTCGGAAAGTCAAAATCCGACTCGGACTCGGACTTGGCAATCGGACTCAGCCGGGACTCGGCAAGGACTCGCACAATCGAAAAACCCATGAAATTCAAAGATTTTTAAGGATTTAACGATTTTCAGAATTAATATACAGTGAGAAAAAACACCTTCCACAAATCTTTATCTTTTTTAATTTTGAAAAAAAAATAAAAATTTAAAAGAGTCCTGGGCTCAGGACTCGGCAGAGTCCCTGGACTCACAGAGTCCACGTGGACTCTGCAAGGACTCGGCCGAGTCAGAGTCCAGAGGCCATTTGCCTCGGAAAGGCTGCCTCTGCCTCGGACTCGCAGAGTCCCATTACACTGCTCCAAACAAAGCTAGAAGGAAAATGCAACTGATGACATTTTGGATTGTACAATAACTGTCTCCAATAGCCACTACCAAATATAGCAACTGCTAGGATTATTAACTTACTATAAATAGTAAGCCCTTCAAATTGCTTGAAATGAAATGCTAATATACCTAGACCTGGTTAGTATTTGCTCTGCACCCTAGAGATGTCCCAAAGTAGCAGGTGACAGCAAACCAATGTGCATTCTATGCAAATGACAAGCCCATGAGGGTCACAATAATGGACTAATCCTGTCATCTCAGAGTCACTCAGAAAAGGGGGACATTACAAGAATGACCATTCTAAACACTATACTTCCATTTATTAATTTTTAAAAGTGCTTTTACATAATGACAAGTGCATGCCAATGAATGAAAAGTTCACCAGAATAAGTCTATCAAAAAGCAAGCTAATTAGATTCAATAGAAGGGCAAGTCCTCTATGAAGAAGACAAAGCATCAATGAAGATCAGTCTACCTAACTAACCACAACAAGGTCTTTCAATTCAGCAGTAAATATAAACATGTTTCAAAGAAAATAATGAAATGACTAATGAACTTTCTTCAAAATTTGTCAATTTTCTATTAATCAGTAGTCAGTCATAACGGTTTGATGTAAGAATATTGACAAAGAGAAGAGGTCCGAACTCACGGTATCTTCCAAAGATTTATTGAAGGATGAATTGAATATTTCCTTTTGCTTTTCCTTTCATTAGAACTGAGGAAGTCAGGTTTACCAAAATTTCAGTGTCTGCAATTTTGGGAGCTAACTTTCAATACCTTAGAACCCTTAGCAATTAATTTTTTATAATTTGCATCCTGAAGCTATCGTTCCAGTTGAGTTTTGCGAAATAAAAGGTTTTCAAAGTTTCATTATAACTCATAGTTACACCACCCTGGGGGACGGGGGGACGGCGAAACGGGGGGACAAGTTTCCGGGACGGGGGGACAGAGGGGCCTTAATTTGGGGACGGCGGGGGGACGGTGGGGGGACGGCGGTAGGGGACAAGAGGGGTGTATATATCTATGCATATGGTATTTAAAAATGTTAGTTATGAAAATATGCATTGCAATATAGGATGTAAAGATGTAAAAGAGTGAATACTTGAAACATTGCATTGAATTGGAACATCGAACATTAAACATAAATAGTTGAATTTGCAAATAGTGAATAGTAGGATGTCCCCCATCCTCGGTGGAGGTGGTGGAATCTAGTGGCACCGCTGGGGACGGGGAGACGGAGTCCCCAAGTCTCCGGTGCGTTGAAGTCTCCGAGACGTCGGGCAAAAAGGGGGGGGACGCGTCCCCGTGTTACTATGTTATAACTTCAGAATTCCATCATAATCAAAGAAAGTTACCAAAATATTCAGTGCCGGCAATTTTGGGAACTAATTTTCAATATCTTAGAATCCTTGGCAGTTAATTTTTCAAAAATTGCATACTGAAGTTATCATCCCAGTTAAGTTTTTCTGAATAAAAGGTTTTCAAAGTTTCATTATAACTTCAGAGTTCCATCATAATCAAAGGAAAAAAAAAAAATCAGAGCTGCCTATCCAAGAGACCATAGTTCAAGGACTCTTTGTCCTTGCCTCAGACTCAGAAAGACTAGCAAGTCCGTGAGCAAGTTGAGTCTACTTGCCACAGACTCGCAAGCCAAGTCCGAGTGAGTCATCACCTTGGACTCTCGATTTTTTGACCTGGACTCTACTCAGGTCCTATATCAGGACTCCCTAGGTCTTTGCAAAAGACTCTCAGTGCTATCTTCAAATGCACAGTCAACATCAAAACATGTTTTTCTTTTTTTCACTTTTCTTACTTTTTTTGTTTGTTATTGCTCAAAGCAGGTCTGTATGGTTTGAAGAAGGTGAGGAAACAAGATCAAAGTGACAAAGGACAAGGACTTTGACCTTAAAGAAGAAGAATCAAGTCATCATTTAGATAACTCAGCACCTACTAGTTCAAGGTCTGAAAACTGAATATTAGGAGTGTACTGTTTTTCACAATTGGATATTTATAAACTTATGCTACTGTTACACATTTAAAAGTTTGAAACTATGAGTATGAATGATGAAATTGCAAATATTTAAGTGTTTGAAGATAATATGACGTGTGATGTTTCAATTATGGTTCTTTTGTTCTCTGAATGCATTAATTTTTATTTTTATTTTCATAAAACTACATTTTTTCTCTTTTCTCAAGTTCAAGACCAAGTTTTTGGTTTGTGGAATCTGAGAAGAGTCTAAGTTTTCCAACTATGCAAAAGACTATTTTTGGTGAGCAGCTTTAGTTGTCTGTAAAGACTAAAGAACATATTTTGAAAAGTCTGTCTTTAACTTGTGCTATTTTCAGGAAGAGTATATATTGAAAACTCTATCTTTAGCTGGTATTTTTTCATTGCCCGCACTATTTTTAAAAACTTTTATTATTTAGCCTGGTCTGCTATTTATTATTATCTATTTTAGGCTACTCTTAGAACACTTGCCATGTGAGGGGGACATGAAGTCTAAGTGGGAGCTTCCAATAATTTCTAGTGACACTTGACTAGACATTTATAAGAGTTTATATATAGAATCAATGCATAGTATTTTATAACCAAACTTGCATTGCATGCAAGCACTTACTCTTGAAAAGAAAGAAGTTATAATAATGTCCACAATTAACCGATGTAAATCAACACGATTGGACATTAGAACAAAGAAACAACAGAGAGGTCCAAGAAGAGAGAACCCTAGAACCATGAAAGTAAAAGTACATAAGACAAAATAAATCATTCTGCCACTTAACAAATAACAATTCAAAAATCAATCAAGGGTGAACAAGAGCCCCAAAAATATGTCCTGATGAAGACTAGAAGGAAATATCATCGAATATCCTTATTTGTGTCTGAAATGGAAGTCATATCAACTATCATCCGTCAGAATGAGAGATAATAGGCAGTATCCAAGGTTGCAAAGCCACACTGGGGGTAACTTATGAGGAATCTAAATAATTCCCCTAGAACCTCCCCAAAAACCAAGGTTGATGTAGCTCCCCTAGTAAGAAAGGGGCATGTAATGTGAGTCTACCCCTATGATCTAGCATGTTGCACAAGAAGTTCCATACACGTGAATAACTAAAGATGCCAAGCATTAAGCAAGATCCTTATACATAGCCTCTCTTGTAGTGTTCAGCATTAACAACTATCTAATTTTCTGGAAGTAAATGACGCTAATAAATGTATCTCTGAAAAATATTTTCACAATGAATTAAATTACTAGACAAGTTTAGGATCCTCCCTGTGAAAAGCACCAAACATGATTATGTGTCAATACGAATAATAGTGAATGACAAAGAGGTTCCTAATTCTATTTGTTTTCTCATGTGGATACAAAAGTTTAACAGACAGAAAATAGACCTTTGAGAGATCACGAAAATATTCAGGTTCGGCCAAATCAAGCACCCCGTTGGTGTAGTTTCTCAGAATCCAAGGCATCACTGGCCACTGAGTCAGGTCACAAAAGCTCCGCCCTGCTGCAAGATTCAAGTACATGAGGTAATCAAAGTTTGAAATTTGATGCTCCTGTCAAAGTGTAAACAAAACCAGGTTAAGAAGAAAATGTCTCATGAAGCAGACACTACTGAAAACAGATTTTGAAGACAACAGAATTCTCCAGTTAGTTTATGGTACTGTCTTAATATGTAGAGATGATGAAAGGCAGAAATGTGACCAATGGGCACAACAAAATTACATCCGACAACCTACATGAATACAAGAAAAATATTAACCTACAAGAGCAAGTTAACAATGCCAAGCACATGAAAAAATATCATGAAAACCCTGTATCTCTAAGCTTAGAAAAAGGACCAAGATGTCATGGCACAAAAATGGTGGTTAAGGATTGAAACAGTTTTTCATTGTTTAGACTAAAATTTGTTAGGGAGAAAATTTCTCTAGTTTATATGATTGGTATTTTAACTGATGATCGTAAGTAAATGAAAAATGCTTTTCTATCCTATAATAAATTGTCTTCACATTTGATGGGTATAAGATAGCACAGAGACGCTGTGAGCCTTTGTAGGATCATATTCAAATGAAACTAATGATTTATGTATTTTTTGAAAGAGAAATTAATTTTGTGATCAACTCACTGAAGAATGACAAGTCTCTAGTAATTGATGGTCTCCCTCTTGAGTTCCATAGAGCTAACACACACTAGATTGAAACAGATCTCCTACAGTAATGTAAAATACCTAATCATGTTGGATAGTTAGGAGATGACATTAGCAGAGGGTGTGAACCCACTTGTACTCAGCTATGAAAGATAAAGATTGTCATGCAGTCATTAATATAGTGGTTGAGCTGTGGCTCTAGATGGCCCTCACATCTTTATTCCAGATCAACAACTTTTGCACATCCATTGACCACAAGTTCCTTAATTCTTGAAGCAACAGGGCAACCAATACGCTGCCATACACCCTAGTTCATTCTACATTCAAAAATATTGGTTACTTTTTTCTTCTACACTACTCTGTGTCAAGGAACTTTGAATCTTCTGACACTTGCAAATCTAATTCCCACTAGAGAAGCAACTCTTATAAATGTCAACGAAGTTAATATTGTAAATGATATTTTGTAGCTAAATGTGTCCATGATTATATTTCTGCATTTTGGGGAAATTCTATCTTATAGTTGTCTCCTGCCACAAGTGATGGTGTGAATGTAGTAAACATTTAATGAATGTTGCTGCATTCTAATTTTTCATAAGCTTCCCAGTGATTATTTCTCTTTTACAATTATTTTTTATAGTCTAGGATGTGACTAAGAATGTCTAGTTGCTTGGTATCTGCAATGTCCCTAGTTAGTCAATTTGTAAAACTAGGACAATCATACCAACTTATCAAGGCTACTCTATTAGAATCTTCTACTTAGGCTAGGTTATAAGGATTGTGTAAGATAAATTATGCTATTCTGAATTTGAAAACACATACCATCAAAGATATGTAGTATGATCCTCTGGAACATAGCTGTTGCATTGCATGGTCCAAAAGGGCATCCTATTATAGGAATATACCCCGTCTTCAACCATGAATGTGGTTTTTAGTTTATCTTCCTCCGCAATGCTAATCTGATTGTACCCTGAGAATCCGTTGATGAAGGAATACATCTCATGGCCGGCTACCTCCTCCAAAATCCTATTAGTAAACAGAATGGGGAATGGGTCTTTTATTGTCACCGCATTCAAACATCTGAAGTCTACAAATTTGAATTTGACTGTCATCCTTCTTGAGTGATATGACTATACGAGATACCCATTCACTTGTTTGTACTTTAAATATTATCCCTGCATCTAACATCTTTGTGATTTCTTCCTTAACCCAGTCTACATAGTTCTTATTCATTCTATAAGGTTGTTTTTGCACCAGTCTTGCCCTAGGTACCAATGGAATCCAATGGACACAACTCTGGGGATACTCCCTTCAAGTCCTTGTACTTCCATGCAAAGATGTCCTTTTACTCCAAGAAGATTCTAAGGGTTGTCACCTTCAACACTCAGTCCCAATCATCCCCTATCCAGATTTCTTTGGGTTGATCCACTTCTCCCAGGTTTAAAGTCTGGAGTTTGGCCTCCTTGTAATCCACCTCTTTTTCAAAAATGTGTGCAAGTGTCTTGATGAGGGTTGTCGCAGCTTCCTTATACTCGATGTGCCCTTCCCATGCTATTTTGAATGTCCTTCTTTGCTTCTTGAAATCCTTTTGTCTCCGTAGTAGCATCTGGATAGGATAATTTTCTGGCTTGCATCCTACTAACTGCAAGAATTTCGCCTTCTAGATCTTCAATGTCTAACATATTTACCCCCTTTTTGTCTCAGGCAATTTGCATCCTCGTGATTGCCTGGCCCACACCATTTGTAGAGCATCCCTCTATTTTGTCCTCCACTTTGGCAATCTCATGCAAAATGTCCCTATTCATTGCATCTAGGCCTCCCCTTGGAATCATACTGGATTGGACGCAGGGGTGTGTTGTTATTGTTGTTGTTGTTGCTATTATTATTACTTCCTCTTCTGTTATTTCTGTGTCCTCCTGGTGAGGCTTCCATATTTGTATTCTTTAGAGGAGTGGAGGGTGGTGTAGATTGGGTTAGGAATACTTGAGCGCTTTGTGTTTTTAAATTGTAGGGATAATCTTTAATTGCGTGCCCCAGTACCTAACAAATCTCACAAAATGCTTTCTTCGGGCATGCTCATTTTGTATGGCCTTCTTTTTCACAGTCAGTGCACCAAAGTTCCCTCCTTTCTTTTCTTCTCTACTCCCTGCCACTTCATCAATCGCCTCAGGGCTTCAATGCTTTTGGATTCTTCTTCACTTTCTTCGAAACTTTCACTCGTGCTTCTATGTCTTCTTACCTTGGAAGTTTTGCTCTCGCTTTCTATGTCCATGGCGTGAGCACACGCATCCCCAAAGGTTGATGGTGGGACTATTTTCATCTTTTTCATAAGGGATGGTGTCAATCCTTCAATGAACCATCATTTCTTTAGTCCATCTATGGTCTTGTTGTCTAGTTTCCCTATCATCTCTTTCAGTCTTCTATTGTAGGCTTTGACGGATTAACTCTTCCCTTGTCTTGTGTTATAAATCTCTGTTACTATTTCATCATCATCCCTCAGGAGTCTGAATTCTTCCTCAAAGGTTGTGCAGATATTATTCCATGTGTTTTTCTTTCCTACCTCCAAATTGACATACCAATCAATGGCGATACCCCTTAGTGTGGTCTGAAAATCTTTTAGCCATTCCCCTACATCATTTTCTCTGTTCGCTTGTCATATTGTTATGCATGTTTTACAGTGGCGAGCAGGGTCCTCTGAGCCATCCCCTGTGAACCTTGGCATTTTTTGTTTGCCTATTGCCATTATGTGGGGCTTTTTCACTCCTGTCGAAACGCTTCTTCCGGATGGAACACCTCCTCCCGATGGAACACCTCCTAATGGAATACTTCCTCCCGATGGCACACTTCCTCTCAACAAGGAACCTGATTCTTGATTACTGAAAATATCTTATTCTTCCGGCTTTTATTCCTATTAGAGATCTCTTTGTGCAGGGGTCTCTGGATTTTTGTATCCCAACTTCCTTCCTGGTGTCTCCAAAATGACCAAATTTGCTATACCGTTGATTGTATGCTCAATCAACCCTTCTTGGATACTGGTGGAATCCCCTTGTCCTCCCCTCAAGTTACGACATCTCTCCTACTGGAGACGTAGTGTCCTCAAGGCGATTTCTTCCTCAGTTTCCTCTCCTCATACTTGCCTCAGATATATGTTTGGAATCAAGGGCATGAATTAGTTTTAATGTTTGTTTCGCTTTTAGGAATTTTCACGTTCCTCCCCATCATGTTCCCTGATTCTTCTTTTAGCAAACTACTCGACAACTTGTTGTCCCCTCTGTTCCCTTTGTGTCTCAGCTCTTTCCTCTTCTTCTTGTGACAAATTGTGCATTAACAGGCGAGGAATCTCTCCTAGGAGATTGTACACCGCTGATGGCACTGAAAGTTCATCACGTACCATGCCTTCAGCGACTATTCTCTCACGGGCTTCCCTTTGTACGGACTGATCGACCGCAACTTCCCAAGCCATCACCGAATCACGCGTCAAATAATCTTCCCTGATTATTTCCTCCTCTTCTCCGTCACTATTTGTTACTTGGATGAGCGATAAAAAGGGCCTTTCCATTACCCTATCCTACCTACCTCCAGGTTTGAACTTCGGTAAAGGCGTCAAAAATGTAGAGTGGAAAGATGACTCAAGTTCATAGAGATAAGCAAATGATACAAAATTGTTCATAAACAGTTTTGTCCTTCAGATAGAAATGCAAACAATAACTCAATATGCTTCAAAAGAAGAACAAAATGAACTAACAAATGGATAGATTATCATTCTATTAATAATCTTCCTCTGAATTGAGAGGTACAGCTCCCTCATAAAAGATATTCAACGAATATGATAAACTGATTATATCTTTAACCTGAAGACATGAAGGGTTTTCTGACATTCGTCCATCAATATGGAATGAATGCAATTATCAAATTAATAAGTCGGTAATGAATGAAAAATCAGCAAACAGCCACTTCAACTTCGAATTCATCAGGAGATGTTGAATGTCAGAAGGATAACCCCAATGCACATGGTAGTGCACCAACTCAAAGAATCAACCCTGTAGTCAAAAGATTGTGAAAATAATGGATATCACTCAGAATTGCCCTAATATTTCTTATCACACACACAAGAACAGTGGAATGCTGACTCTATGACCCAATGGACAAGCACTGGATTACAGCAACAGACAAAGATCTTGGAGTTCTCTACACCCTGGCAAAGAGTGTAGCCCCCAGAAAGAGCCAATGTTATCTAAGGTTTTGAAACCCTAAATTTTTTCTCTCCAACTCAACTATGTGAGAATTAAAAAAAAATGGTAAGCTTTTAAAGGTTATCATTTATAAATTATTTTGCATGGTATAATATCTAATTCTTTAAAAAGATTAAATATTATCATTTTTAAATGCAAAATAATTCATTATCAATATGACATTAATCTCTCACATACTAATTCTAAGGGAAAGATGATACACATGAAATGATTTAATTCTTTAAGAATTAACTTTAATATAAAGTGCAAAGTAATTATTGCACTTAATATTTAAAAAATCAAAGCATGAAGGTGGAAATATGGAAGTTGAGGGATAAAGTAAAAAGAGGGAATTTAAAATAATTAATTCTTTAAAAGAATTAACTATTATTGTACTTTAAGGCAAACTTGTACGGGGAGAAATGAAATAGGGTAAATTGGAAAATTTAAAATAATTAATTCTTCAAGAAAATTAATTATCATTGTAATGGGAATATTGTTTCAGTAAGAAGTTGGGGCAATTGCCAAACTTCTTTGCCAAGTTATTTAATGAGGGAAACCTGAATTGTAAGGGGTTCTTCTCTGGTTTTCTCTGCACATTTTTCAAGACAGGAAGGCATTATCAATTTGAGGATTTGTAACAGAGAAGGGAAAGAACAGAGGATATTTATTTTGCAACTTTTTTTAATGATGTAAGGGCAAATAATCATATGGTTGTTTGCTGGTTTATTTGAAATAAAGAGGGATTTATTTTGAAATCCTATGGTTTTAATTTATTTTCCTCCAGTTAGAAGTGATCCTATAGTCATTCTGGTCACATTTGAAATAACTTCTTGCTCTCATTTATTAAGGTTTTGGTGTGTGATAACATCTTGAGGTTTTATTCATCCAAATACGCAAAATGAATATTATAGTTCATTTCATTTCTCTGTAGATGAGAAGATTGATTGGATAGCCTCTGTGCTATGTATTTGATTTCCTTTCTGATTGTTTAATTTAAAGTTCACATTCATATCATGTTAATAAATGAATGTTAGTTTTCCTTCTTTGCCTTCTGGTTAAAGGCATATCAGAAAATCAATTATTTTGAATCAAAAGGAGGGAGCTGTACCTCTATTTCAAAATTTAGAGAGCACTTGACAAGATAATTGCAAGTGACTCTATTGTTAGCTTCAGAGTTTGTCTTTCTTTTGGGTATTCAAGAGTAAATTGTGAAGGTATTTTTGGAGAGGACAAACCTGTTTACTAACAAGAATAATGCAACTGAAATACACAAAGTAAAACATAGAATGTGCCTTTAATACCACAATACCAATAGACGAGGGAAATGGTTTCTTTATTAATACCAAAAACATCATGAGTACATTGACAATATTCCAAGTACTTATAAAAGGGTCGGTCGGTTGGAAAACCAACCAACGCATTCCCTCACCTCCTAGCTACCCAACCCAACTAAGCTTTAACAAGTACTAAATACAATAGTTACTTTATTCCGAGTACGACAATTGAAAGGGAAAAGAGAATTAAAATGAAGAGACAAGCAAGGGAATATGAAGAGTCATCTAGTTGTGCTTAAAAACAAGAGAGGGAGATCATATGCACCATGTTTGGTTTAAGATTGATTTGAGATTTCTTTCAAGAAAACATAGATGCTTGCAGCTTTCAATTATGAGAATGGAACCCTTCAAGATTCTCAAGTGGATTGGACACAAACCCGATTCATCCATGTGGTGGAGTCACATCAGAATTCACACTTG
Source organism: Cupressus sempervirens (assembly GCA_028749045.1). Taxonomy (NCBI): domain Eukaryota; kingdom Viridiplantae; phylum Streptophyta; class Pinopsida; order Cupressales; family Cupressaceae; genus Cupressus; species Cupressus sempervirens. The sequence goes on along the minus strand of CM053784.1, from coordinate 186,753,340 downwards.
GAGTTACAGGTTCATTTCTATGTGTTTTCCAATCTAACTGTTATTCCTGTTTATAAGATTGGATTCCTATGTTATGTTATTGTATTGCTGGTTTATAATGCAATAACAAATTCTAAAGTATTTTATGAGTATTTTGCTGCTTATTTTCTAGCATTTTATTGTATAAAATTATTTGCAGTATTTTGAAAATTTGTTGGTGAGAAATTAAGAAAAATATCTAGTAGGATATCATAGTTGGCCACCTAATTTAAATGCTAACAAGGTGTTTCTTGACATGTTATTTATTTTTTCTTTTTATTTTAAACTATTGGCCAAGCAGGACTTTTGACCATTCAACTTTCCCAGCATCCAAGTCTAGTCACCATCTTTCATGAACTTACAATAATAAGCCATACTCTAGAATGTGTTAGTTTGAAACCCTGAACTCTAACACAAAATACTTGCCACTAGATTGGAAACAAAAAGAGAAAATCATTACTCAACACACAAATGACAACAAATCAATGGAAAATGGTCATTGTTTTCAACTGGTACAACAGTTCATAGGCTTGTGTCAATAATTCAATAATTAACAATTATATATCATGTGCTAGATATAAATGATAGGAGAAAATATTCAATAGGGTAATGGTTTTAGAGATAAGATAAGATAAGATAATGATATTAATGTCCGACAAAAGACCAAGAAGAGGTCTATGGGACTGAAAGATTACAATAGTTAAGCTAACACCAGTAGGAACACACAAAGGTATCCAAAAATAAATGAATACAACCAAAGCAATAACAACCAACAAAGAACAGAGAGAGCGCTAAGAGTCATTCTTGAGCAAGAAGAAATCAATCGCTGAATGATACACATGTTGATGTGTAGAGGCATTGGACTGTCTCTGGCTACTCACAGAAAAGTGTCGAAGAATGAATAGAGCTAGAAGGCCTTTTTACACCCCGCAAAGGAGATAATGGTGTAAAAAAGGCAGTGATGAGCTGAGTAGATGAGTGCCGGTGAGGAAGCAGTGACTGGATCGTGTTATTGGGGAGAGTGGTGGCCTCACAAAGATAAAGTGCAAGGCATCTCTGATCATGGTAACTAAAAAAGTCATAGAGAGAAAAGCACTCCCGAAACAGACAAAAGAATCTCCCTCTGATCTCATAATAAATAGGGCATCGAGAAAGGAAATGAGCCTCATTCTCCACTTCCCCTAAAGTACAAAGCATACAAATCCACTCCCCAATAACAATATGATGATCAGTCTGAGCTCGCAGACGGTGGGAACAAACTCTGAAAGTAATTGTAATTAATAATTTTGTTAGTAATTCCAACGTCTATGTAATTGATCTCATTGACCACTTTAATTAGTTTAATAGAGAAGAAGAATGTACTTAATTATCAATGGTGATTCAAAAATCTAGGTACTTGCTCTCATTGATAACTTTCTGGGAAAAAATTCACTAGTTTGATTGTGACTTTTGTGATAAATGCTCAAATTCCACTCTTCCCTAATATAGCCTAACAATTTGCATTCTTTCATGGTATTAAATTTCTATGATTAGTTGAATAGAAGATAAAATTAGTTCTCTTAATGTTCTAGAACTTTTCTCTACACAATAAACAATAAAGACAGTATTGGTTTAAATGTCGTAAACATTGTCAAAAAGGATCCAATCAGGCATTTTGTTTGAAAACTGAAAGCAATGAAGTAATAATAATAAAAGGATCATTGAAAACAATGTGACAATTGATACCAAAAACTAGTTAATGGATAATCACAATTACAGTCTTCATTGATGAGAATAGAAGCTACTCGTGTGAGAAATTAAGGGAAATCCAAAGGTGAAATGTCTAAAGAAGAGCGAATACAAATGGCTTCCACAAAGGTGTAGATGATGAACTTGCCTATTAAAAAATACAATATAACAGCTACCTTTATGGATGAGTCTAATTCACAATGTCACTAGAACAGCAATGGCTACGTAGAACGCATCTAAAAAATACAATAAAGTTGTACAAGTTAGAATTGTCTTCATTTCTACAAAGTACAAAGACAATTCTACATTTTTCCTCTCAGCTTCTGTGTGTTTTGAAGCAAATCCTAGAAGCTAAAGAAAAATCATTTACAGAATTCATATGGACTTCAACAATAATGCCACAAAAATATTTTTTTCCTATTACAATATATCTCAACCTGGTAGAGTATATCGTTATTTAGGACAAGTTTAGTAACCTACACATGGAGTTTCATCAAACAAGGGAAAAACCTTCTCCACAAGAAGAATATCTATCTATGTTTTGTACGACAGAAAGTTCTCCTGAAATATTTCAATGCATCCTTTGTCTCTTTATATTTGCAATTCCTGATGTTATCAAAGCAAATGCAAAAAAGTCAAATAAAAAACTGAACCAGAACATGGATGACAATGACTCTTAAGTTCAAAATCTTGTGAAATTTCCTACTGGTTTTACTTCGAAAACTTCTTGGTATCAATGCCAAAATTCTATCTCCTACAACTTGGTTGATAAAATGTAATTGAGAAATGAGCTAACTTCATTAGTCAATTTAATTTCAAGATGTCAATCTCATATCTGCTTTATTAAAAATTCAAATTAAATCTACTAACATTGTAAAATGTCAATTTCAATTACTACACAAAGTGGATAAAAGAAGTAACCCAGATCACGATCTTAACCAAGACTACAAGATAAAATAGATCAATATAAGTAATCCTCCTAGCACGTAGCATCCTTGCTACTAGTTTATAGGAGTTTAACAAAGATTTATTAGACAAAATCAAAGCACCTTTGCCAGATCATATGTTATAAAGAGAACATGCATATCTTTAGAAGAAAAATCATGGCTGAAGGTCATCTAATAACAAAAAAAGTACTCCTTAATTCAAACTAATGAAAACATTTGTATTCTCTTTGAGGTTACTGCTATAGATAGATTGTTTCGAACCTGCCATGCTTTGGCTACTGATTGCACAATACGGGACTCAGCTTCAAGTAAGGATCCCATTAAGACTGCCGAATGAGCTTGTCCCTAGTCATATTGTATTGCAGGTTAAAACATTTGTCAATATGATATGACGATAGAATTTCTACGCTTCAAACTAAAAAGAATTTATAAGGCAATAACTCATTGTGCTAAACATGTTGAAAGCTGCTAATTTTAATTGTTTTGTATAATGATTTATAAAATTTTACCTTCCACTCCACATTCCACTGGGTAGTTATAAAATTGTACTATAAACATATATGATAAATATCCTAATAATCATGAATTCCTGTGTTTCATAACAGCATATGATAGATTATGTGAAATATTATAACTATTTCTCTAGAATGTGTGTATGTGTGTGTGTGTTTACATATAAACCTCATATTTCTACTGGAACCCACTAAACACAAACCTAAAAAATATTGAATGATGATTGATGATGATATAATCTTATGTGAACTTAAAATTTCAAGTACTCTGCCAAATAAGTCCTTTCCATTAGAACATATTCTCAAGTTTGAGAATTAACATACTTGATTCATGTTTATTTTGTTAAAGTACCAAGTCTCCCTAGAGAGAATGGCATTCACAAACCAGTCCAAGTTATATATCAAGAAAAACATTCCAATCATGATCTAACTAGGTTTCTAGAATATCTAAGATTATCCTACTTGCTAATTAGCACTAATATAGAAGGAATAAAAAAGGCTTTGGCCTTGTTCCTTGCTAAACAAAGGGGAAAAAAAGGTTGGATAAAAAGCACTGCACTATAGCCATCTCCTTAGTTCTTATAAGAAGCAAATAACTGAACAAGAAATCAAGCTGAAGAGGATTTTAATAAAGTTCTCAGCTAAATGCATTCCATCAAGGCCAATGAAACAAAGAATGACAGATACACTTAACTCCAAGGTAGCCTCTCAGCTCAAAACAGTAATACTAAGCAACAGCATTATGGAAACCATAAATAGTATCATACTATCAAATGTATATAGTTTAACATTCCTATATATTTCTTTATAAAAATTATATGCATATACAAATATATAGATATACACAGCCAAACCCCCACACCCAAGGGGAAGAAAAAGCCCGTACCCATGCCCATACCCTTACAAGCAACTTAGCAGACAATTAATCACCAATGAAATTAAGGCCGATAAAGTACATGGATAGAGATGAAAATCAGCCCTGAATTGAGACGACTTCATAAAGGATATAACCCATCATAATCAACCACTAAGAATAGCTAACATAAGATTTCATAATATCCATGACAAAATGAAGATGACACAGCCCCTCATAACCAATTATCAAGGAAAGACCAATATCAGATTTGATGATATCAATGACAAAATTGTAAGTACCATCCTATCCTTAAAATGAAATCAAAGATATTTAGAAGTTATTCCATCTCATTAGCTCAAATTACAAGTTATTTCTTTTGTTTTTTTACTGGATTGCTCAGGAGATTTATTGTTTTTCATGTTGTCCGCTTAGGACTTAATATTAGTTAGCCAATTCAGGTTTTTCTATCCAAGGCCAACTAGTCAGTCTATTGGACCGACTCTTTATCCAACTAGGATAGGTAATTAATCATTTTCCACGGCCATCTTCGGTCATACCTCCACCCATACGACGTAGGCTAACATGTAAGTGACTGAGACTCCATAACTCTATGTGTCCAGGATTGGTTTCTAGGTGAACACATAAGCAGCCTTCTCAAGTCATATCTCTACCCATACAGGGTAAGAAAAAAACATATAAGTGACCTACAATCCGTACCTCCATCCAACTGGGATGGGTTATATAGGGGACAAGAATAGACAATACTTTGGTCAAAGTCTTTCACCCTTCAAGACCATTCTGAATCTAGGGTAGCTTGCAAGCAATCACACAGTCTGCCCAAGACCAAGCCAAGGTTCTTTGCAAGGTTTATCTTAACCAAGAGATCTGCACCCTTCCTTGGATTTTGGGCCGTGAGAGACCACCAAGAGAATTACTAAGTTCAATACCACCTCTTGGTTTTCAAGCATCCAGTCAAGTATCAATACCTTCCTGATATTTATTTTGACCTAAAGGTTATGTAATGTCCCCGTCTTTTATTTAATTAATTACTGTATTACAAGGGAGAAGCTTCTAGAGTGTGTATTAATTATTGGAAAGGGGGAATCCTCTAATAATTTAATTTTCTAGAAGCAAAATTAATTATTGTATTGCAAGGTAGGAGTTTCTAGAGAGTGCATTAATTATTGGAAGGGGGAAGTTTCTAGTATTTGCAATTAATTAATATTTGATTTCCTTTTAGAAGGGTGTAGGAAAAGTATAAATAGAGGTGGAAGAGTCATTGTTGAGCATCGGATGATTGTGAATTGCATTTGATAAAAGCTTGAAGGTGTGAGTTAGAGATTTGGTCTTGGCATTAGAGGACGTTCATCTTCTCTTGTAACATTCTAGATGCCATTCCCTTGGGGTTTGGCCTTTGGAATACATTGCTATGTATTTGATTTTATCATCTTGAGAACTAATAATATTTCAGCAGCTGTTCAATCTTCAATTTGCATAAATTCCTTCTTGCTCATGTTATGTGGATTGAAACCTATCCAAAGATATTAAAATCGTTTTCAGCAATTGGTTAGTTCTTGGGCATTTCCAAGGTGCCCATTACAGGTTAGCAGTGGTTTGCTGGTGTCTTCATCTTTACTTAAGTTAAACTTAAAATGTAGGACCTGATCTTTTAGTAATTTAATGTTAAATGGTGCACTGGGCGCTCTGATCTAGAAGTTTCCTCCACCTCCAGTCTGCCTACATACCCATATTCACTAGATCATGCCCCAAGTGCTTCTCACTCTAACGAATATGTAGTTCTGGTTTTCTATTTGTTTCAGTGTAGCTGCAACCCTACAACCACTGGTGACTTTCACTCACCTAATACAGCTCTTTGGCAATCATACACCCACTTGGGTGATTCGGGCGAATTACTATGCTAAACACTCTACGACATAGTGGTGATTTCTCATGTTGTAGTTTAAATTCAATACATGGTTAACCTATGTACATTCTAACTCACTCTTTATAATAATTACTTTTTAGAAGTTTTATGGAACAAATTTATGATGCCCGAGTAAATCAGTTAAGTAAGTTTTGAATCTCATGGTTTCGTCCTCTGTTTTAAAAGCCATGTTGTCTAGGTTGCATCTGACGAAATGTTTGAGTTTAACCCAAAGTTACAGAATCTGTTGAATATAAGAGAACATTTTATTCAAATGTAATACTAGTTGCATAAACCTGTCTCTTTCATCTAATGTAAAGCTTGTTTCAGTCACATGTTTCTTTATCTAATGTACAGGTGGTGCATGCACATATGCCTGTACATGTATTGACCTCTCGGTTTCATACACATACTCCCATATGTATGTGTACCAGTTAGCCAAACTGTTTTAACACCAGTTCTTGTACATAATACAATAAGCCACACATTGCAGTATATACGTTTTTATATAGTCTTCAAAAGGATATGTCATTAGAATGTTATGGGTGGTCCAACCCCATCCTATAAATAGGCAAGATGCCACATGTCAACTTGATATGGTTCAAATTTAATGATTGTTCAATGTAAAACCTAACATCTAGAGCTGCTACAGCAGTGCCAACCTTGACATGTAAACGAGCTATATGTTCTACAAGAGTGATAATGATTTCATAGGTGAAGTACCATTGTTGACCTCTTCATGAATCCATTATTTACAATGCACAGTGATACAAATTTCCCAATCAAATTATATTGCATCAGACCCATCATTTACAGCTGCAGAAATATGATTTCCAAATCAAGGTTTATTGCAGCTGACCCATCAAATGTCATTTTCACAATATCAGCTTCCACCCAGCAGCCCACACATAAATATACATATACGAACTTGTACGTGTAACCCCCATCTCATCAAATATAGTAAGACCTGTTGTGAGGTTTTCACACCATCACCCCATTGCAAATGGGGACCCCCTCTTTTTCTCGTAGTTGTTAGGCCAGTTAGGTTTTAGTGGTAAGTTTGTGCGGTTAAGAGCTTTGAAAATGAGGGGTAACATAGAGGCCAAATTTCCAAGTTGTGATTCTGAAGTGGGAACATTAAAATTGAAGTCTGTCAGGATCATGTTATAATGGGTTGGACGTGAAATCCTAAGTGCATTTAAATTTTGTCTAGTCAATTAGTCCAAAATCCAATATAAAGGCATATTTCATGCATAAGGGCCTTAGAATCCTTTAAAAAATTGATTTTCCACACTTCAAATGATTAAAATCCTAAAGAAAATCAATTTTTCTTTAAAAAAATACAAAATTCAGACTATACATGAAATCCCTTCATATTTTGGCCAAAATTTGGACTATACATGACTTTCCCTTATGATTTTGGCACTTTCAAGGAAACTTCCAAGTATTGGAAGTCAATATCCGAGCATACCATGAATTTCCACCACTTTGGAGGATCTTGACTCGAAAATTTTCTAAGTGTTTGTAAAATCCAGACAAGTGGTGATTTCCCCCTAGTGCAAGCTTGAAAATTGTTGAAGTTTTGAAATTGTCCAAGCTAGGGTCGTTTCTCCCTTGAAAAAAGTTCGGAACTCAAAAAATTTTCCAAGTTTGGGAAAATCCAAACATGGGTTTCCTTTCCTCCAAGACCAAGAGTGGAACATGGAATTTTTTCCAAGTCCGGAAATTGTCCAGACTAGGGTCATTTTCTCTAGGTGGCAAGTACGGATTTCAAAATTATTCCAAGTGTCAAATTTGTTCTAACTAGGTTGACTTTTCCTTCAAGGTGAATTTGTAAGGGTGGAAATTTTTCTAAGCATTGGAAATGTCCGGACTAAGTTGGATTTTCCCTCCACGAGAAAAATGTTGAAATTTTTTGTTAAGTGCTGAGAGTGTCCATACAAGGGTGGATTTTCCCCCTTGTGATAGCAAAACAAGATCAAATTTTACTAAGTACAAAATGAATCCTATCCAAGTCCTAATTGATTTTCCAACTTTGCAAGGATGGAGGTAGAGTGTTGATGTTACCATCAGGTCCATGGATGATGTGTTGGAGGGAAATGTGGACTTAGCCTTTTTGGGGGGAAAATCCACACCTGGGTCGTTTTTCCCTTTTAGGGCCCTTTTTACCACTAAATAAAGTAAATAAAGGGAAATTGAAAAGGTAGAGTAAGAAGCCACTAGAAGGGTATCAAAATTTTATCCCACATTGATTATGGGAGGCAAATCAACAAGCTGAACCCCTTTAAAAGGACATGAACTGAGAGAGGGAAAGATAAGGATTTATAACGGCAAAGGCTAAGTGGCTGAAAATCCAGAGCAGGCGACCAAGGTGAAGCACAATCCAACATTGGTGATAGGAGTCTAGATGAAGAAGGAAGGTAGCTGCCATTGGAAGGGGCCTGACATTGCTAAAGTCTGAGACTTGTGGAGTGTATTTTTTGTGACATTGCAGGCCATTGGAAGGCCAGGGATAGAGATTTACAGTTCAGATCTGCAAACTTCTGAGCTCGGAAACTTTTTTTAGAAACCCATGAATATTTTTCCAGGTGTTCAGATTGCCAAGCACACATTCTAGACCAATTCTCCATCCTTGGGCATCAATTTGGAAACCAATTGAGGGTCAAATTAGTGGTAAACAGGCTCAGATCTGAAATTTCATGAACAGGGGCGATTTTGTCAAAAATTCACCAAAAATCACCTTTTTTCCCAGCATGTCCAAACTTGCTTGCTGAGTCTTCCTCTGCCCGTTGCTCATCATTTCAAACCATTTTCGGACATTGAAAGTCTGTGGTAAGGCTGCCATGAATAAAAATCTAAGGACTGGGTCTGAAAATCTAATTTTCTTTCAAAAAAAATCTGGGTTTGTTCTTTTGGTTTGCAATCTGATTCTAACCTTATTGCAGGCTTTAGGTAACATCTTAAGGCACATTCTAAGCCACCTGCAAGTCTGAAAATGAAAGTTACAGAACAATTATGAGGCATCCATGTACAGGGGTGATTCTGTAAAAAATCCCCATAAGTGACCAACGTGAAAGATTGTCGTAAGGGTCATCACTAAGTGTTAGTAGGTGTGTTCTTCTACAGGGATCACTAACTTTTAAGACAAATTGCCACAGTAGATGTATGTTGCAAGCATGTCTTCAGACTCACCATGCCTTGTCCTCAGAAGAATTTCAGAATAATGATGATGAATTTTGTCATGTTTGATATCCAACTTGATTCTTACTCCATAATGAGACTTTGCGTTGTGATCTAAGATAAATTAGGTCTCGTATGTGGGCATTTTCAGACTTTCAATGGATTGTCTTCAGAAAATCAGAACTTTGCTCAGGTCTGATTCTATTATACTAAGTGATGGATTATTGTTCTAATTCACGGATAAGCACAAACTCGCGTTCCAAACCTTAATTACAATTATTGTGCATGGATTTTGAGCATGGTTTGGATCAGTTGCAACTCATTTTCAGGCTTTTCCTCAGAAAATTTTTGGTTAGTCTGAACATGAACTCGGTTTTAGCACTTGATGATTTTGTTCATTGTTCACCGATGGGTTCCTAAAACATGGACTCTGCTTAGTTTGGAATGCTGGGATCATCATAAGAGGAATTAAAATGAAATTGCAGACTTGTCGTCAAAAGTTTTAAGCATTCCAAGTAACTAGTTCATTGTCATGATTGGATTGTTATTTACTTCCAAGGCCTTGTATGAATCTTAGGTCATGATTTGGAGTTATTTAATAAGTTAGTAGGACTGATTTGAGGATGCTATCATGACTGATTTGAAAATCAGAATGCATAAGTTTGTCTAAGTATTATGGATCTTTGGTCTTTTGATATTCTTGTTTGCATTCTGTTTGTTGCTTCCTTGGATTAGTTCATTAAAACTACGTGTGAAATTAATTGTTTAATCCATTGATACATTAAAGCAGTTTCATGATATAGACAATATTTTCGTATGTCTTTATTCCTTACTAACTTTGAGCTTTGTACCAGGAATCATGTTCGGACCAAGAGCAGGGATAGTCACAAAGAAGTGAACAAAAGAGGTTGTAAGACAAGTTCAAGCTCATGGCCAAGGATAGCAATGGAAGAGGACTAGCCTCAAAGCAATTAAGTTCAAAGGACCACACTTCAAGATGATGCACTCCAAAACTAGAACAAAGGAAAGAAGCTTCAAGGATCAAGCTGAAGGAAGTATCCAAAGATCAAACCATCATCAAGCAAGGACAAAAAAAAAAAAATGAGGTTGAGAGCAAGAAGGAATCCATGGACAAGACTCTCATCAAGGGAGTGATCTTGATGATGATCGAGTTACATGAGGAAATCGACTTAATATGCCAATGAAGAAGTTAATGTGTTCAAGGGATTTCTTCAAGGATCAAATCCAAAGATGAATAAGACAGGGGAATTCTGAACAATGAAGTTGAAAATACCAAGACTTCAAGCACTGTAAAGCTCATCCATTCAAGAGAAAGAAGTTCCAAGAATGATGAAGAATCCCTAGGGTAAGGTGGTGGAATTAAGACAAAAATTGCATTGAGAATTTAAGAGTTAATGAGTTATAACATGGAGGCCTTCCTAGAAGTGACATGGAGGAACTTAGTGAAATTTTACTTAAGTTCACTGGTTTTATAAAAAGGAAGCAAAGAAGTCTACATCTTGGGTGATGATTTATACAATGACTTGGCCGCTTATATGTTTCTTATTGGTCCCGAAGCCTTCAAATATTTTCATTGGCTCATTTGGTGGTGCTTCTTTTCTATTGGCTACTTTTGGTTGCCCTAATTAGGGTTTGTAATAGATTAATCTAGGCCCTTGATTTTAATTCAATCTTGGTCATTCATTGTAATTGGGGCTCCTATATAAACCCCACCCCTCTCATTAGTAAAGCAAGACCTATTGGAGAATTGTTGCTAACATAATGTCAAATTCGCTCCTTTTCATTGTTGCATCTTGCATGGTGAATTGTTGTGATCAATTTTGCATTATTGCATGGTGATCCATTTTTCCTCACTTAACTTAGGATTTCATTTATGTTGTTTAGAAGTAGTTTAGTTTGATGAAAGAATTGTGGATGTTTACTTGTTTGACTTGAATATAGACTAGGCCACTAGCCTCTTGCCGATGGTAGGAGTGCCTTGTGTGGTGAGCTAGTGAGAGTACTTAACTTCAATTGATAACCAATCTTTAGTTTGCATCCATTGATGGGATTGAAGAGGGTAGATATTGATTTGAAAAACAACTGAGTATATCCTTAGAAGCTTGCACTAGGTGGGTGAAGTCGCTGACTAAGCTACATCTACTAGAGTCCAAGTCCTTCCACATTTCCTTGCATTCATAGTAGAAGTAGGAGTAGTAATAGAGGTTAGAAGTTTAACTTAGAGCTTAAGTGGAAAAGTTAAAACAAATTTCCATTTCACGTTGTGAGGCTAAATCTTTAGAAGCATAAGCGGTTGATGTCCATTGAATGAATAGCGTAAGTCCCCTAAGTAATTACCAGCAAATCACATTATTTCACTGAGCGTGTATCCACCTTTGAAGGGAACCTTGAAGTCATTTCATGATCTTACTTTGCAAGCTTATCATGAGAAATGACCTTATACCAAGAGAGGATTGAATATTTGGTGTTTCGCTCTGAAACATTAAGTGTTTGATTATGTAGGTTGTAGTGGAATAAAACTCACATCAATAATACCCAAACCCTTTGTGGTCGGTAAATTCTATATTGTAGCCGACAGGTAGAATTGTATCCGAATGGGCACGTGATGGTTGAGTCACCCCTTCGCGAAAGTATATGTACACCGTCCAAAAGGGACTTGGGATCATCATTGTAATAAATCATATCGAATATTGTAGTATCTTTTGCATGCATGTGAATAATAAGAGGAATACTTCTATGTTACATGTTCTTGTCTATTGTCTGAATGCATTAATAAAACGTTTACCCTGTACGGTAAACATTTGGCATCGTTGCCTATAAGGACCGAGTGCTATGAATGTGGAACACATTGAATAAAAATAGAAATAATAATCCAAAAGATGACAGCATATGTGTGGCACCAAAAATATTAAACCACACACAACAAAGCGACCGGAGGCACAAACTCCAATAACTCGCCAAAGGGTACGACAGTGTTGTCACAGGAGGTGACCATGGTACCACGAGAGCATTGATGAACGAAGTGCAGTCACCAAGTCGATCAAGGGAGAGGTTGATAGAAGAAGCCCGAGAAAGACGAAGGGTGATCAAAGGAACAAAAGAAGCATTGGCAAACTACGGTACGCTAAGGGGGAATCTGGACAGAAGGGAAAGGACCAACATGGCTCAGAGTATCGAAGGAACACGAGCATGGGCTGAACTTGTAATAACCCCAATAGGTCATAACTTCTTCAAACACCAAAAATCTTTATACTTCAGTTGTTTGACATTTCATCAAAAAAACTCCAGATTGTCTAAACAATGACCTAACATGAATGTGCAACTAATTTTGACAATATTCAATACAAATATGAGACTTAACTACTTGCAATATGCAGCTACAGCAATTAGTAATTATGACAAATACTTTGGATGCAACCTAGGATTGCATTAATGCACTTACAACCAAGTGTCATTAATATAAACACTTAGTATGCAAAATTATAACATTATTTATGCCAAAAAGAGAACTTACAGCCAATTGACATTTTGTCAAACAAATGGCATGCAAACTAATAAGCTGATCATCAAACTCTAGGTTTGCAATATAGATAGTCTAAAAATTACAATGCTCTTTCAATTGCAAAATCCTAGCCTTCCTTTGATACCAATAATGTCAAATGGCAAACAAAGACAAGTACAATGTGAAATAGTGAAGTGCTGCAGCTATATTTGGTACTCAGCTGAAAACCTACATTTCTCAGTAAATATGTCAAATGAGAAGTGAAGAACCTGATTGTAGATGGCTGTAATAATTTTCTACAATGCTGCCCCTTCTGCTTTGCTTTTTTCCAATCTGCTTTTTCCACTTGCTTTGTCCGGATTTGCTTTTTTCGTTTTTTTCTTTTTCGAACTGCTTTTTCGCATTGCTTTTTCGGAGCTGCTTTTTTGGACTGCTTTTTCTGCCTACTTTTTTTGGGTCTGCTCTTTCGGCCTGCTTTTTTTGGACTTTTTTTTGGCCTGCTTTTTTCGGACTGCTTTAAAATGGCTTCCTATAATTTTGGACCTGCTAAAAATGACCTCCAATAATTTCGGCTCTACTAAAAATGCCTCCTGAAATGCTGAAAATGGCCTTAGGCCCAATGATGCCCTAGCTGAAGTGACTGAAGTATCACCTCCAAATGTGCAACCCTTCAAAAGATATTTCACTTCCTCAGTTATGCTAATCCAAGGGAGTTTTCATTCCCAAAGATCAACTGACTGTCTGAAACTACTTGGTTCCACAATAGACTTTGTGACTGAATCACAATTTGATGTCAAGGGAGAAATAAACAACTGGATGATTAGAATGAAGCCTGGGGTGCCTATTTATTCTTTTTTCTCCACTTTCTCCAGAAACTTCTAGAACATTATTTTATTTTATCTATTAAGTGACATTATAACATATTTTATAACTCAAGTCACTTTATTAAATTAATTAAATATAAATTTACCTTTTAATATTTATTTATTTGATAACTTTATAAATAATTAACTTAATACCACTTATTTATTTAATTAAAATAATTAATTAGTCATCCTCATAAAATATTTTTGGACAACCTAATTAATTTAATTAATTAAATCAAATTCCCTCAAAAATGGGGACATGACAGTCCGCCCTTCTTGAAATTGTTTGTCCCCAAGCAATGGTTGAACAATAAACCAATCAATCCGCCTGGATCCCAAATGTAGTCATGAACTATACTACTATCAATCAACACAGGCTCCTGCAATATCCTCCGCAATATAACCAAGAGGAATCCATAATCAAACTGACAATCATAGCTCAACCAAACTCCAAAATCACAACTGCCATAGTCAGAAACCCACGAGACACAAACACCTAGAACATCAGAACCCAAGTAAAGTGGACAAATCAAACTGCCAACACAGTAAATTCCATCAATGCATCCCACTGGCCTATACGAAATGTACAATCCAACTCTGCAACAATGGTGAACACTCTCGAATGAAACTGTACCAAGTATGGAGAATCCACACACTGTACAACTCTTGCAGTCAACACAACTCTGCAGATCACCTGCCACTATCTCATAACCATAACTCCCATGCACCGCTGATGGCGAAAAGACATCACAAGATAAATAGCAGGAAATGGAACCCAAACCAAATTTGCCTGCCATCAACTCCTCAACACAAGGATCAAATGCTAACTGATGTACATACCCTATAGTATAATGCTGATAAAAAGAACCAACCTCAGTCAACAGCTCACCATGAACAAGTGATACAACCCACTGTGACTGATCACCAGCTAAGTCAGGAGATGTCATAGCCAAAGGAGTAGAATCAGTAACAACAACCGCTGAAGCATCACTCCCAAACTCCTGCTCTAAGTCATGTATTATCAAGTTGTCAACCACAGAACCTATCGCCATGTCATGCCCATCACAACTCTCATCCCGAGGCGTCAAACCGTCCCATAACTGATGACGAGCACTAGGAACCAAAGTACATCTCTGTATCATCATTTCATCAACATGATCATCAAAGGGAAATTGATGAGCATACCTCACAGTGTAATGCCGATAGAATGCGCCAATCTCAGTTAGTTACTCAGACTGCAATCCAGATGAAACTAACTGCAATCGATCATTAACCATGTTGGAACTGACTACTACCTCCGAAGACATCACCAAGGGAGTAGTATTACTAGCAAGAACCATGTCAACTGTCGGCTCACCAACATCACACATGATATTTGATACAACATCTCTAGTCTCTGTGCCATCAGTACTAGAGGCCACCACCATGTCAGGCATATCACAACAATTTGCTGCAGCACCCAACTCAACTGAACCTGACTCTAGTGGAAACGAACCCGATATGCCAATGTTAGTATCAAGGATGGATGCATCCCCATCTCCACTATATGTGACAATCTCGACCATGGACATCCTCGGATCACCAAACACCATAGCTTGTGACTGTACAGAATCTGGTAAACACTGCAGTCGCTCTAACTCCATGGTCACCTTAGCCAAATGAAACTATGACTCCTCGAAAGTCAACTATGTACTCTCAAGAATCTCAGAAGTCACCTCGAGTTGCTGAGTAAGCTCACTCACCTCATCTTCCTTGGCCAATAATGCATCGTATGTTGTACTCCCCGACTCCATAAGATAATCTCTGTCGGCTACCAACTGCATATAATTCTGTCTCAGGATCCGAATAGCCTCCCATAAAGAGTGGATCTCTGTCAAGGAAAGATAATTGCCTCCCTGCTCATCACTAATAGGAGAACCGCATCCATAAGCTGCTAACAACTGACGAGCAGCATCGAAATGCTGGCAAGCGATAGCAATGTCTCGCTCACTAACTCTCAACTGACTAGACACATGATGGCACTGGCTAGACTGTCTCCTACAAACCTCCTCTGACGCACTGTCTAAAGGAGTATCCTCAAAGTTACTAGTCTCTAGAGTATTACCATCCATATCTTGCGAATCAACTCCAAAGCTCATACCAACATACGGAGTATCAAAAACTGTAGCACCGCTATCCAACTCCTCTGTACCAAAAGAAACTGCCAAGGAAACTAAGTCTTCAAAACTGCCCACTGCATCCTCCTGGATGTCATCAATGCCAATATGATCCTTGGACTCATCTGTACACACTGCCAAATATGAAAGATCATCAACACATTCTAGCAAGAATGGTCGATTGGATATATGAACAAAGCCCAACACCGGTGTATAAAAACTAATACCAACATCGGACAAGCTGCTGGCACAAGAAAAGACAACACCGTGCAATCTGCTAATCAAATCCATGATAGCACCCAAACAATCACTGCTACCAAAAAGTGTTAAAGATCTCCAGTCAACTGAATCCCAAATGCCAATGAAATAATCTCGAGTCCATATCTGTAAACTAGAATCAGCTGGTAACTCAAGCAAACTCCTCAGCTGAGTAATATGACCAATACCAACTAACTCCACATACCTATCTGACATTGTCCCTGTATCCTGGATGTGAATGCAAGATGAACTCACAATATTATCAATGACCACATATGATTTACGTGCCGCAGAAAGCTGAGTATTAGGAGTGCAAGATGAAACTAAACTCAACTCCATGCCATGCTTATGCCCATGTCTCTCCCAGTCCTGTATTGCCAATGGAGTATTCACCAAAGAAGCTCGAGTGTCCTCAAGCTCGAGAGAAAGCCTGTCAACTTCCTCCTCCTTCCTCTTCAAGGCATCTGAATAGTCTCCGACAAGGCTAAGAAGATGGTCACGATCTGATAGAAGATGTAAATAACTCAACTTCATCGTTCCCATTCCTTCCCTACTCACCTATAAGTCAACACAAGAAGACTTTGCCTGAACTCCCTTATGTCTACCCTGTAACTGAATCATCTAGATGTGATCCTCTATCATATCTCACATCCTGTCATGATGAGTTAATGAAGTCACAATACTATCTTCGCTCACCTTGAGCTAGCTGGACAAAGCATGTGAAGTACTACCAACCTCAACCTCATGTGACGAAGCATCTAACTGTGCCTGGTACTCTCTCTCAACAAAGTCATGGATGCTCAATGTCTGCTCATCTCTACCAGATATCTCACCATCATACACAACAACATCCTCATAATCATCATCTGAACCCACTACGCTGTAGTTACTGCTTGTTGGAACCAAACCATCTTGAGTACCGGAGACATCACCCTTTGGCAACCTGTATACAACTGTCTCAACTTGAGTATCAAGTTAACAGTTACTATCCATCAACGTAATATCCTTCACCACTTCTTCCTGTGGCTGAACTGAAACCTCTGCCTGGTTGCAAGCTTGTTTCTCGAACTCCTCATTAAGGTTCCTGGTAACATCCCTCACTGTATCAGTCAGTGCTTTGCGAGAAGATCTGCCAAATAGAAATCCAGTCAACTTATCCACCTTAGCTGGGTCGGACAGCATGTCATTCATTATATGGTGGTGCTTAACCAACAGTTCAGACATGTTATGGCTTATTTTCCTAAGTTCATCTCGAATGTCTAAATAACCATCCTTTCTACTATTCCGACTCTGGATACTGTGTCTATCAGTTGTCCAAGATCGTGCCCTCTGAGACTTTGTACTATACCTGTCCATTCTGGATAAAGTAGAGTGTTGATCACTCATGTAATTCGATTCTCACCCAACACGATGTCAAGAAAACCGCTCTAATACCACTATAATAACACCAATAGGTTATAACTTCTTCAAACACCAAAAATCTTTGTACTTCAGTTGTTTGACATTTCGTCAAACACTTTGCAAGCAAGGGGTCATATGACTGATATAACTTTTCAGATTGCTGCAATGACTCTTGTTTCGATTGCATCAAAGAGAATGCTTATAAAAAAAAACTCCAGATTGTCTAAACAATGACCTAACATGAATGTGCAACTAATTTTGACAATATTCAATACAAATATGAGACTTAACTACTTGCAATATGCAGCTACAGCAATTAGTAATTATGACAAATACTTTGGATGCAACCTAGGATGGCATTAATGCACTTACAACCAAGTGTCATTAATATAAACACTTAGTATGCAAAATTATAACATTATTTATGCCAAAAAGAGAACTTACAGCCAATTGACATTTTGTCAAACAAATGGCATGCAAACTAATAAGCTGATCATCAAACTCTAGGTTTGCAATATAGATAGTCTAAAAATTACAATGCTCTTTCAATTGCAAAATCCTAGCCTTCCTTTGATACCAATAATGCCAAATGGCAAACAAAGACAAGTACAATGTGAAATAGTGAAGTGTTGAAGCTATATTTGGTACTCAGCTAAAAACCTACATTTCTCAGTAAATATGTCAAATGAGAAGTGAAGAACTTGATTGTAGATGGCTGTAATAATTTTCTACAATGCTGCCCCTTCTGCTTTGTTTTTTTCCGATCTGCTTTTTCCACTTGCTTTTTCCGGATTTGCTTTTTCCGTTTTTTGCTTTTTCGAACTGCTTTTTCGGATTGCTTTTTCGGAGCTGCTTTTTCAGACTGCTTTTTCCACCTGCTTTTTTCGGGTCTGCTTTTTCAGCCTGCTTCTTTCGGACTGTTTTTTTGGCCTGCTTTTTTCGGACTGCTTTAAAATGGCTTCCTATAATTTTGGACCTGCTAGAAATGACCTCCAATAATTTCAGCTCTGCTAAAAATGCCTCCTGAAATGCTGAAAATGGCCTTAGGCCCAATGATGCCCTAGCTGAAGTGACTGAAGTATCACCTCCAAATGTGCAACCCTTCAGAAGATATTTCACTCCCTCAGTTATGCTAATCCAAGGGAGTTTTCGTTCTCAAAGATCAACTGACTATCTAAAACCACTTGGTTCCACAATAGACTATGTGACTGAATCACAATTTGATGTCAAGAGAGAAATAAACAATTGGATGATTAGAATGAAGCCCGGGGTGCCTATTTATTCTTTTTTCTCCACTTTCTCTAGAAACTTCTAGAACAATATTTTATTTTATCTATTACGTGACTTTATAACATATTTTATAATTCAAGTCACTTTATTAAATTAATTAAATATAAAGTTACCTTTTAATATTTATTTATTTGATAACTTTATAAATAATTAACTTAATACCACTTATTTAATTAAAATAATTAATTAGTCATCCTCATAAAATATTCATTATTTTGGACAACCTAATTAATTAAATTAATTAAATCAAATTGCCTCCAAAATGGGGACATGACAGAACTCTTCGTCCCTGATACACCTAACAAGCAAATACAGTTTGATCAAAACAACCAAGTCCTTGAGAAAGCCTTCACACCACTTGAGAACGTAGGGGTCTGTAACACAGGTGTTCAGAGCAGTACAGGAATACAGGACAACACGGGTACCGACAATGGCGCACAACAAAAAAAAGTAAGGGTACTAATAGCCAGTCCAAACGATAAGTTACCAAAGTTTGACGGGGATGGCATGGCTGACCCAATCAGACACTGCAAAACTTGCGAAACGATTTGAATAGCGAATGGAGAAAACGACCATGACGAATGGGCAAGGCTATTTCCAGCCACCTTGCGAGTTGTAGCAATCGATTGGTTTTCGAACACCGATCTGGCAAGGCTAACCACATGGGAATACATAACGAAGGAATTTATTACAAAGTTTCAACTGCTACGAGACAACGACGAGATAGTAGCAGAAAGCTACAACACAAAACAAGAAAAAAATGAAACAATCCGTGTATATGCTAGAAAACTAAAAGAATTAGTAAATAAAATGTAAAGTAAGCTAACAAAGGGGCTGAAAATGAGATGGTTCATAGAAGGACTACGCCCGAAGTTAAAAAGGAAAATGAAGATTGTACCACCATCGTCATACACTAAAGAATACAATCGAGCGATGGGCTTAGAAGGTGAACAAAAAACGAAAAAGAAGAAGAAAAGCAAATCATCCGACTCGGATGAATCCTCTTCTGAGGATAGCAGTAGTGATGAAAAGAGCAGTAAGAAGGTCTGAGCCCTCCAGAAGGATATGATCAGGATGATGGAGTTTAAGAATATGCACAAAAAGAATAGCCAGACCAAAGAGAATGAGCTATGCTACACAAAATGCAAGACAGAAGGTCACACTAAGGGATCCTATCTGAAGGATCAGTTTTGCGATATCTACCAAATTGCGAGACATTCCACAAAGGAAAGCCCATTCAATATGAAAACAAGAGGGCATCAACAAGTGCTCCTAATACAGGAAGCATCCACATCAGAAGGGAATGGAAACACAAACAATGACGGTGCCACTTCGGGTGCGTACAAAAACAACAGAAGCGGACTAAACAACACCACCAACAACAACAATAATAACAAGAATAATGGGGCCGCAGTCGGATTCAATATGATGCAAACAGCAAATCGATGGTTCAATGTCGGGCATGCAACTTGTGGAGTCACTTTGCGCGAAACTATACAACAATGAACATACCGAAGTTGTTATGCAAATGGTGTGGTCCTAGAGACCATGAAGATGCCAAGTGCCCAAAATTGAAATCAGGAATTAATTTGATCAACATCGAAGCAGGAACGAACAAAGAGGAAGTCCTAGCAATTACACGTAAACAGGCAAAGCTATACCCAAACGCGAGGGAAGAAAAGAAGAGACTGGAAGAAGCACGGGCAGAAATTGAGAAAGCGATATAGACAAAGAAATCACAAACAAATAAGGGGGACACTGCGGATACCTCAATGAGGAATTGCGCAGAACAAAACATCATAAGGCGAATATCACAAACTGAAGTACCAGTAAAATTAAATGATCTGATCCTCACAATGCCCCAACTATGAACGGCACTAACAAACATGGCTCCAACTACTAGACTACCAAAAGAACCTAGGAAGGAGAAAGAAAGCAAAACAAGCGCAGCGAACCCAATACTGCTAGCCCTCACATCACGAAGGCATCCACCGGTCATAAAAATGGGTATATTGGAAAGGATCCTCTCAGACACAATTGTGGATGAAGGTTCAGGGGTAAATGTGCTACCAAAAGATACCTAGAAGAAGTTGGGACAGCCGACGTTGTGGCCACCCACATTCCAATTACTAACTGCAGACCAACATGGCATTAAGCCTCTAGGGATCCTTATAGCACAACCAATAACTATTGGAACACAGTCATTCCTACTCGACTTTGTATTCATCTCGCTAAAAAGAAGGGGATATGACACCATTCTTGGACAAGGATGGCTCATACAAGCAAAGGTTTAACATGATTGGAAGAAGAATACACTATCAATGAAGAGCAGAGGACGGAGATTCATTATTGATTTACACATACAAATGGTGAGAGAAGAAGTTGGATTGACAAATTCAAAACGAGAGGACGAAGATAAGAAGCAAATGGAACCAGATGAGGAAAGAGTCCTACAATTGAAGGGTGGATCGAAGGACAACGATCTGGATTTGGTGAACGGTCTTAAAGCTGCAATATACTAACGATAGAGGAAGAACGCAACAGGGATGGATTTCCAAAAGAATTTAGGGAAATAAAAGAAGGGAACACAGAGCTGAATGAAACACCTGCATATATATTCAATAACGAAAAGCTAATAAAATATGAAGAAGCCACAATACAAACCATGAATCTAGGAGATGATACCGAACCAAAGAACATACTAGTGAGAGATAACTGGAATCCAATATTAAAAACTGCAACAGTACGGAGTGAATGTCCTAAAATCAAGAATATAGTTATTGACGGCAAAGAGTGGCAGCCAATGGAGTTCATGGTACTGAGTTTGAGGATAGCAATCGAGAACAAGCTGGGCGATATGGGAAGCCTAAGGGAGAGATTGTACAACTTGAATAAACTTGATGAGCGACGACTGCAGGCACAATGGGCCACAAAGGTTACACAAAAAGTGTAAGGCATGACATGACAAGCATTTAAAATTGAACAAATTTCAACTAGGCCAAATAGTTTTGAAGTATAAGAGGCGCAACGAGATCAAACCAGGTAAATTTAAAATAAAGTGGGTTGGGCCATATAAAATCTATAAAGTGGGAGATAACAGAGCAGTAAAATTATGGATGCTTGATAAGAAGGAAGTAGCCGATGCAATAGATGAATCAAAGTTGAAAATCTATCATGAAAGAAATAATGCACCTCCGTGGACGAACAACTGAGAACAAATAATGAATATTAATGTATCTATGTAAATTAAGAGTAAAACGAAATCTTTTTATTTTAAGCTGATAGACGTAATAAGGAAAAAATAAACAGGAGAACAGTAGTCAAAAGAATTATCCCAAAACTGGGCCATCAAAAAAGGAGATTATATTAGATATCATAGAGAAGGATAACTTTCATTTAAACAGTAAACAAAGAGTATTACGAAGAGTCGCAAACATCTGGAAGACACTATACATTCTTGTTTCTATTATTTGGGGAGTAGACACTGTACGAACAGTATAGACATAGAAGGCAAACACCATACAGCCCGAAGGAAAGTCATTTGGAGGGAGTTAATGCGTATCGACATAAAAGACAAAGACAGAGGAGTTGTGTACGACTGTACGAACAAAGGGAGAGAGGCACACAATGATAGAATGGAAACAATTAGAATACCGTATGGCGAAGGAGAAGGTACCATACGGCCAGTAGAGGCAAAACGTGCAGATACAGGGATATGGGAACTCAGCAAATGTTGCATTAAACCGTACGGCAAGCAGGAAGGCAAAGACTGTATAGATACAAATGCACTATCTGTGAAAGAGAAAGTACCATACGGCCTTCTGTACAACAACGGATAAAACATAGGGTCGTACGGCCATACAAGAGGATTATTGGGAGGAAGAAAGTATCATACAGTGTACGGAGGAGCAATCAAAACAACAAAAAGACATGGAAGCGGCCATATGAAGATATCTTGTATGACAGTACGACTCAAGGAAAGAAAACATCAAGCATCGTATATTATCAATATACATGAAAGTGAAGAGTGCCAACGTCGTACAACTGAGAAAAACAAGTCCAGAAGAGCAAAGTTGGACCATACAGCTAGGAGTTGAAAGAAGTGGTTGTACGACCCTTGCAAGATCGGTGGGAGAACGAAGAAAGCATTGTCATATGATTAGTTAGAGGATTGCAAAAGATAGAATGGCCATTATTGAAACAGGGGTAGAGGTGACTAATAGAAGGGAATAGGAAGTGTTAAAAAAAAAGATAACAAATCAAAACAGTCTAGAATGAAGAACGTATGATATGTTAGTAGAAAGAGTAGGATCGGAAGAAAACTACAAAAATGGTGTGATCCGTGGACTTTTGTGTGGGTTTGAGAGTGCCCCTCAACCCCGCTGGGGGCGTTGCCCCCTAGACCCCCAATCAGTGCATTTATCAATCATGGGAAGTGTGGCCAGTTGATGAGACCACAGGAAGTGTTAAAATTAAAAAAATGACGACAAATCAAAACAGTCCAGAATGAAGATATGATACCAAAAGGAAGGGAAAGACATAAACAGGTAGTAAAACATAAGCGGTTGGTAGAAAGAGTGTGGGATCAAAAGAAAACCACAAAAATGGTGTGATCCGTGGACTTTTGTCTAAGTTTGAGAGTGCCCCTCGACCCCACTAGGGGCATTGCCCCCTAGACCCCTAGTCAGTGCAGTTATCAATCGTAGGAAGTGTGACCAATTGATGAGACCTGCAACTACTACAGGCATAGAGTCTTTGTATGCCAAAGGTGGAGAGAGCACTAGAGCAAGCCTTTTGAGAAGGGTGCTACGCTTTGAGGCACTCGGAGTAGGTGTTGGATATGAAGTTGTCTTGGTAGATGCATAGAGAGCTCGGGAAGAGATGATCATCCAGTCGGAGACAGTAGAGTGACACTTGGCTCAAAGTGCCTACGCATTGGAAGTAGAGAAGGCAGCACAGATGGCTATCAATGTCAGATTGGCTAAGGTGACAGTATTGTGTTAGCAGAGGTTGCAGATGCAATGTGTTTTGGAGACCAGTTTGGTGCAAGCACGAGACGAATGTGAATGTGATGTGACGAAAATAGATTTATCATGTTATAGTTAGTCAATGAATTCTATTTTGTTAATCTGTCTCAGATATTTTTTAATTGTCATCTGGAGATGACTTTACTTTTTGGGGGGGATGATGTTGTTGGTAAATTCTATATTGTATCCGACGAGTAGAACTATATCCGAATGGGCGTGTGACGATTGAGTCACCCCTTTGGGAAAGTATAAGTACACCGTCCAGAAGGGAGTTGGGATCATCATTGTAATCAATCATATCGAATATTGTAGTATCTTCTACATACATGGGAATAACAAGAGAAATACTTTTGCGTTACATGTTCTTGTCTATTCTCTGAATGCATTAATAAACCGTTTATCCTATATGGTAAACACCCTTAATTTGCGCAGTTCATTTAAACAATTTCCTAGATAACACTTACAGCAATAAGGCTACTGTCAAACAGAAAATAAGGCTACTGTCAAACAGTCAACACTCATTCTATACCAATCGTTTCCCAAAAAAAAATCAGATGTAGGACATTTTCAGCAAGCAAGTTCATGACAAATAAAGGTGTAGGATGCACAGTTTGTATAAACAACTCCCAGCTAGCAGATTTAAAATAGTAAATGGCATACAAGTACCAAATTCTGTTTTAGTAGCTCCCAGCCAACAACTTACAGCAGTAAGGCATATTGGCAAACAGTTGGCAACCTCTCTACATCCATTCGTAACCTATATAATGTGAAGACAATTTTTTGAACGCTATAATGGTCTAATATTTCTAGTGCTAAAACAGGGCCTTCGCATAGTCACCCTTAATATTTTCTAAAACACAGATAAACACCATCTTTGCCATTTCTAAAAAATTAAAAATAAAGCACAAAGCCTTTCCAGAATCTTATCAACTCTGCAGTAGTTGCCAGATAAAAGAAATCAAATAGAATATCATCCGGAATTTTACTATTTCTACAGTAGCTACCAAATTAGAAATAAAGATAACACATCTTTTCCAGTTTCTTTCAAACACAACTGCTACAGCTCAGGGAGAACAGAAGTTACATGGAGATAAAATTAGAGTGCCACATACCTAGTTTGGAGTACAGAAGTTATTTTCAAAAAAGGAAATAAAGGAGTCTTAACTTGTGGGAAAAGCATAGATAGAGTTGGGTGCAGGAACCAGGCACTAACATCCACTTCCAGCCTCCCCTTTTCACCGTTTCCAGCCGCATGGATGCCCCTGAAAATGATGGCACTCACCTATACATCCTCTCCAACTCGGCCCTAGATCACAGTTTCTGCTTACATTGCCCTTTTGGATGGGTTTCAATCTGATTGTTTTTGCATACATTCTCCCTGCACAGGTCATTAACGCAGGCCCCCTGCTCATTTCCAGCCACATCTCAGTTTGCTACCTTCCTCCACCATTCCAAACTGGACGCGTATGAACGTGGGTGCGCTGAAGTCTTCCTCCTTAAGTCTTCTTTTAAATATGATAAATCAGATATACAAATTCTGTGCGTAGGGTACCTTTTGAACATACATACATATATGTATGTATGTATGTATGTATATATATACATACATAACTTTTTAAATCTCATTTATTTAATTATTGTTTTAATTTCAATATTATCGTCAATTAAACAATTGATATATATATATATATTGATAATAATTTATTAAGGTGTCTAATTAGAAAAAAATAAAATTAAATAAATAAATAAGACATTTACTAAAATATAATAAGGGATGATGACTTTTCTACAATGAAATTGAAGAATTTGTGACTTAAACCTATTATTCCAACAATTATATTGACAGAACAAGGGGGTTTTTTTCCTAGCCAAGAAACAACTAAGGGAGCCATAATAGCCCAAGAGACCCTTCATACCATCAAAAAACACAATATTGTGGCCTTTGTTGCCAAACTAGATATAATGAAGGCATACGATAAACTGAATTGGTCTTTTCTTCTCCTAATCATTCATCAGTTTGGTTTCTCCTCTAGGTGGTGTAAATGGATTAAAGCTTGCATTTTAGGTGCACATTTTTCTATTCTCACTAATGGAGCACCATCAGGTTTTTTTGCCTCTTCCCAAGGAGTTCATCAAGGTGACCCTCTTTCTCCGTTCTTGTTTATCATTATGGCAAAAGCCTTCAAAAGACTTATTAACTCTTTTAATCAAAATGGATTGTGGAAAGGTATCCACATTGTGGGTACTTTCTTCTCCATAACTCATTCTCTTTTTGCTGATGATACTTAACTCTCTGGATCATCTACATATCAAGAAGCACAAACTATGAAGTAAGCCATTGACCTATATACGCAAGTTTCGGGACAATGAATCAATGCAACTAAATCTAAAATTTATGTTTTTAATACATCCCAATTGGTTACTCAAAGAATAATTCATCTACTTGGTTTTCCCCTTGATCATTTCCCTTACTACTTATCTTGGTGTTCCCTTTTTTATGGGATTAAACAAGCCTTCTTATCGGAAATCTGTGTTGATCGTATCAAAAGTAGAGTTAGAGCTTGGAAGGTTCGTTGGTTATCACTCTCAGGTAGAATTTTGCTTATCAAAATTGTTCTCTCAACCATTCCAAATTATTATTTCTCCATTTTACAAGCCCCCAAAGGTATCATCTCTCAAATTGAAACTTTAATTTGTACGTTTCTTTGGTCAAAAAATATGAATGGACAAAAAAAAAATAACTCTAATTTCTATACATGCCATGTCAACCTCTGTCATATCCATAGTTACACCGCCCTAGGAGATGGGGGGACGGGGGGACGGGGGGACAAGTTTCCGAGACGAGGGGATAGAGGGGCCTTGATTTGGGGACGGCAGGGGGATGGCGGGGGATGGGGGGTGGCGGAAGGAGCAAGGTGTATATACTATACATATGGTATAGCATATACCATATCAACTGGAATATCATGATTCATGATCAAATGACAAACAAATAATGAACATTAAAAATTGAACGTCAACAAATAATAAATATTAGTCTAAACTCTATATATCAGCCTTCAAATCAATAGTATGAGTATCTAGATTCTACTATCTAATAATAATCAATGATCATATGAGTCATGACATAAAGATGATTACAATAAGTATCATGTGCCATGAATCATGATATAAAAATAAGTATATGATGCAAACAAAAACTACAAGTCTCCAAGAGTCCAAACCAAAATGTCAAATCAATGGAGACTCCTTGGTGTCCCCCCACAATGAAGGAGACTTCTTGGCATCCCCCCTCAATGAAGGAGACTCCTTGGCATCCCCCCGCACCCCCACACTCGGAGACGTCTCGCCGTCTCGAAGACGTCTCCCCCGTTTCGGAGACCTCTAGTCATCTCGCCGTCTCTGGCAGCGATGGCGCTCTAAGTGGCGCCGCCCGAAACGCCGAGACGCCGTCCCCCCGTCCCGGGGACGTCCCCATCTCCAAAACGGCCCATTTTTGGGGGGGGACGCGTCCCCATGTTACACTGGTCATATCCCTATTTTAAGATAGAATTTTAATAATAATAATTAGATAGTACAATGTTAGTAAATAAATAATGATAATAAAATTATATAAAAACTAATACCAAACTATAAAAATAAGAAATTATTATTATTTAATCTATATTATTAATGAAATAATATTTAGTATGATATTTTAAATAACAAAATTAAAATGAATAAATAAAGAAATTAAATTAAATACAAGAGACAATATTGTAGAATGTATCTTAAATTTCTAAATAGAATTTAATAATAAATAATAATATACATAAATAAGTAAATAAATAAAATAACATAGAATAATATAAATTACTAAATTAAATGAAAAGTCGAGATATTTTGCAAACAGACATGACTCCTTGAAATTAAGATATAAAAGGGAGTAGAGTTTATTTTAGAGAGGGGGAAAAAAGAAGAGAAGATAGGAGTTCAGAAAGGAAAAATGGAAGAGGAAAGTAATATGAAGAAAATAAAAAAGTGACTTTCTGAAAAGGTGTCAATGATATTGAAAGGATGTGAATCTTCGAAAGGGTCATAATTAAGAACAATTGTGACTCTTCAAAAATGTTGAAATTATATTGAAACTTTTCCAAAGGATTTTAGTTATGAAATATTGTGATTTTTTGAAAGGATTGTAATTATAAAGTGTTGTGACTTTTCAAAGGATTTGTATTGTGAAAGATTGTGACTCTTGGAAAAGAAGAAACAAAAAAGTATTTTTTATCTTTTCCTTATAATTAGAAAAGGAAGGAATTTAGAAAGTAAATATAGAGTTGAAATAATCTAGAAGGACTAATTCATTGAAGGGTCGACTAATGATAGAGTCACATGGACAAAACAAAGAGGAAGGTAAGAAAGGTATGTTTATGGATTATATTTATTTAATTATGTTCATAGAGTTATTTATATTAATGAATCATACTTGTGAATAATTTATGTATATGTAAAGATGTAATTTGAAATGAATAATACACATGACCTAATGGTTTAAGATCAAGAGAGTCCCTTTTTAGGGAAGAGAGTGATCTTAATATGGCTAATAGATTAAGATCAAGAGAGTCCCTTTGGGAAGAGAGTGATCTTAATATGGTTATAAGGCCAGAATATTTCGTAGATGTTAACATATACATATGTGTCAAGGGCGCTAGATAGAGAATGTCTCTTCTAGGAAGGACCTTAAAGGGAGCACTTCATAGAAGATAGAGAAGTAACTAGGGATATAAGGATCCTCAAGAGGGTTATTGATCCCGACATGGAGACATCTTTAAGGTTGGGTTAGGATAGAGGTTAGAATAGTGAAATATATTTTATTATTTTATATATTCTAACATTGGTTTTGAAGGTATTATTGTCGTCCCTAGTGGGAATATTACAACCTCTTTGAGAACAAGAGGTGTCGGACTTCCCAACATTACTAATTGGACTAGGCCTTTTGGTGCTAAGCTAGTTTGGCAAATGTATGACAAATCCTCTGCCAAACGACGTCATCTTTTACAAAAAAATATTTAGATAACTTGGAACCTTCCAGGATTTTTACTATCCTAGACCCGCCACAAGATTCTGTCATTTGGGATACCATGATGGCTTCTCGGGAAGTTATTACTTCATTCATATCTTGGGAAGTGAACAATGGAGATAGTATCAATTTTTGGTCTGATTCATAGAATGGGTCCCCCCCCACCTCTTGCCACTATTGATTCCTTAAAGGATTTCTCAAGCATAGTGATTCAAACTTGGGGAACATCTTTCTCTAATTATGTCTCAACTATACATAGATTCACAAGGCTAGTCATCTGGAAAGACCCCTCAATTCTTCCTATATCCCACAATCAGGTTTCTTCTTTCAAACAAGTATTAGCTGAAAGGAATTTTTTTATGTCTAATCAACCAAATTGCCTCTTTTGGGTTTTGGCTAAAGATGGTAGATACTCTATTAAACAAGGATACTTCGCTCTCCAACACAATCAGTTTAATAAGTCCACTTATTGTGCTTTTAAATTTTGTTGGAACAGTTCAATCCTCCCAAAAGTAGGACACTTTGCATGGCTTACATTAAATAACCGAATTTTAACTAGTGATTGAATTCATATATTGAACATTTCTGATCCCTTTAAATGTGCTCTATCAGCAAGTTGTGGAAACAACAAATCACCTCCTCTTAAACTACCCTTTTGCCCAAGATTGTTGGCATTTTGTTCTTAATAAGCTTAATTTCCATATGCCATTACCTAACTCTCTGTGGGATTTATTATGGCCAATCTTCAATACTAAATCAATGTTTTCATGTCTTTGGAGGTGCATCCCTACATCTGTAGTATGGGCCATTTGGTGGGAGAGAAACGAGAGAATTTTTAAACAAACGCCATCTCCAATCCCTCAATTTCTGGAAGGATTAAAGAGATCAATTGTTGAGCTTGTTTATGTTACAATAAGTAAATATAAGGGTAAAGAAGTTTTTTTTCTCCTTGGGATGGCTATGTTATTCACCAATGGAAGGGTTTACTTTTTCCTTATCTTCCTGCTCCATTGTGTCCATCCAAGGTTCCTCTTATCTGAGCACAAACCAAGTGGATCCCCCCAAGTGAAGGCTATTACAAACTCAATTTTGATGGGGCCTCTATGGGAAATCCAGGTAACTTGTGCTATAGCATAGTCATTAAAGACTTTAAAAGGCCATGTGATTGCAGCAAAATCATCTCCTCTCCCTCTAGATACTAATACCAAAGTTGAGGCCCTGACCTTGCTGTTTGGTTTGGAAGTTGCAAAATCACTATCTATATCTATGTTACATGTTGAAGGAGATTCAGCCATTATTATTAATGCATGTATTAAATGTCATATGTATAATTGGTCCATCCAATATATATTGCATCAAGTATGGTCTCTTCTTGATTCAATCTCTGAATGTTACATTATGAATACTTATAGAGAAGGCAACCTATTAGCTGATTGTCTGGCTAATTTGGGCACTAATGGGGTTTATATTAACTCTTTAGTTTCCCCACTTAAATCACCTTGATTTCCCCAACTTGGTTAATATTGTGCCAACAAAATATGCTTAGAATCCTGTTCAAACCTTCTCAAATATTATTTGAGAGGAAATCATGGCTTCTCTATGATTTCACATGTTTTACTTTTATGGATCTCACTTGTTCTTTTGAGATATTGTATGCAGTTTAGGGTCCTGGCTTGCACTTGCATCAGATGGCTTTGGAATTTTGGATGAAGATCAATGATGGAAACTTTTATATCAGTTTTTGGTTTGGCTTTTGGTGTTTTCTTCGACACCGAATAATGATTGGATTAGTAATTGTCTTCATATGAGTTTCGGGATCTTTTGTAATCACAGTGTTCTAGATTTGGGGTTCAAAATCACAAGAATCAATAGTGTTGATAGATACTCTCTCTTGATGTTGTCTTTCTTCTTCTGCATCCTTTTTGTATAAGGCAATGGCCGAAGTTTTTCATTTCTGGTTGTTTCCTCTAGGAACCATTTTTGAACCAGTTATTATTAATATAAATATAAAGTTTCACCAAAAAAGAATAAATAAGGGATGATGATTGGAGATGATACAATAATGCTCTAATCATTCTAATGACAAATGATTATTAATGGTTATAAGATACAAGAATTAAATTCCATTAAATAACTAAGATCTAGAAAGCATCAACTAAATTAAATATTCATAATTTAAAGAAATATCATTTAAGAGACCAATTAAATAATAGCAAAAAATTTAAACAACACATATCTAAGAGTTCAAATTACATAATCATCAATATTAAATAAAAAAATACCTAAGAGATCTCATAGGAAAAATTGTGAAATATTAAAATAATACCCCTTTAAGAATTCAAATTAGGTATTCCAAGAAAATAAATTAAATATCTGAGAGATATTTAAATAATTTACCTCTGAGACATTAAAATACTTATCAAGTCATCTACAAGTATATAGGAATTTTGCAAAGGATAAGCAATAGAAAGGTTGTGACATCCTTCCCCCCTTAAGAATGCATCGTCGCAGTGTATAAGTGTTACAGCATAACATTGAAAGAAACATTGGAATCATGGTAAGAGTATCAAAATTGCATTTATAGATTCACTATCAAATCCTCAAAGTAACATTTATAATATCACCAATTCTATGCTAATATAATTCAGCCATTTGAAAGGTTGACTGAATTATATCTTGCTTATCATGAGCCTATTCTTCTAAAGTCATCAAAACATCAATTTGTTTCAAATGTCAAAATCTACACTAACAAGTATCAATTCCTCATAAAGTTTATCAAAATATCATTTAAAAAAATATTACTTGTGGAGTTCATCAAAATAACATCTATCAAAATAAGCAAAGTTTGTAGCTAATTTAAAATTTTCAAAAAAAAAATGGATATTGTTTCTCAATTTATGTGGTATCTTCCCAAGTTGCATTTTTTGCCGAATAATGATCCCACTCAACTTTAAATTGATCCACCATTCACTTGCGCAACTAGTACTGCCGCCTCTCTATGATTTAGTATGGTTGGATTGTTATGGTTCCTGGACCTTCCACCTAGAGTGCATTCTAGTTCAAAATGAGTTTAGGATCAAGTTTATACCTTTTCAACGAGGATACATGGAACATATCATGAATATGGCTCACTGTTGGAGGAAAAGCTAAGAGATAAGCCACTGGATTTACCTCCTCCATAACTTGAAAAGGTCCAACAAAACATGGACCTAATTTGGATTTCCTTCCAAAAGATATGGAGCTCTTGTGAGGACGAACTCTAAGAAACGTTTTTTCACCAATCTGAAATTTTTGCAGGTTTCTATTTTTTTCCACATAACTTTTCTACTTTTCAGTTGCTTCCTTCATTCTCTATCTGATTAGTTGCACTTGATTATCCATGTCCTGCAACATCTTGGGCCCAATTACGACTTTGTCTTCCAGTCTATACCAACTTAGTGGTGTTTAACACTTCCTTCCATAAAGTGCTTCAAATAGAGTCATACACGTAGTGACCTCAAAGGAATTATTATAAGCAAATTCCACTAATGGTAGGTAGTCTTACCGTTTGGTTTTCTGATCCATACAATACATATAGAGTAGATCTTCTAAAACTTCGTTAGTTCTCTTAGCTCTCCCATCAGTTTCCTCATGGTATGTTGTACTAAAGTTTAGTTGTGTTCCTAAGCTAGCTTGCAAGGTGGTCCAGAAGCTTGACGTAAATTCGGAATCCCTATCTGAAATAATCTTTTTGGGTATACCATGTAGCCTAAACATCTCTTTAATAAATTTTGAGCTATAGCTGGAGCATCGTTTGTCAAATTTCCTAGGACAAAAAGGGTTGCCTTGGTAAGCTTGTCTACAATTACTATAATGCAATTATGTCTAAGGGATGTCATAGGTAATCCATGAACAAAATCCCATTTGTGTTGTGGTAGACTATGTGGACAAAATAGTCCTGCATACAAGTTATACTCCAATTTAGCAGGATTTGAGAGATATGAAGATCTCAATAAATTGTGTAGAAATAGTAATTCTATAATAATTTGCTCAAATTTGCTCCAATTCCTCTTAATTTTGGACTATAGCTTCTTTAATATGATCTTCAAAAACCCTTTAAAAATCTTTGAAAATTTTGCTAAAATCTGAAAGTTATGCTCTTCCCGAAAATTGCCCCAATGTTGAGAAACAATATTGCCTCTATGGTGCCAAGATCATGCTCTGATACCACATGTAATGAATTAACTTGCACAATAGAAGAAATAATATAAAATATTATATAAATACTTGATAATAACTGAGAATAATAGGCCACTTCGAGGGGGCAACCTCCAAATATATCCAATGAGAACACACTTCACAATATGATCTTGAAATAAGACTCACAACCTCCTATATATACCTAATTACGCTTAGGATGAATAGACAAAACCCTACATAACACCTAGGCCAACCTACCTACCTAAATAATAATATAATAATGATAACATGACTTAATTAAGGATTAAGATAGCCACAAGTTGACTATTCATAACCATATATACACCAATATTAAGGGTGTAGCAACGCGCACATCAAGCTAGAAATCTATAGACAGTATATTATCATAACATAAAGCAACCCTCCATGGGGACTCTACCCAAAAATGGCTTTTTATTTAGAGAACTTACTAGGTATTTAGCAAGGTGTTATTGTGCGGCCTTTATATGTGGCTCGTTGTTGGAATCATGCTCTCGGCATTTCCTTGGGTTCTTTTAGAGTTGGCTCCCACCCACTTTGCATCTAGATGAACCACAAAATTGAAAGAGTGGAGCACATTTGTCACCTTTGCACTTTACTCGAGACAAAAATGGAGATACATTTTATATTCCATTGTACCATGTACTATGAGATCAGGGGGAGGTTTCACTGCCTATTCAAAGATGGCAGATCCATTTCCTCTTTTTATAGTTACATTGATGTCTTGCTCTTTACCTCCACCAGAGCATGTGGCTCCATGATCATACATTGCAACACCAATTCCCATCAAGCCAGACTCCGGATCAGCTTATCACCTGCCTTTTCACTTCAGTGTCCCCAGTCCAAGCACGAAGTGACCACTCGTCCCTTTTACTGTTGGTCACTCCAAGTCTATGAGACCTTGTAGTGGTTACACTTTGCAGTAGAACTACACCTCCAATGGTATTTTTAGACGGTCTAGGGCTTACTATTGCCCTAGTCCATTTCCTTAGACGTTGGGTTATTTTTTGACCGGGAAGGGTCCCTAGTCCTTCTATTTGTGGTTCGTTTGCTTTCTTGTTTGTTCTTTTCTCAGGCACCCTTTGGTGTTCCCATTATTGGTTGCCACCTTGTTGTATGCTTTCAGTCCTTTAGACCCTTTTGTGGTGTCTTGTTGGACATTAGTAAATTGATCTTATCTTACTTAAAAAGAATTCTTTTGATTGTCTAGTAACTCCACGTAAGTCACATTTGTGTTGGCGCCTCAAAACATTTACCAAAAAAAAACATCTACCAGATGTTAATGAAATATAAAAAATAAAACAAAAATTATTAACACCATTAAAAACATGTTTTTTACTGATGCTTTATACACACATACAAGTAATGTTATAAATATTATGTGTAATATGGATGTCTGACTATATATGCACATGGTTATTATGAAGTGATTTTAATGCTTACACATATGTGTCTTGTCTAGATGCAGATGCTTTTAGCACATTCCAAATCTTAGTTCACATATCCCTGATGCCCCATTCCAGAAGATGTATGAATCCGCAATGTCAGGAGTTATGCAGCAAGGCGAGCTATGGATGTTCGCATAATATTTTTTAGCTTCAGCAATTTTTAGGTGTACAAGGATTATCAGACCATTACAAAATGTAAAACCCAATTAGAATCACAAAAAGAAATGGTCTTACTTGAATCTTGTCAAGCAGGTTGGAAGCAGCATTATTGCGCACTTCTACACTTTGAAAGGTAAAGAAGACACTTGCTCCATAAGCTAGCCCAGATCCAGTCGCATTTTTAAAAGTATTATCCTCTTCCTTGAAAAATATTTCCAGCCCAACCTGTCTTAATGCATGTCGTCTCCTTGCCACTGCAATGATTGCACTTAAAGGTTCTGAGCGTACTGGATGGTCATCGTTCAGATTGAACAGTGGCTGCAAAAAGAATAATATCAAAAGCAGCATAAAATTTGGATAAAACATGGACAAACATCTACAATGTGAAAGCACACACCATTATTTTATTGACCTATTTTTGCAGTATTATCCAACTGAAGTGCAGAAAGTCATGCGAAAAAGTTGATGGCTAAAGATTTATCTAGTTCTCCCTTTCATAGAGCTCCTTTATATAAACAGAAAGCATACATGCACACAATATTCTCTGATAAGCTAAAAGCTACATATATCTTTTAAATGATGAATCTTTTTGGTTGACCCCAAGTCTCATCCAATGTAAATGTTAGATGGAGTGCAATTTAAGATAAATTGAGTAGAATAAATATCCTACAAGTGTTGAATTTCAAAGTACCTGATAAGTTATGACAGCTAAGTGAAACAATTACTATTCCTGATAAATTGAGTAGAACACATATCCTACAGGTGTTGAACTTCAAAGTACCAGATACATAATCACACCCAGTGAAACACTTGATTATTCCCTCACATTTACTTTGAACAAGATTTGATAGCACCCTAAAGAATTATTTTGCTTTATATATATTCCCCTGTTTCTAACAATCAATAAAAAGCTGTCGTATCTCAGCTGGCAATGGCCAGAAACAGGTTTCTTCAGGTACAAACACTAATTTCGTATCTTTCTTTCTTCTCAAACCATGGTTTAAAAATAGAATACGATATATCATTTTTTATAACTTGTATAAGGTATGTCATTTTTTATAAATTATATAAGGTACATCGGTCATATATTTATAAACCTATCATAGCAATCAAATTTGGACGTGTCACATGTCAGAAACTTGGCAGCCCAGTTTTGAAGCCAGACTGGACAAGAGCTTGAGAAATTTTGAAGACAAAAACACATAAACTGTCTTCTTTAAAATTGAAAGAAGATCAAAAGTTATTTAATATATAATTATTAAATTTCTTCATTGACACTTGGGATTCATTAGTGTGCATATTAGAAGTGATAATCTAAAGAAAATTTCAAGGGTTTAATGATTTAATTGCTTCCATGTATTGGACAGGGTTTGATGATATTCAATCTGTTGTATGATTGTTGCAAACTTTGAACTTCATTCTGGCAACCATGAATGACAGAGAGTTTCAAACTTTCAAGACATAGCTTTTCTGGATATTGTTGATTTGGATAAAGGGGATATTCTATCAACTGGGTTGTCGATATTTTGGGAAAAATATTATCTAGCCCTAACCTATGACTCAGAGGTTCAGGCCATCTTACCCACATGACTCGCCAAGTCAGTGAGTCAATGGCTGACTCATTGAGACCGTGGTCTCTGACCCAGACAACATCAATGTAAAATAAACATTAAAAATACTACATAAAATTTATTTCCCCTTAAAACATTCAATTTTAGATGCCAAAGTCACATCTAGAAATTGCAATTTGGGGGCTTGATTAGTATTGTTTTTGGTGTCTTAGGAATTCAAGAAAATGATGCACATCGTGGAATTTTATCTAGTTCTCAAGGTGTTAATTTGGTTTGGTGCTGCCCCTCGACCCTACTAGAGGCGCTGCCCCCAAATATCGCAAGGGACACTACCCCTTAATCCTGCTGACAGCACTACCCTCAGTCCCCAACAAAGTGTGTTGTCCGTCGGCCTCACTCAAAGTGTTTCCCTGAACCCCCATTTTATTCTTGAAGTACACTACAGCATTGAGTTAGTGTAGTATGAGTTATTATCTACACTCTTGTCAATAGTCTTCTTCGATATTTCATGATGTATACTTGTTGTCTAGAAGACCAAAGTTTCTTTTGGGGGGGGATGATGAAGTCAGCATAAAATGCCTATGTTGTGTTTGATAATATTGATTATCTATCAGTATATTAATTGTCGTCAATGTATTAATTTGCATTTGTACTTATGCGATCAATGTATATTTATGTATTTGATCAGATTAGCTTTAATTTGATGGTGTTATTGTGTCTTTAAGCTTTATTCAGTAATGGGTGCATGATAAGGGCACATGTGTAGCCAAGATGGTGTCAAGGCGAGTCATGAGGTATAGTACTAGGCTAATGGTCCCGATGCTATGCATCAACTACAGTTTGGTTCTTAGCTGGTCAAACACTTTTAGGCCCATAAATGGGCAAAGTTGAGTTATCCTTTTGTTGGTGTGCGTGTTTATGTTTTCTGAGAAAAACCTATTGAAGGGTAATAGAAATATAATTTTAATGATGCTTCGAACAGTAACCCTAGACCTTCATGAGCTAGAATTATTACTCGAGATTTAAATGGTGATCATATTGCTTGCAGAAGAAAAGGCTTATTGGATGGAACTATGAATGGTTTTGAAGCAAAAGTGGCTCTACTAGCACTTTGAGCAGCAAAAAAGCTAGGTTTCAGGAAACTACATGCGGAAGGTGGTTCCCAAATCATTGCCAATGCAATTATCAAAGGTGAAATGGATATATGGGCCCTGCAGAATTACATTAACCAATTTTTTTGCAGAATTAAACTCGTTGGAGGACTTCAAATTAACACATGTAAGAAGGCAGGGCAATAAAGAAGCCGGAAAACTGTGAAATTGGGCCTAAAATCTCAACATGCATGAAATTGTACTTGAGGATTTCCAAGACTTAAGGATGGAAGTGGGAAATCTTCTGTGATAACTAAAACTCCTTTTTGTTCACAAACAATTGTTACCAATAAATTTGGCATATAGGTGGCGGCAGAGACATGACAGGAGTACAATGTGATGTTTGTTGTGATGCCAAATAATCACTAAGGATCAGATTGATTATGAAGGAAAAATTTTTGGCTTGTGTATCGATAAGAACAAATTTGGTGAGTTCTTTTTTAGGCATTTCATTCACATCGCTGAAGTTCTCTACAAGTGTAAGAGATGGAAACCTCATTTACTCTCACTTGCACCAAGCAGAAAAACCCATTTTATGGGCACAACAAGAAATTAAGGGTGGACAAAATGTTTAATTGCATGGATAACAGGCTCACAAAGAGTGTCTCAATTCTACTAGGGAAAATGTTCCACCAAGTTGAGGACCACCACAAGATCAACACTGACATCTACTCCATGATAATTGCCTGGGCATTGCAGCTTGGTAAAGACAAAGCCATCATCAAGCTAATTATGTTAACAATTGTTCCCTGAGAGGCACTAGGAGGTCTTGAGAAGATTTTGGCAAAATTTATTCCAAGACTAGGAATTAATTTGGGAGACAAATAGAGTGGACTTCCGAAAATTGCGGGCACAAAGTACACACCCTTTGTGTGGCATATTGATGAAAGGCTTAGAAACATAAGGTTTAGAGAGGCTAGGAAAGGTTGGTTTATCATGAAATTGGTGATTATGATCCATTTCCTTGATGAAGACATTGAAAGAATGAAACATAATGTCAGGCGGATTGAAGAGGATGAAGCCAAACTCCAGGAGAACTCAAATAATGGTGACGACTGACAAGGACTTCCCAAAAGCAAGAAAAAATGCTTTGTTGCAAGAACGAGTTGGTGGAGTTGTGGCATGAGGTTGGTACAAATGGATGGATGACAATTTCCAATGTAATTGTTTTAGGGAAGACGTGGTTGGTGGGCCAGCATTTTTAGGAAGCGTTTGGAAGAATTTGTTGTAACATATAAAACTTTCTTAGTAAGTTGATTTATGGCAGCAAAGGATTAATTTAAATCAATTATGTCAAGACATGTAAAGACAATCGATAGCAATATAATTCTATTGGAAATATAGAAACCAAATTCATATTCTATAATTGTAAAAGAATCCTCCAAAGTTGAAATTCCATTCACTAACCTTACCTGTACTGGGGATGTCTATATCAACCTAGTGCAGACCTGTGATTAGTTACTTGAGATGAATGGGTCTTCCTGCAATTCGAACCTTATCATTTATGATATAGATGCGATATCTCTTAACAAATCCATTAATGAAGGACCTCTGAGAAATCTTAAGTTGTTCTGCTGAAAGTTGAGGATGAAATCTGGTACAAATAACTACCACAGATGCCTCTAGAATGTGCATCTATGGAAGACTCTGAAAAACATTTCATATGCTTGGGTATATGTCCAAGCAAGCAAGTTCAAGGGGTTGCGTCTTGAGTATTGAGAACAATCGCAGAAAGAAAGAACAAAGAAACTCAGAACCATAGAATGACTTCACCACCGAATGCCATTCCCCAAATAAAGACCTTAGTGATTGCTAAGACGAATGTCATTTAAAAAATGGCCTCGCACCCATGCCTGGAAAAATAGGACTTAAGTGATTCAAAACAGCAACTCGTTCCCCTTTATTAATTTTATGCCTTGGCCTTTAGGGCCTAACATATGAAAGGCTTGGCAATTTCATTATTTATTAATGGAGACATGAAATGAGAGGGGACATTGCAGCCCTCCCTCCCCAAGATTGTAGGTCCACTGGCAATTGCAGATTAGGATGTTGTAGAACCTCTTCTCCTTCCCAAGTAGCATCCTCAATAGGTAAATCCTCTCATTTAATTAGATATTCCTGGATCATTATTCCTTAGCCTCCTCACCCTCCCATCAGCAGTACCTTTGGATAATTTCTTACTGACCTTTATCAGATTATCAAAAATCACATAGCCAAATCTTTTGTTCCACAGCCAACATTCTTCAACATTAGCTATCGAGAAATGTCCATTAGTAGAGTTCAATTGGAAGAGGTTATCTCTAGTATGTTCACTAGTAGAAATTAATTCTCCAGACTTTCATGAGATCTTGTAAACGCTGCTACTGAATTCAAATCTGAAACCTTTGTTATTCAACTGAGGAACACTTAACAGGTTATACTTTAATCCATCAGCCCAATAAACATCACCACAAGTAATGTTATCATTGAGTGCTATTTGACCTTTACCTCTTATTACACATCGAGATCCATTATGAAATCTGACTATGCCTCCATCACATTCCACCATTGAAATGAATTTGTTTTTTTCACTGATCATATGGTGTGTACATCCACTATCTATTATCCAGCATTCATTGCTAATCATGCTTGAAATCAATGCTTTTTCCTCACCAACTCCTTCACTAGTACAGGGTCCTTCTGTGACTGCAACAAATACTATCTCTTCCTCATCAATCTCTTGTATTTGTCTTCCTTATCATTGTCCTTACCATTATTAGACCTGAGGACACCTATGTGAAAGATAACCAATGTGTTTACATGTCCAGCATGCTAAAAAAAAAATTGACCTTTGTACTTTCCTTTTCCTCTTGGTAATCTCTCTGTTGGCAATGCCTCAAACTCTTCTTGTTATCCTTCCTCAGCCACGATGGACTCATAATCATGACCTCTTTCAGAACTGTAAGAAACTTTTTTCTTTTCTTCAATGAACCAACGGTTAGGGAAGCTTTGAGTGCAGATTCTATTCTAGGCCTATTGTAAACTAAATTACTTAACTCAAAAGCAGTAAGCTTGCCAACCAGGGAGTCTAGCATTGCATTTGCAGGATTAATTGTTGTCGGTAAAATCTGTCGTAGGTAGATATTGTGTAGCCAATGGGTTCCTTCAGGAAGGTTCTTGTTATGTAGCCGACGGGTTCCTTCGGAAAGGTTCTTGTTGTGTAGCCGACGGGTCCCTTCGGGAAGGTTCT
The DNA here is from genome assembly GCA_028749045.1 of Cupressus sempervirens. Lineage (NCBI taxonomy): Eukaryota > Viridiplantae > Streptophyta > Pinopsida > Cupressales > Cupressaceae > Cupressus > Cupressus sempervirens. The sequence goes on along the minus strand of CM053784.1, from coordinate 186,712,819 downwards.
TGTTATGTAGCCAACAGGCCCTTCTGTAATTGTCATGTAGCCGACAGACCTCTTCGGGAAGGTTCTTTGGAAAGTATTTATACACCCTCTTGGATCATTGTAAATCATCTTATGATCTCTATGTAACATCTTGGCATATACAAATAATACAAAGAATTTTGTTGTTGTTATCTATTATCTGTATGCATTAATTTCTTTACCCCAGTACGGTAAACATTTGGCGCCGTTGCCCGATGGACCTAGCACAAAGGTAGACGGATGAAGACTTAATGCCGAATCAGTTGAATAAGAATAAGAATAAGCTGAAGGAAAAGGACAAAATACGCGTCATCTCCATTGGCCAAAGAATCCCCGGTATAGGGTCCCATCCACCTTTTATGAAATGCTTCGTGAATTTCTTCCATAGTTGACCCTCCAATTCGGGAGGGAGGCTTGGCGGAGGTTGCCCGCGATGCCAGGGCGGGGTATTATATTATTGTGAATGGGTGATTAGCCAACGAATAATGGCATGTTACGTAGATGGAAAATTTAATTTTGGCACAACAGGCTGAACACAAATGAAGACTTCAGCAAATTACCGACGGACACAGAATCATTGAAAAATTGTTGGAAGAGACTCGGCAACGGCTCGATTTGGTGGAAGAAGCAAGGGAGGAGTTTCTAAACTTGCATATGCCGAGGGAAGAGAATCCAGACGAAAGGGGATTAACTCGCATAGCTCGGAGTGCCAAGGGAGCACGAGCGTGGAGTGAACTCTTCCTCCGAGATATACTTCCAGAATGGACAGCTTTAATTGACGAAAACCCTTCTTCACCAAATAGCAGGACTGTCAGGAGCAGCGCGGGTGTTCAGAACAACGCAGGTGTGTAGAACAGCGTGGGAGTCCAAAATAGTGCGGGAGTGCAAAACAACGCAAGCACACAACAACACCCTCAACTTCGAATAGTAATGGCAGGACCAAAGGAAAAGTTGCCAAAATTTGATGGCGATGGAACAGCCAATCCAATCTGTCATTGTAAAACATGCGAAACGATTTGGAGGGCGAATGGCATAAGAGATACAAATAAATGGGTCCGACAGTTTCCAGCTACCCTACGGGGAGTTGCAATTGATTGGTTCACCGATGCAAATCCCCAGAACTTAACCACTTGAGACAATCTTAAGGAGTTTACTGCCAAGTTTCAACTGCTCTACGACGACAACGAAATCGTAGTAGAGATATACAACACAAAACAGGGGAAGCATGAAACAGTCCGAGTCTTCGCCAGGAAGTTGAAGGACTTGATCAATAAAATGGAGAATAAGCCGGCTGATGGGCTATAGAAAAGATGGTTCATTGAAGGCCTTCACCCAAAGCTGCGAAAGAAGATGAAGATCGTGCCACCATCAACATATACTGAAGCGTATAACCAGGCAATGAACCTAGAAAGTGAACAAAAGACCAAAAAGAAGAAGAAGAATAGTTCATCCGATTCAAATGACAACGCGCGTTCCGAAGAAGATAGCAGCGATGATGAGGCCAGCAACAAGAAGGTCCACACCCTCCAAAAGGACATGATTCGGATGATGAAAGAGTTCAAAAACATGCACAAGGAGACTAAGGGCAATGAGCTATGGTGCACGGAATGCAAGAAAGAAGGCCATGCAAAGGGATCTTGCCTGAAAGACCAATTTTGTGAGATTTGCCAAATCATGGGACATTCGATAAAGGAATGTCCTTTCAACCTGAAAACAAGAGCACCACAGCAAGTGTTCCTCACACAGGAGGCGTGAACACCAATACGGAGGGTGCCACGTCAAGAGGATACAGAAATAATCGGCGCGGTGAAAACAACAACAGTGGTAACACCAATAATGGCGGGAGGAGTCGAATTCAGTACGATGCAAACAGACGGCCAATAGTTCAATGTTACGCATGCAATTTGTGGGGCCACTTTGCCTAAGACTATACAATGGCAAGCGGACCAAAATTATAATGTAGATGGTGCGGACCTGGCGATCACGAAGATGCCAAGTGCCCAAAGTCGGGAGTAAATTTGATCACCATCGAGACGGACAAAGAGAAGGTTTTCGCCATCACACGGAAGCAAGCGAAGGTGTACCCCGACCCAATGAAGAAAAGAAGAGATTGGAGGAAGCGCGGGCAGAAATCCAGAAACCAATGCAGGCAGAGAAGGCACACCTAAAGGACACTACTGATACCTCTGCACAGAACTGCGCAAAACAAAACATTGTACGAAAAATACTACAAACTGAGGTACCCGTCACGATAAATGATTTGTTGCTCACTATGCCTCAACTCTGTACAACACTCACAAATATAACTCCAACTGTTTAGCTACCACCAGAGCAAGGAAGGGAGAAAGAAGGTGGTGCAAGTGCAGAAGATCCAATACTGTTAGCCCTCTCATCCGGACGCTATCCAATAGTTGTTGAAATGGGAATTCTCGGGACTATGTTGACAGACACGATTGTGGACGGAGGGTCCAGTGTCAATGTGTTACCAAAGGACACCTAGAAAAGGTTGGGACAACCAACATTGTGGCCACCTACGTTCCAATTATTAATAGGGGACCAGCACGGGATCAAACTATAGGGAGTCCTCACGGCACAACCAGTGACAATTGGAACACAGTCGTTCCTGCTCCACTTCGTCGTCATCCCGCTAAAGAGGAGAGGATACGACGCTCTAGGCCGTGGATGGCTTGCGCAAGCGAAGGCCAAGCATAACTAGAAGAAAAATACATTATTACTAGAAAGCAAAGGGAGGAAATTCATTATTGATCTGCACACACAAATTGTAAAGGAAGAAGCTCTGTAATCATATTCCGATGGAGAGGATGAAGGGAGGCAGCGTATGGAACCAAATGAGGGAGTCCTACGGTTGGAAGAAGACGATGATTTGGATTCTGTCAATGATTTTTACTATTGGCAGATAGAAGACTACGAACTCTTTCCGAGCTGTAATATGTTAAGGGTAGACGAAGGTGAGAAAGAAGAGAAAAATGAATGTCCGAAGGAATACAGAGAAGCGGAAGAAGAAAAGGCAGTTACGGCTGAAGCTGAGGGGAAGAACATACAATACAAACCCAGAAAAAGGAAAGATCCCACTGTACGACTGCACAGAAAGAAAATGTTACATCGAACCATGGATATAACAGAAAGGTGTCGGCAACACGGAAGACACATCATACTGTTTTCCAGGAAACAAAGAGGAAAGGTTTAATAAAAGTTGCAGCAGTACGAAGTGGAGGTGTTATTGACAGCAAGAAGGGGCAGCTGACGGAGCCCATGGTACCGAGCTTCGGGAACAAACTGGGCAATATGAAAAATCGAAGGGAGAGATCGTGTAACTTAAATAAACTTGATGAGCGAGGATTGCAGGCACAATGGGCCACGAAGGTGACATAGAACAGGTGCAAAGCGTGGCATGATACAAACCTGAAACTAAACAAGTTCCAGCCGAGACAATGGGTGTTGAAGTATGATGGCCGGAATGAAATTAAAGCAGGCAAATTTAAAGTCAAATGGGTCAGCCCGTACCAGATTCGGGAAGTGGGTGATAACAGAGCAATAAAACTATGGATGCTAGATGGAAAGGAAGTGGCCGACACAGTGCATAGGTTGAAGTTGAATGTCTACCATCAAAGAAATAACACACCTCCGTGGACGAACAACTGAGAAAAGAACGACAGTAAGTACTATATATATGTAAATATTGTACATATGTAAGATAAGTAAGGACAGAGTTATTCAAAAAAAAAACAGTGAATAGTCACCATACAGCTTTTAAGCTCTTTCACCATAAGGCAACTTGTGGCCTCCTGAATGACACAGTACGGTGGAATTAAGGTAAGGATCATGAAGGTTTGATTTAGCTTGATGTGCGGATTCTTTTCCTTGAGAGTGGTGTACGGATGGGAAATTCTATTGGTTTAGTCATCGTACAGATTTTCACAATAACATCCACCGTATGGCTTTTTAAGCCTATGCATTGTACGGCTTTCTAAAGTCACACACACCGTACGGGTTTTTATAAAGCCTATTTACCGTACGGTGTACGGATTTTGGAGAGCAGATCAAATACCAACTTGGCGTATGGATTCTCCATAAATTAGCATAGATTGTCATACGGGTTTTTCCTCTATATTTGGCGTATGAATTTTTGGAGATTGTTGTACAAGTTTTCTTTCTCTATAATGGCCGTACGGATTTCAAGAGATTGGCGTACGGATTTTAAAGTTGGAAGAGACACCATACGCATTTCATGAAAATAATTTGCTGCCCTGTTTGCACCGTACGGATTTGAATAGTCTCATGTTTCGCAGCGTATAAATTTGGAGAGTCTTTGTTTCACACCATATGGCATTTGAGAGGTCTTGTAGCTGTTCATTAATACCGTACGGATACTGTATGAAGTTGGAGGTTGTTGTAAAGCTTGACGTCTAGATTTGGCTTGGTGTACAAATCTTAGAACAAGGGTCCTTTGTGTTTTGCTAGCTAGCATACAGCATTTTCAGATTGGTGAGAGCTTTCAGAAGGGTTTAAAATATTAAACTCACCATTGTATGGTCCCTGTGAATGCATCCATACGGCTATTTATTGAAGGAAAATTATACATCAGCACAGTACAGCATCACAATTTATCTCCAAGGGGCAGACACAAGAAGTTTTCTATAAAAAAAAACGACGACAGCTTGAAACAATTCGGAATGAGTAATGCATGATGCCAAAGGGAGGGGTAGACAAAAGCAGTTGCTAGAAAGAGTGTGGAATCAAAAGAAAATGACAGAAATAGTGTGTTCCATGCAATTTTGTGTGGATTTCGAAGTGCTAATTTGGTCTTGGCGTCGAGGGGCGCTGCCTCTAGACCCCGCAAGGGCGCTGCCCCTCGACCCCGCTGGGGGCGTTGCCCCCTAGACCTCTAGTCATTGCGGTTATCAGTCGTGGGAAGTGTGACCAATTGATGAGCCCTGGAGCTGCTACAGGCATGGAGTGTCTGTGTACCAGAGGCACTTGGAGTAGGTGTTGGATGCGAGGCTGTCTTGGTGAATGCATAGAGAGCTCGGGAGGAGCTGATCATCCAGTTAGAGGCAGTACAGCGACACTTGGTTTAGTGTACCCAGGAGTTGAAAGCAAACTAAGCAGCACAGGTGGCTATCAAAGTTAGCTAAGGAGACAGTATTGTGTTAGCAGAGGCTGCAGATGCAACATGGTTTGGAGACCAGTTTGGTGCACGCACAAGACAAATGTGAAAGTGATGTGGCAAAAGTAGATTTATCTTGTTGTAGTTAGTCAATTAATGTACTTTGTTTGTTAATTGTCTCACATATTTTGTAATTGTTGTCTGGAGACGACTTTTTCTTTTGGAGAGGGTGATGTCGTAGGTAGATATTGTGTAGCCGATGGGTCCCTTCGAGAAGGTTCTTGTTCTGTAGCCGACAGGTGCCTTCGGGAAGGTTCTTGTTGTGTAGCTGACGGGTCCCTTCGGGAAGGTTCTTGTTGTGTAGCCGACACGTCCCTTCGGGAAGGTTCTTGTTATGTAGCTGACGGGCCCTTCGGTAATTGTCATGTAGCTGACAGACCCCTTTGGCAAGGTTTTTCGAAAAGTATTTATACACCCTCTTGGGTCATTGTAAATCATCTTATGATCTGTATGTAACGTCTTGGCATATGCGAATAATACAAGGAGTTTTGTTGTTGTTATCGATTGCTTGTATGCATTGATTTCTTTACCCCAGCACAGTAAACAAAATCTATATTGTAGTTGATGGGTAGAATAATATCTGAACGGGCACGTGACAGTTGAGTCACACCTTCAGAAAGGTATATGTACACCATTCGGAATGGATTTTGGAATCATCATTGTAATTAGTCATATCAAATATTGTAGTACCTTCTGCATACATGTGAATAATAAAAGGAATACTTTTGTGTTATATGTTCTTTTCTACTGTTTGAATGCATTAATAAACTGTTTACCCTATATGACAAACAATTGGCGCTATTGCCTATAACGACTGGGTGCTATGAATGCCAAACACATTGAATAAAGATGAAAATAAGAATCCAGAAGATGACAGCATACGTATGGCACGGGAAATATTAAACTGCACACAACAAAGTGAATGGAGGCACAAACTCCAACAACTTGCCAAAGGGTACGGCAGTGGTGTCATAGGAGGTGACCATGGTACCACGGGAGCGCTGACGGACGGAGTGCAATCGCCAAGTTGATCAAGGGAGAGGTTGATAAAAGAAGACCGAGAAAGGTGAAGGGTGATCGAAGGAACAAAGGAAGAATTGGCAAACTAGTATACACCACGGGGAATCCGGATGGAAGGGAAAGGACCAGCGTGGCTCAGAGTGTCGAACGAACTCGAGCGTGGGGTGAACTCTTTGTCCCTGATACACCTGACAAGCAAATACAATTTGGTCGAAACAACCAAGTCCTTGAGGAAGCCTTCACGCCACTGGAGAACGTAGGTGCCCATAACACGGGTGTTTAGAGTGGTACAGGAGTACAGAACAACACGGGTGTTCAGAGCAGTACGGGAGTACAGAACAACGCAAGTGTCTAGAGCGGTACGGGAGTACAGAACAACACAGGTATAGACAATAGCGTACAACAAAAGAAAGGACGAGTACCAATGGCTGATCCAAAAGAAAAGTTACCAAAGTTCGATGGGGATGCCATGACTAACCCAATTAGACACTGCAAAACTTGAGAGACGATTTGAACAGCAAATGGAGAAAACAACCACAACGAATGGGCAAGGCTATTTCCAGCCACCTTGCAAGGTGTAGCAATCGATTGGTTTTCTCACACCAATCCAGCAAAGTTAACAACATGGGTAAACATAAAGAAGGAATTTATTACAGAGTTTCAACTACTACGACACAACAATGAGACAATAGCAGAAATCTACACCACGAAACAAGGGAAAAATGAAACAGTCTGTGAATATGCTAGAAAGTTAAAAGAAATAGTAAATAAAATGAAGAGTAAGCCAGCAAACAAACTGCAGAAGAGATGGTTCATAGAAGGACTACGCCCAGAGTTACAAAGGAAAATGAAGAGTGTACCGCCATCATCGTATACTGAAGCATACAATCGAGCGATGGACTTAGAAAGTGAACAGAAAACCAAAAATAAGAAGAAAAGCAGATCATTCAACTCAGATGAATCCTCTTCTGAAGATGGCAATGGTGATGAAAAGGGAATAAGAAGGTCCGAGCCCTTCAAAAGGACATGATCAGGATGATGAAAGAATTTAAGAATATGCAGAAAGGGAATAGCCAGACCAAAAGAAATGAGCTATGGTGCACAAAATGCAAAACGGAAGGTCACACCAAGGGATCCTGTCTAAAGAATTAGTTCTGTAATATATGTCAAATCGCAGGACATTCCACAAAGGAATGCCTGTTCAATATGAAAACAAAAGAGCATCAACAAGTGCTCCCGACACAAGAAGCATCCATGTCAAGAAAGAACAGAAACACAAACAATGACGGTGCCACCTCAGGTGGGTGCATAAACAAAAGAAGGGGACAAAACAACACCAACACAACAATAATAACAATAATAATGGGGGCCGCAATCGAATTCAATATGATGCGAACGGTTGACCGATGGTTCAATGTCAAGCATGCAACTTGTGGGGCCACTTTGCACGGAACTGTACAACGATGAACACACCGAAGTTGTTATGCAAATGGTGTAGTCCTGGAGACCATGAAGATGCTAAGTGCCCGAAATCGAAATTAGGAGTGAATTTAATCAGCATCGAATCGAGAACAGACGAAGAGGAAGTTATGCAAATGGAGAAAGGGGACACTGCGGGTACCTCAATGAGGAACTGTGCAGAATAAAACATCATAAGGCGGATATTACAAACTGAAGTGTCAGTAAAATTAAATAATCTGATCCTCACAATGCCCCAACTACGAACGACACTCACAAACATGGCTCTGGCTGCTAAACTACTAGAAGAACCTAGGAAGGAGAAGGAAAGTGGAACAAGCGCAACAAACCCAATGTTGCTAGCCCTCACATCAGAAGGCATCTTGCGGTCGTAGAAATGGGTATATTGGAAATGATCCTCTCAGACACAATTGTGGACAGAGGTTCAGGGGTAAATGTCCTACCCAAAGATACTTGGAAGAAGTTGGGACAGCCGATCTTGTGGCCACCCACGTTCCAATTGCTAACTATAGACTAACATGGCATTAAGCCTCTAGGGATCCTAATGGCCCAACCAGTGACTATTGGAACACAGCTGTTCTTGCTCGACTTTGTAGTCATCCCGCTGAAAAGAAGGGAATATGATGCCATTCTAGGACGAGGATGGCTCATATAAGCAAAGGTTAAACATGACTGGAAGAAGAATACACTATCAATGGAGAGCAGAGGATGGAGATTCATTATTGATTTACACACACAAATGGTGGGAGAAGAAGCCATATCATCTGATTCAGAAGGAGAGGACAACGGGAAGAAGCAAATGGAACCAGATGAGGAAGGAGTCCTACAGCTAGAAGGTGGATCAAAGCACGACGATCTCAATTCAGTAAATGGTCTATTTCACTAGCAGATGGAGGATTATGAACTCTTCCAAAGTTGCACCATACTAACAATAGAGGAAGAATGCAATGGAGACAGATTTCCAAAAGAATTTAGGGAAATAAAAGAAGCGAACACATAGCTAGATGAAACACCTGTACATGTATTCAATAAGGAGAAACCAATAAAATATGAAGAGGCCACAGTACAAACCATGATTCTGGGAGATGATATCAACCCAAAGAACATACTGGGTGGAGATAACTGGAATCCAGTATTAAAAACAGCTACATTTAAAATAGTACGGCCTTTTAGGAGAGCAAAGCAAGTACACCGTATGGACAAGCGTCAAAAGGAATTTTGGTCGTACAGGCATGTCTAGAGGAGAGTAGAAGGGAGTACGTTCGCCATAAAATAGGGCCGTACGGCCTATCAGGAGCGTAGGCAAGAAAGGAAGGCAGTAAAGAAAAACAAAACGCTATACGACCTAGGAAGGACTCTGTACGACCAAGAAGAAGACGACAAGAAATCACAGTTAATCCACTGTACGGCCAAACAGGAGAAGATATTGTACATGACACACTCAGCGGCTCAAGGGGGGAATAAGTATCACCGTACGGGTAATAACCAGCTGGTGAATTGGACCGTACGGACTCAAGGAGAACACAAGTTAATGCACCATACAACCTTAAAGAAATCACAAAGACCGCATAGCAATTTACATGTTCAAGAAAGATTGTACCAAAATCCAAAAAGAGCTTTGACCTAGGCGAAGAAGAGAAGAATACATCGTACGGCTAGAAATTTGCAAGAAGAGACCTGGAGATACACCATACGACTAAATAGAGTAACACAATTGCCATACAGAAGTTCGTACGGCCTGGGAAGAGCACAGTATGGCCAACTATAAAAGACAAACATTGTAGTACGACTTGGTACGGTGAGCATAAACCAAGCGTGAGCATACCATACGGCCCATACAGAAGAGAAAAGGAGAAAAGACAAACATTTGAACATAGAGTATTTCGACGATAATACGTTTTTGTTTTTTTATTTATTTATTTAGAGGACACTATACGGCCGTACGAACATAGAAGATACACACCATACGTCCCATATGGAAATCATGAGGAGGAAGTCAATACATACAAAGACCATGAGGGATCATTGATAAGGACCATATGACCTGAAAAGAAGCAAATTAGAACCGTATGGCCAGTAGGGAAGGAACAAAGTTGTGTAGATGCAAAACAATAGTCGTACGGTCGTAGGGAAGAGAAAATAAATAAGGCACTTAAACAGCAAGGTGGAAGCACTAAAGTATGACCCGTACGGAAATGCAGAGAGGCAATTTGAAGGACCATATGACATTGTGAAGGACCATACGGCAGCATGAGAAGACCAACCGTATGGCATCTGAAACTAACTGTACGGCAGCAAGAATAGACCAACCGTATGACAAGCCAATATAAAGGACATTTTGACAAGCATTACAAGTGATTATTCATCGTATGGCAATAGGAAATCACATAGAGGAGACAGACAAACATCATACAACTATAAGAGGAAGAATGGCTCCATACGGGCAAAGAAGACGTACAGCCGAGGAGAGGATAAATTGCTACAAAAGCAAGGAAAACAACCATTGTACGGTTGTACAGAAGAGGGAGAGGCATTGTATGACCATACAGAAGAGGGAGAAATTCAAACACTTTAAGGCATGGCCAAGCGAGGAGTGGAAAACACAGACAAAACATCATTATATCGTACGACACAAAGGAAACTAGGAACAAACAAGCCATATGGTCATACAGACAAAGAGAACACATGCGTATGGACCGTATGGACGTATAGGCTTAAGCAGCACAAAAGGAGTGGACCATACGGCACAAGGATAGTGACATACTCTGCCATACAGGGTTAAGTGGTGATATAATAAAAAGGATCAAAAAAAGACAGAGGTACAGTAATAAAGTTACCCTTCAGAGGCCGTACCAGAGCATTCAAGAGGAAGCGGTTGTGCTCTTTAGGAAGCAGGAAGTTCTAAAAGAAATTTTTTTTTAAAATGACGAAAAATGAAAACAATTCAAAATGAATAACGTATGATACTGAAGGGAAGGGAAAGACATAAAAAGGTAGTAAAAAATAAGTCATTGGCAGAAAGAGTATGTGATCAGAAGAAAATCACAAAAAAGGTGTGTTCCATGGATTTTGTGTGGGTTTGAGGGTGCTAATTTGGTCTTGGTGGCGGGGGTGCTACCCCTCGACTCCAACCTGTATCACGACAGGGAGCACGCCTAGGGCTCTGCCCTTGGACCCCGCAAGGGCACTGCCCCTCGACCCTGCTGAGGGCATTACCCCCTAGACCCCCAGTCAATGTAGTTATCAGTCGTGGGAAGTGTGACTAGTTGATGAGAGTTGGAGTTGCTACAGGTATAAAGTGTCTATGTGCCAGAGGTGGAGAGAGCACTAGAACAAGCTTTTCAAGAGGGGTGATACACTTTGAGGCAGTCGGAGTGGGTGTTGGATGTGAGGTTGTCTTGGTGGATGCATAGAGAGCTTGGGAGGAGTTGATCATCCAGTTGAAAGCAGTAAAGTGATACTTGGCTCAGTGTACGTAGGAGTGGAAGCAGAGAAGGCGGCACAGGTGGCTATCAAGGTCAGACTGGCTAGGGAGACAGTATTGTGTTAGCAGAGGTTACAGATGCAATGTGTTTTGGAGACCAGTTTGGTGCAGGCACAAGAGGAATGTGAATGTGATGTAAGGGAAATAGATCTATCTTGTTATAGTCAGTCAATTAATGTATTCTCTTTTGTTAATCTGTCTCGGTATTTTTGTAATTGCCGTCCGAAGACGACTTTTCTTTTGGGGGAGATGTCGATAAAATCTATATTGTAGCCAACAAGTAGAATAGTATCTGAACGGGTGCATGATGGTTGAGTCACCCTTTCAAAAAGGTATATGTACACCATCCGGAATGGATTTTGGAATCATCATTGTAATCAATCATATCGAATATTGTAATATCTTTTGCATACATGCGAATAATAAAAGGAATACTTCTATGTTACATGTTTTTGTCTATTGTCTGAATGCATTAATAAACCATTTGCCCTGTACAGTAAACATTAATAGACCTCAACTCTTGTTTAGTATATACTCTAATTGTTATAAATGTAAATGGCGGAGTACTTGATATTAAACAGAGATCAAAACAATCAATATATACAAAAGGAGAATCGAATAGAATAGAAACATTCTATTCTAAACTACACCTAAATATTAGAAACATTCTAATATTTACAATAAGCTACAAGAGTGAGCATTAAAGATTATTCTAATACCCCCCCTTAATGCTCAATCTATTTACTACACCAATAGATCCCCTGAATTTAACAAACTTGTCAGGACCAAGGGGTTTTGTGAAAATATCTGCTGGTTGCTCTGAGGTAGGGACATAGAGTAACTGAATAGATCCATCTTATACTAACTGTCGGATATAATGGCAATGAAGCTCGATGTGCTTGGTTCGTTCATGAAACACTAGGTTTTTGGCAAGTTTGAGTACTGCCTGATTGTCTGTAAACAAAGAAGTTGGACCTACTTGAGAACTATGCATATCTGCAAGCATCTGACGGAGCCAAACTGCTTCACAAGCTGCCTTGACAGCTCCTCTATATTCTGCTTCTGTAGAGGAGAGTGCATCTACCTATTGCTTCTTACTGGTCATGGTAACTGTTGTAGATCCGATACTGAACACATAACCTGATGTAGATTTCTTGTCATCAACTAAGCCAGCCCAATCGGAATCGATGAATCCACTGAGCTGAGGAGTAGTACTCCTCGTGTAAAGAAGACCATAATCTAAAGTACCATGTACATAGCCTAACACACGTTTTGCTGCAATCCAATGATCAATCGTGGGGTTCATCATGAACCGTGAGATGTAGCTGACTACAAAACTGAAATCAGGTCTAGTAGTAGTGAGGTAGATGAGACTACCTACTAGCTGCCTGAAGAGTGTTTCACCTACAGGAGGAGAATCAAATTGTGCGGACAATTTTAGACCAGTCTCCATAGGAGTGGAGGCAGGTTTGCAATCCTGCATTCGAAACCTATCAAGCAAATTTTTGGCATACTTGGACTGAGACAAAAAAATACTGTTGTCAGTCTGCCAAACCTCAATACCTAAACAATAATGAAGCAATCCAAGATCGGTCATATCAAAAGTTCTACATAGATCCTGTTTGATATCTGAAATCAAATGTTCTGAACTCCCAAAAATGATCAAATCATCCACATAGACAACAAGCAAAAGAATATCATTACCAAAGTGTTTAATATACAAATTACTATCCGACGGGCTACGCTGAAATTCCTGATTAACCAAGTACTGATCAATCTTTATGTACCAAGCCCTAGGAGCCTGTTTAAGACCACAGATGGCTTTCGGGAGTCTACATACTTTTGGTTCTAAACCGGCAACCTTAAAACCTGGGGGTTGCGTCATGTAGACTTCTTCCTGTAATTCACCATTGAGAAAGGCACTCTTCACATCCATCTAATGAACTTTCCAAACATACTAAGCTGCAATGGCAAGAAGAATGCGAATAGTGCTCATCTTGGCTATCGGAGCAAATGTCTCCTCATAGTCAATGCCTTCGCACTGGGTGAATCCTCGAGCACCAAGTCTGGCTTTGTATTTGTCCAAGGTACCATCTGCATGGTACTTGACCTTATAGACCCATTTACAACTAATGGGTTTCTTCCTAGGAGGGAGATCTGAAAGAACCCAGGTGTGGTTCTTTTGAAGACTCTGAAGCTCAGCATCCATTGCTTGTTCCCATTCTGGAATTCCTTTGGCCTTTGCATATGTCTAGGGCTCAAGGATACTGCGGATGTTGGCCATAAGAGCTATATTAACTATGTTGTGCTGAATGCTCTTATTTCTAGAGGTTCTACCCTCAATGAGTTCATTAGGACGAAGATCACTAATCATTTGAGCCCAGCATTTTTGGCCGAAGAGTCGAGGAGCCAATATCAGATGCAGTTGGAATAGCTGGATGAGGAGCAGGAGTAGGAGCTATATTATCTAGAAGTGGCTGAGGTGGTGTATCAGTAGCATCAGATGACTCATATAAAATAGAAGAACCCAAGTCAGAGATTGTTGAAGACTGAATCTCGGAATGCAGTGGGTAGTCAGAGAGCGAAAATGGTCCGAGTTCCTCATCAAACACAACATCACGACTGAAGATTAAACGATCAGTATTTCCATCAATCAGTCTGTAGGCCTTATGTGTGTGACTGTATCTTGTAAACATAAGTTTTTGGCTTTTGGAATCCAACTTAGTGCGTTTGGCATCAGGAATCCATACATATACCAGCGAGCCAAAAAATTTCAAATGGTTGATCCTAGGTTTGCGACCAGACCAGGCTTCCAGAGTCTTATGATTAACTGCAAGGGTGGGTGACCGGTTAAGGAGGTAGACAGCTATGGATACTGCTTCTGCCCAATATTTTCTGGGAACATTTCTATGTTCTAGCATAGCCCTAGCCATTTCTGTGATGGTACGATTTCGACGCTGTACAACACTGTTTTGTTGAGGGGTGTGAGGTGTGGTGAATTGACATCTAATGCCATGAGTAGTACAGAAGGCAGAGAAAGCAAAAGATCCTAAGAGTACGGATGGAGGAACCAGACTCTTTTTCTACTAGAGCTTTAAACTGCTGAAATATAGGAAAAGCATCTGATTTTTGCTTAAGAAAATATACCCACATTTTGTGACTGAAATCATCCACAAAGAGTAAAAAATACCTATTCCCAGTAATAGGAGTATTCATAGGACCACATACATCAGCGTGGACCAGTTGGAGCACTCTAGATGCCCGCCATGATTCACCATTCTTAAATGGTGTCCTATGTTGCTTCCCTGCTTGACAAGCTCCGCAAACACGATGGTTCTGGGTCTAAATATTAGGTAGGCCATGGACTAAATTATCCCGAGCAAGTTGTGCTAGATACTGAATGTTCAGATGACCGTATCGCTGATGCCAGAGACTGCTGAGAGCGGATGATTCAGCAATGAAAGCATACTCAAGGGAATCGCCTGAATCTACAAGCCTATAAATACCATGATCCTCAAGACCGACAGCAAGGGTAGTGCGAGAAGCATGATCAATAATCGAACACTTATTTCCATTGAAAATGACATCCAACTGAGGGGAGTGCTTCATAATCTGACTAACATAGAAGATTATGTTTCATGCCAAGAACATAACATACATTGATGAACATGAGTTTTCTTCCTCCAAACTGAATTTGAATATTTCCCTTCCCGACAATATTGTATTCTTCGCCGCCTCCAAAGATTACTGAGTCAGAATAGGGAGTGAATTCAACAAACCAATCACGCCTATGAGTGAAATGTCGAGAGGCACCAGAATCGATGTGCCAAGCAAAAGATTTCACATGATTTGCAGGTATGCTAGCCATAAAGCCATGGTAGATAGATTCTTCCTGCTCTGAGTGTTGGGCAGCATGGGCTTGCTGTTTAATTGAGTCTGACTTCTGATGTTGCTGATACAGATGCTCAAATGGCACAAACTTCGAGGTGAGAAAATGAAAGATCCAAAAAAATTGGAGTACCCAGAAAAGAGCTCAAAAAACTTAGAAATAAAATGTCAGAATTCGGATCCGCTGGCTCGAAAATCGAAGCACAAAAAATGAGGCACCCACAAAAATATGATGAAGACCCATTTGAGATTTCGAAAAACCCACTAAGAATATGTGATCAGAAAATTTTTAACCCCAAAAGTTAGGGTTTCAGGCAAAACCCTACCCGACAGTAAAACGAGCTCCAAATAATGGTAGTTTGGGCAAAAAAGTTGTAGAAACTGGGTCAAAAAAATAGCAGTTTTAAAAGGCGACCAAAGTTGGAAGGAGATCAGGGCAATATGGAGGTGCCAAAAAATGCATATAAACTCAAAAAACCGACGCCTTGAGGTCATGCGAACAGAGGAAAAAGAGCATGAAAAATGACTTTTGTTGTTGCGATTTGCAGAGCAGTTATCAGGCGCTCAACCAGGAGGAAAAACGACTGTAAAACCCGTCGCCTGACACTCTAAAATGGTCCAAAGAATGGCATGCATTTTGTAGTATAAAAACTCTAAGAAATCGCAATTTGGCATTGTAAATCACGACTTGCAGGAAAAAATCGCGATTTGGAGCTCCAGAATTTTCAAACGTGATTTGCATAGAGGATTCAAACCCTAGTTCGTGATTTTAGGCAGATTCGAATTTCTTCAAGCAGATAATTAACTGAAAAAAATTCAAAAAATTTAAACAAATAATTTCAAAGAAGAAATTATTAATTTTTCCGAAAAAATTAAGTATTAGCTCTAATACCATGTTACAAATGTAAATGGCGGAGTACTTGATATTAAACAGAGATCAAAACGATCAATATATACAAAAGGAGAATCGAATAGAATAGAAACATTCTAATATTTACAATAAGCTACAAGAGTGAGCATTAAAGATTATTCTAATACTAATAGCATACTATGGTAGTAGGGTTCTAAAGATTTTACTTACAACTCCATCTTCTACAAGCTCCTTTGATTGTAGCAACAACATCCTTTATCCTAGAGTTGTATTGAGCAACGTTCTCACCACCTTGCATTCTCATTTCATCATGGTTTCCTCAGAGACTGTCCAACTTAGCTTTCTAAACATGATCATCGCCGCCATAAAGTGTCATCAACTTATCCCACATGTCTTTGGCATTATCCATATATTTGATATCCACAAACTCGGCATCAAATAAAGCATTTGTTATATCTATCATTACAAAGTCATGATCCAACATTACTTCAGAGATCTAGTAGGTTGATTGTACTTGGTTGCAAGATGATCCAAAGCTTGCTCTCCAAAACATAGTAGATGGAACTTCATGCTACTTATCCATATAGAGAATTTGTCCTTAGAAAACTCAGGTGTGTCCTTCCTATACATCATCAAGTCTTTTCCCAAGCTCTTAGGCTTTTTGAGTTAGGGAACCAAGGCTCCAATACCAATAGTTAATATAAGTCGAATTACTAAGGTGGGAGGGGTGAATAAAAAATCAACAATTCACTGATTTAAACTTCTTCAAACTTCAACCACCAAAACATTCAATCAGCACCTATTGTAAATAAACCTTTCAAAAAATGCAACCACACTGTTTACCGTATGGATTAATTAAGCAGCGCACACAAACAAAGAATACGAACATGAACAGCAACCAGCAGAACTCTTCTTATTATTCGCATATGCCAACAGTACCTTATGCTTTTCTCATATGATATGGTAATGATAAGATCAGATAATTACAATGCTTCCCGAAGGGGTTATAAATACTTTCCGACGAACCTTCCTGAAGGTATCCGTCGGCCAGATACATTATGTCCGCTACAACTATTCACCGTCGGCTACATAACAAGAACTTTCCCGAAGGAACCCGTCGGCCAAAACACAATTTCCTTTCCAAAGGGACCCGTCGGCCAATACACAATTTCTACCGACGACATCATTCCCCCCAAAAAAGAAAAGTCGTCTCCCGACGACTATTACAAAATCTCTGAGACAAATCAACAACCAAAATATAATGACTGACCCAACACTGTCACTTTAGCCAATCTGACATCTGACCCTGATAGCCACCTGTGCCGCTTTCTGCCTTCCAATGCCAAGTACACTGAACCAAGTGTCGCTGCACTGCCTCCAACTGGATGATCAGCTCCTCCCGAGCTCTCTACACATCCACCAAGACAGCCTCACAGCCAACACCTGCTCTCAGTGCCTCTGATACACAGACACTCCATGCCTGCTGCAGCTCCAAATCTTCTCACTGGTCAGACTCCCACGACTGATATCCGCAACGACTGGGGGTCCCTCGCCGCCAACACCAATTTAGCACTGTGAAACCCACACAAAACTGCACGGAACACACCATTTCTATCATTTTCTGCCGATTCTACACTCTTTCTGGCAATTGCTGATTCTTCCTCTTCCCTACGGTATCATCTGATACTCATTCTGAGCATTCTCGATTTGTCGACGTTTTTTTTTTTTTTTACAAAACCTCCTGTCACCCTTCTGTGATGAAATCCGTACGCAAAAACCCCACTCTTCAAAATTTGTAATCTTGCAATCCAAATCCCTACACATGATATGCTTGGAAAATCCGTACAATCACCTCGCATTCCTAGCTGCAATTTCCGTACGCTGCTTTTCTTCAAAAATCCGTATGCTTAATATGTGCTTTAAAATCCGTACAAAACACAAGCCGTACGGTATCTTTCTCTAAAAATCCGTACAGCAGCCTCTTGAGAGCTCGTACAATTAATTTATTTGAAAAGCCGTACACCCTTCTTCAAACATTGAGAACCGTACGACAATTTTTTCTTGTGAAATCCGTACGGTGCTTGTGGAAACCGTACAATGCCCCACTATGAAATCCG
Organism: Cupressus sempervirens; assembly: GCA_028749045.1. Taxonomy (NCBI): domain Eukaryota; kingdom Viridiplantae; phylum Streptophyta; class Pinopsida; order Cupressales; family Cupressaceae; genus Cupressus; species Cupressus sempervirens. The sequence continues at coordinate 186,694,754 of CM053784.1, read as the reverse complement.
TACTGTTGCAATAAAATCCGTACGGTGGTGATGAAATCCGTACGGTGGCTTTTAAAAACCGTACTACAACATGAAATCCGTACATTCTTAAAAAATTCTACTGCAATTTGAATTGTCTCGCCAATGGAAAACCGTACGGCAACATAAAATCCGTACCTTGCTGATGGAAAACTGTACGGTGGTCTTCAAAATCTGCACTTTAGTTTCAAAATCCGTACTTCACTTCTGAAAAACCGTACGGCACTTCAAAATCCGTACGGTGCTTTCCAAAAACCGTACGGTGCTTTACTTCACTTCTCTCTTTTTTCTTTTTCTTTTTTTTTTCTTTTTTTTTTTTTTTTTTTTAATAAATTTTTTTTTTTATTTTTTTTGAAAATCTCACTTCTGGAACAATTATCTACAATATTTACATATATACAGTACTTACAGTCTTCTCTCAGTTATTCGTCCATACGGGTGCGTTACTTCTTTCATTGCAGACATTCAACTTCGACCTCTTCACTACATCGAAGACTTCCTTTCGGTCTAGCATCCACTGTTTTATTGCTCTGTTATTGCTTACTTCCCTCATCTGGTACGGCCCGACCCATTTAATTTTGAACTTGCCTGGTTTGATCTCATTCCGATCGTCGTACAATACCCACTTTCCGAGTGGAAACCTGCTACGCTTGTTTTGTGTCATCTCCATATCGCCCAGTTTGTTCCCGAAGTCCCGTACCATGGACTTCGTCAACTGCCCCTTCTGTCCGTCAATAACACTTTCACTCCGTACTGCTGCAACTTTTATTAGACCCTTTCGCTTTGTTTCCTGTGCAGACCATATCGTGTGCCTTCCTTGCTGCCAGTACCTTTCTATTATATTTGTGGTTCGACATAATACTTTCTTCCTGTGCAATCGTACAGTAGAATCTTTCCTTCTATCTTCCTTCGACATAATACTTTATGTCCTTCAGCTTCAGTCATATCTGCGTTTTCTTCTTCGACTTCTTTATGTTGCTTCGAACATTCATTTCTTCCTTCGGCTTCTCCATGTTCCTTCAGACACTCATTTCTTCCTTCGGCTTCTCCATGTTCCTTCAGACACTCATTTCTTCCTTCGGCTTCTCCATGTTCCTTCAGACATTCATTTCCTTCGTCGGCTTCTCTGTGTTCCTTCGGACATTCATTTCCTTCGTCGGCTTCTCTGTGTTCCTTCGGACATTCATTTCCTCCTTTCTTACCTTCGTCGATCCTTAGCATATTACAACTTGGAAAGAGCTCATAATCCTCTATCTGCCAGTGGTAAAGACCATTTACTGAATCCAGATCATCATCTCCTTCCAATTGTAGGACTCCCTCTTGATCGGGTTCCATACTCTGCCTCCTCTCATCATCTTCTCCTTCGGAATCTGATGATAGAGCTTCTTCTCCAACCATCTAAGTGTGTAGATCGATGACATACTTTCGGCCTTTGCTTTCGAGTGATAAAGTATTTTTCTTCCAATCGTGCTTTGCCTTGGCTTGTATCAGCCACCCCCGGCCCAGAATGGCATCATATCCCCTCCGCTTCAGTGGGATCACGACAAAGTCCAACAGGAACGGTTGTGTTCCAATCGTCACTGGTTGTGCTGTCAAGACTCCCAATGGCTTGATTCCATGTTGATCGGCCGTTAGCAGCTGGAATGTAGGCGGCCATAATGTCGGCTGTCCCAACTTTTTCCAAATGTCTTCAAGCAACACATTGACACCGGACCCTCCGTCCACAATTGTTTCCGTCAATACAGTCCCGAGAATTCCCATTTCGACGACTGCTGGGTGGCGTCCGGATGAGAGGGCTAACAACATTGGATCTTCTGCACTTGCGCCACTTTCCTTCTCCTTTTTGTGTACTGTACTTGCTCCACTTTCTTGCTTCCTTCCATGTTCTCCTGGTAGTTGAGCAGCGGGAACCATGTTTGTGAGTGCCGATCGGAGCTGAGGCATAGTGAGCAACAGATCACTTATCCTGACAGGTATCTCGGCTTGCAAAATTTGCCGAACAATGTTCTGTTCTGCGCAGTTCCGTACGGAAGTACTCGGCGTGTCCTTCAGGTGTGTCGTTTCTGCCTGTGTTGCTTTCTGGATTTCTGCCCTTGCTTCCTCCAGTCTCCTCTTTTCTTCTGCTGGGTCAGGATAAAGCTTTGCTTGCTTCCGAGTGATGGCCAGAACTTCTTCCTCCTCTGTTCCTACAGTAATCAGATTTACTCCGGACTTTGGGCACTTGGTATCATCATGATCACCAGGTCCACACCAGCGGCATAGCAACTTCGGTGTATTTGGTGTTGTGCACTCCCGGGCGAAGTGACCCCACAGATTGCATGCGCGGCATTGAACAATTGGCCGACCATTTGCATCGTACTGAATGCGACTCCTTCCTCCATTGTTGCTGTTGCCAGCATTGTTGTTAGTGCTGTTGTTGTTTGGACCGCGCCGGTTGTTTCTATATCCGCCTGATGTGGCACCTTCCGTACTGGTGTTCCCATTCCCTCCGGACGGAGAGGCCTCCTGTGTCAGGAACACTTGCTGTGGTGTTCTTGTTTTCAAATTGAAAGGGCAGTCCTTTATTGAGTGTCCCATAATCTGGCAGATCTCGCAAAATTGGTCTTTTGGGCAAGATCCCTTCGTATGGCCTTCTTTCTTACATTCCGTACACCATAAGTCATTACCCTTAGGTTCCTTGTTCATGTTCTTGAATTCCTTCATCATCCGAAGCATGTCTTTCTGAAGGGCACGAACCTTCTTGTTGCTTCCTTCGTCATCGCTGCTATCATTTCCGGAGGATGCATCGTCATCTGAATCGGACGAGCTGGTCTTCTTCTTCTTCTTTGTCTTCTGGTCACTTTCGAGGTTCATTGCCCGGTTGTATGCTTCATTGTATGTGGATGGCGGCACGATCTTCATCTTCTTCTGCAGCTTCGGGTGAAGGCCTTCAATGAACCATCGTTTCTGTAACCCGTCAGCTGGTTTATTCTCCATCTTACTGATTAAGTCCTTCAACCTCCTGGCAAAGACCCGTACAGTTTCATTCTTCTTTTGCTTGGTATTGAATATCTCTGCGACAATTTCATTGTCATCCCGCAAAAGTTGAAATTCTGCGATGAACTCCTTCTTAATGTTATCCCAACTATTCAATTTCTGTGGATCGGCATCAGTAAACCAATCAATAGCAACACCGCGTAGGGTTGCGGGAAATTGTCGGATCCATTCGTTTGTATCTGTTATGCCATTCGCCCTCCAGATCGTTTCACATGTTTTACAATGTCGAATGGGATCAGCTGCTTCATCACCATCAAATTTAGGCAATTTTTCCTTTGGACCTGCCATTATTACTGTATGTCGAGGGTTTTGTTGTGTACCTGTGTTGTTTTGCACTCCCACGCTGTTTTGAGCACCTGCGCTGTCTTGAACACTTGCGCTGTTCTGGACACCCGCGCTGTTTTGCACACCCGCGTTGTTTTCTGCTTCCGCGCTATTTTCAATACCCGCGCTGTTTTCTGCTTCCGCGCTGTTTTCAACACCCGCGCAGTTTTCTGCTTCCTCGCTGTTTGGTGAAGAAGAGGGTTTGTCAACCGTAGCTGTCCGTTCCGGAAGTATATCTCGGACGAAGAGGTCACTCCACGCTCGTGCTCCTTCTGCACTCCGAGCCGTGCGAGTCGATCTGCTTCCGTCAGGATTCTCTTCCCGTGGCGTATGCAGGTTCAGAAACTCCTCCCTCGCTTCTTCCACCAAATCAAGCCGTTGTCGAGTCTCCTTCAACAATCCTTCCGCACTTTTGCTTCTGTCGGAAATCTTCTGAAACCTCCTTCGACGCTCTATCTGCTGAGCCAAAATTAAATTTTCCTGCGCAACACGTATGTCATCTTTTTCCTTTAGCTTACTCTTGTCTTTGTTCAACTGATTCGGCATTTAATTCATCTCCGCCTGCCTGCGTGCCAGATCCATCGGGCAACGACGCCAAATGTTTACCGTATGGATTAATTAAGCAGCGCACACAAACAAAGAATACGAACATGAACAGCAACCAGCAGAACTCTTCTTATTATTCGCATATGCCAACAGTACCTTATGCTTTTCTCATATGATATGGTAATGATAAGATCAGATAATTACAATGCTTCCCGAAGGGGTTATAAATACTTTCCGACGAACCTTCCTGAAGGTATCCGTCGGCCAGATACATTATGTCCGCTACAACTATTCACCGTCGGCTACATAACAAGAACTTTCCCGAAGGAACCCGTCGGCCAAAACACAATTTCCTTTCCAAAGGGACCCGTCGGCCAATACACAATTTCTACCGACGACACACAATGAAGACACCATGTTTATCTCGTGGAAACCCTATTTGGGTAAAAACCACGGTGTGAGACGATGCTCACAAAATCTGTACTCCTTTAGAATATGCCCTGTGATGAGCTAGCCTGATTAAGGGTTACAAAAGCACTATTAGGTGCTTTTCCCTATCAACAGAAACCGGGATAGAGGACTTTAAACACTCTATTCAAATGTCACTTTGGCAAACGATTTACAATAATAATCTGTTAGGATTCACCCTTCTACAATGGTTAAAAAGCAATATATAGAATGATATGTGTAATTGCACTACCTCAACATGATCAAATCCTATTAAGCTTTTAAACTCTTCTTCATAACATATACTCTTCCCTAGCTTGATCACACTTTTTTCTTTTACTTTCTTCATTTCTTTTTCCAAGGGCAGGAGATTGAGATCACTTCTTCATACACGTATCTCGAGGTTAAGTTTTTGGGACCCCGCTTCAATTTGAGATCGGCTATTCAATCCAGAATTAGTAAGGGCATGAGGTGTCTAGCCATGATTGAGAGACAATGTTTCAAACATCATTTTCAGGATATTTCATCCAAATTGTCTCTCTTGGACTCCTTGGTTAGACCGATCGTTCTTTATGGCTCGGTGGTTTGGGGGCCTTCTCTTCTTGCTTTTGATTGGGCCTCTATTGAGCGTGTTCATACATTGTTTTTATGGCGCATCATTAGATGCCACAGACTCACCCCCCACAACATTGTCCTAGCCAAGTTTGGAGCTCATCCTTTTAAACTTGCGACCATTTTTTACTTGATCTGGTTTCTCCATCGACTTCGTGATTTTATGGATTCTGATGTTGACTGTTACAGATACTCTCCTCTGGCATACTGCTCTTTTGTTCAGATTATGAGATCCGATACTAGCACTAGATCCTGCTATTGGTATACCCTGGCCACCTCTCTGGTGGATTCGATCGAGATTGACATTGATCGTCTCCCTCCATACCAGTTCTCGCTGGATGCTCCTGCTCATCTCCTCCCCTGTCCTCAGGAGTTGAATGAGTATATCAGACAAGATATCTACGAATAGTACATTATCACTACTTGGACTAATCCTCTTGGTGGATTACGTCCTAAGATGGCATTTTACGCTGAGCATTTTCTTGAGCTTCAGAATGGTATTATCGTGAATCCTGCTTATCTCTATCAACGTTGGTGTCACACCCTTTGATTCTCTTTGGGCTCCTTCACAATTGTTTTTCATCGTCTTCAGGTCCGAACTGATCACCATATGCACAAAGAGGATTGGGTTTGTAGATTGTGTACTTTGGTGGAGGTCGAGACTAAGACCCACTTCACATTTCGTTGCACTATCTACTATCAGATCAGAGGGAGATTTTATTGTCTTTTCAGACTATTTCTCTCTTTCAAAGTTCTTCAGCTATGTTGACCAACGGTGTCTTGCACTTTATCTTCGGGAGGCTACCTAGCTTTGTAAGCATACCCTTTAGTCAATCACATCTCAGGACCATAACCTCAAACCAGCTCATCACTACCTTTTTCTCCCCCTTGTCTCAATCACGAGGTGTGAAAAGGTCATCCAAGATCACTCCCTCCACATTGGTCAAACATTGTACCAGTCTTTCCAAGCAACAGCACTCTTCCAATGGGTCTTGGCGACGATCTATGACTTCGAATCGTATACAATTATTTCCTTTTGTGACTGATTACTTTATACCAACGAAGGATTCTTAGTCCTTACCTTGTGTTTCTTGGTCTTGTGTCTTGTTTTGTTTCTTTTCAGTCACCATTTGGTGCTCCAGTGGTTGTCGGCTCTTTTTTTTGTATGCTCAGTCCCATAAACCCTTGTGATTTTTTGTCGGACATTAATATTATTATCTTATCTTATCTTGTTTACTTGTTCATCCTGCTAACATCACTCCCAGTCCATTAAACTACCCTTACTTGTGCACATTATAAGGTGCTATCATAACCACATAGTCTAAACATTCTTAACAATCATGTCCTATGATTGAACCAGTAAGTATTGTACTAATCTGAAATAACTTTCAAATCAATTGTTGTCTGTCACTTGACTGTTTTAGCAGTTAGCTAGTTTGATCTCATCAAACATACTTAATTCTTCGTATCAATAAGTGCTATGATAACCCTAACATCATGATATAGAACATAACCTTCCTGTAAAATAGCAACCTCTAAAACATACTACAACTCATACTTTATTCAATCAATATCTAGTAAGATGTTGAAAACACTAAATTAGTTGACTTAGATGACAACTAAATTGATTCACCTGTCATCAAATCTGTACCAAACTTCATCAGTGCAACATGTAGCATCACTGCATCAGTTATGCCAACGTTATCTTGATAATATTTCACTGGTTCCATTAAAGGTTGGGATGGTTATTTTGCTCAAAGCATCCTTATACTCCATAGGCTATGTGTCCTGCCTAATTGGCCTTATAGACCTCTTGTATTGCATTTCCAGGTGATTCCTAGCCTTGTCTTTAGGCTGGTTCCTGAACTGATTTAAGTTCATTTGCTGCCTTACATCAGCTAGTAGTTGCATATGTTCGTTTTGAGCCACCATGATCTCATCTATGATTGGTGTCCCTTCTTCTACCTTTGGAACTATTTCTACAGCGACCCTTGGCAAGAAAAAAAGTCTTAAGATGTAAATCAAATGTGGTGTCTTCTGTCCTACAATGGTGTTCATTGCCAACGTCACTTCTATCTCCATCTTGATTTTGTGCATGAGGCTGTTGAATCTTTAGGTTTCCAATTTCAGCAAGAAGTGGTCATTGACATTGCATAAACATTTACATCATCTATTGTTGTTGTTCTTACATTTGTGCCATAATATACTAAATGTCTGGTTGACCATTGCTCCCATTATTTTTCTAGCCTAACATGTTGTCTTAATCAAACCATAGATACTCTTCTTCATATGCTTCTGGCTGTTGATGGGCTCTATTTCTGGTGAAGTATTGAGTGCATAGGACCGATTCAATTCGACATGCAAGTGATTAGAAGCAACATGCAACCACAAAATCTGGCATGCAACTGAAAAAGAAAACCTACAACTGAAACCCTTACAATCTGGTAGAATTTGTGGCTCTGATACCACTTAAATATCCCTACCACCAACTTTTCTTTTAAATTTATTTCAACATATAAAAACTTCCTTAATAAGATGATTTATAGCAGCAAGGGATTAATTTAAATCAATAATATCAACACATACAGATGGAAATATGAATCTAAAGACCATAGGTTATAATAGTGTCGATAAGTGGCAAATATATCAGCTTTCGTGACAATTCTGCCAAATGAGAAAGCTTGCACTTTTCTCACAAGAAAAAGCTCCCAAAACCTTGAAAGTCTCGGCAATAACATCGCCACTTCTCGGCGAGAAATCGCAAACTTCTCATGATAACTTAGCAAATTCTAATTGGCGACACCAGTAAAACTAGGACACCAAGCAACTTGCCCAATCATTATTCATTTTGCAAATTTGAGCATTTGGAGGAAAGAAGGGTTCTGGAGGAGACAAATAGTGTTTGGCAGCCTTGTAGATCAATTGCAAGTGGATTTGAATTGGATTCGAAGTGGATTTGAAGAGATTTTTCAAGAAAATCCGAACTCACTAGTAACTTTTCTATAAAAAAAATCTTTATACTTAAAAATCATTCTATCTTGCCTAAGTTGCTTATAACATTATTGAAACTCTAGAATATCATTTGCAATGTCCTCTAACACAATTTAGAGCATAATGAATAAGATCTAACACCATTTTTTTTGCAAGTTTTCCAAAATAATCATAGTTTCCTCAAAAAAATCATAACATGACACATTTTTTCTTTTTTTCTTTTAAGTCTCAGCTTGTCTTTAATCTTATTTAAAGTTTTGATCTAATTTAGTTTGTTCCTAAATATGTCTATTAAATTTCTAAATTTGTGGCTTCAATTTTTATTTTGTATGTGTAAGTTGATTTTTCATTAAATGGCAAATATAAATTCCTCTACAACTGGGTCAGTCGCGGCATGTGTCAGTGGCCTTGTAGGTTCATGTCCATCTAGATTTGTAGTCACGTCTCGTAAAGGAGCTAGAGACAAGGCATGGGAATATGCCTTTGAAGGAACTGAGTATCATAGCATGATACATAAACAAATTCATGAAGGCATATCTCGTTTGAAGCACCACCTTGCAGAGATCAAAAAGCATGACAAGGATTTGTCATGAGTGCACAAAGGAAATAAAGAGAGAGATGATTGCCTTCCTTACTGCCCAAGAAGAGAAAATGTTGCAAAGGGAATGGCGAGAATTGGCCATGAGGGCAGCCATTTCCGAATTGCAAGGTATGTCTCATTTTTAAAAATCGTTTACAATTTTCTAATCATCATTATTAGTTTGGAATCTTTGGATTGTGCCAAAATAATGATCATAATGAAATGATGTAGGTTGTGACAATGTATCCTAGTCACCCTTGATGAAGTAGCAGTTGAGGGCACAATGAGCTCTATTCATGGCCCACGGATCCACACACCTACCACCCGCTCAACTTCCACTTCTGCTAGTTCTAGTAGGCTACACAAATCTTCTCTTGTTGGGCTTTTTGTGCATAGAAGCACACCTGGAGCACAAAAATCACTGGAGGGCACTCGACAAAACAGTGATGTGCATTGGCAAGTTGACATTCAATGTGCCAATTGTCAGTATTTTAACAACATCCCCTTCAATGTTGCAGCAATTCCCTATTTTTTGACTTTTGTGCCTAGTTGTATCGTGGCAGGAAAGGGCTCCAAGGCATCTACTCTATAGACTTGAGTGGGAGATTAGTTCACTTGTTTCAAATTTTAATACTTTTACAATTTTACAATTTATTTTTGTTGAATGTAAAATATTTTTTTTATCAAAGTTGTGTACTTAATGTCATTTTTATTATGTGCTTGTAGATTGCTCAGAGATGTTTTTAGGGCTAAAGATGTGGTTGAAGATCAAAAATTACAATGCAAACAGCTTGGCTGCATCATACTTTTAGATGGATACATGAATGGAAGAAGTCATACCATCATCAATTTTTTGGTTCCTTACAAGGATCAAGTAGTCTTTCTTAAATCCTTAGATGCCTCAAACAAGGTAAAAATAGTTGAAACTTCGGCTCTAATGCTAGACCATGTTATGATGGAGGTTGGGGCTGTTAATGTGGTGCAACTAATAACTCACAATGCAGCGACATATGTGGGAGCAGGTAGGATCTTACAAGATAAGCATACCGCACTCTTTTGTCTCCTTATTCAATGCATGCTATTGACCTTCTTCTAGAGGATATAGCGAAACTAGATTGGGTGAGACTGGTTCTAGAGGATACAAGGAAGGTAACAAAATATATCTACAATCACCCTTGGGTCCTTTGCTTGATGAGAGAATATACCCATGGGAAGGAGTTGGTTAGACCTGTAATCACAAAGTTTACAGAGATCTTCTCAATGTTGCAAAGTCTTATTGGTTCTTTGAATCCTTTGAAGCAATTGCTTGTAAGTCAACCATGGCTAGACTCAATTTATTCAAAGAAGCTTGATGGACAAAGTGTTGCATGCATTGTCTTTGACAAATTCTTTTTTGATCACACTACAAAAATTGTGGAGGTAACTTGGAAACTTCAAAAGCTGAATATTCAATTTTTTTGTATTCAATAAGCAAGTTTTTCATTGTTAATTCATAACCCTACTCTCTAATTAATGATAATCATTTTCTATGTTTCAATTGTAGGTGGTGAAGCCCTTAGTTAAAGTTCTCCACTTGATAGATGGGGAACAAACCCCAATGGGGTCTCTTTATGAGGCCATGGATAGGGCCAAAGAGGCTGTAAGAAATTACTACAGGGTGGACAACCTAAAATTTGCACCCATATGGAAAATTATTGCTAGGAGGTGGAGCAATCAGTTCCACCAACCCATTTATGTGGTAGAATATTCCCACAACCCTCGTATTCGCTTCTCTCCATCATACGGGTATCTCAATGGACAGGTCATGGAGGGCTTCAGTGATTGCATGTGGAGAATGGTACCCAACGTTGAGGTGAGAGACCTCATTGTGGTTGAGATGGAATTGTATCAAAATGCAATGGGGAAACTATTATCCTCAGACTTGGAAAGGAAAGGCAAAAGCACCCAAACCCTACGTACAATATTAGTATTCTGGAGATCTTTTACATGCACGATAAGTAGATAAAAACTAAGTTACCAAAACATGTTCTCACCTTCCCCTCTAACTCTTTAATATTTATCTTGCAAAATGCTTGCTGGTGTAATCAGTGTCAAATCTGCAAAAACCTGCCCTTTGCATCTTAAGTTAGCCATGTAGCTCGTCCAGTTGTGAGCATAATTGGAGTTTGTTCGAACCATTCACACAAAGAAGAGCAACAAGCTAGCACAGACAAGCCTAAATGACCTTGTCTTTGTGCAATATAACCTTAAATTATTCATAATAAACTATGTTCCCCCAAGTTTTTGGGATGGGGATGTTTACGGTGCAAGGTAAACAATTTATTAATGCATTCAGACAATAGACAAGAACATGTAACACAGAAGTATTCCATTTATTATTTGCATGTATACACAAGATACTAAAATATTCGATATGATTGATTTATTACAATGATTCCGAAGTCCCTTCTAGACAGTGTACATATACTTTCCCGAACGGGTGACTCAACCGTCACGCACCTGTTCGGATACTATTCTACTTGTCGGCTACAATATATATTTTACCGACAACAGGGAACAGTGGGACGGGTTTCCGGCGCAGTAAAAAGAATTTCTAATTGCGGGGACTAAGGGGGTACGAGAGGTCAAATGGGGACAGCTATATAAATATAGGAAAATTTTAAACTATACACTGAAATTTGCACATATACATGTCATTCATATGAAACTAAGCACAACGCATGTCATATAAAACTATACACTATATCACATGTCTCAACATCTTGTATTTTCGGAAGAGTTTGTGACATCATCCCGAAAACATGAGAGTTGTCAATCTCAGCTCATTCTTTAAACAATGTCTTCAAACCATAGGCCCAACCAACACCAGGTGGAAACATTTCGTGTTTTTGAAAGAAATATGTGACATCACCCAAGGTTTTCACAAAAACGTGATTCAAAACTGACATGTGTACTGCTAAGCAAGGACCCACCAATCTACCAAGGACTTACGAGAAATAAAGTGCGCGCCCGCTAAAGGATTAAAAGACTTAGGAAAATTAAATATTTCTGCAGGGGAACAGAACTTTAATAACAATGAACGCTAGGACCTGGTTTCATCAACAATGATTAAACACCCAGCTTAAGTCATGAAAAAAGTAACATCAAAATATAACACACAAGGGATTCTTCCTTGTTTTATTTCAAAATGTAGACTTGGACAAATTTAAACAACTTTTGAGCATGGAAATAGAAACCGTAGGCATGACTTTCTACCAGAAAATTTCACAGGGGTAAAAATTTTTAAGACTTGGTTTTAAAGAAAAACAATCATTATTAAAAATATTATTTGGTCCTTAAGGATTTTGAATGTCCACCATGTCCAAATCACCTTGGCTAAATAAGTATTCACTTAAATTGGCTCCTTTTAAAAGTATAAAGTAAATAATTGTCTCGAGACTTATAATTAGTTATTCTCAATGTTCTGTTATTATTCATTTTTATTTTTCAACCTCCTGAAATAGGAGAAGTTAGAAAAATTCATCTGGTTTAATCATCAAGTGGGAGGGGGCATTACACTTCATCCTTTTCAAGTCTTTAAATTTTTTGTTTATGATAGCTGTAATATTGTTTATCTTCTATCAGTAATATCATAGTCATAAGACTTGGCTTTGATACTCCCAGACTTACAAGTAAGGCTAAGAACTACAAGAAACTGAACTGAATCAGCTTGAGAAACAGACATGCCCATGACTGTTCAGCACCTAGCAATTTTTGACTAGTCAGCAATACTTGGTAATCATCTCAGACATGAGTCTGCAATAAATAATTGACAGAAAAAAAATAGAGATAAAGGCTAAGAAAATTAAAACATATGAAATCAATTAAATTTCAAAGGCCAATGTGTGCAGGAAGAATCTTTCTCAGCTGAATAAGGATTCGAAAATGGCAAACCAATCTCTTGGGATAAATTTCATTGAGTAAAAATTTCAAAATTGTGAATTAAATATAATATTTAATGCACAATTGATTTTCCTAAGTTTTCATTGTTAAAATTTGATCTCTGTAATTGTAATGTATCATAGAATAAAAACTCCCCCAATTTTTCACAAAAATATTAATATTTTATGTGATTTCTTATTTACAAGACTCTTACAAACCTTTGGCATCACCTTTTTGCAAATTTCCATGTCTCTTATATTACCAAATCCAAGCCTAGTAAGCATATTTAGCATAGAAAGTGATGCAGTTACTTTTCGTTTCATATACATGATTTATGATCACAAAGCATGTGCAGTTGTAGCCTTAAGAGCCTTCACATTCCTTTGGAATCAATATTTGCCAATTTTGAGGTGTATGTGCTCATTGATCTCTAGTAATAAATCATCAGTTTGTATATTTACAAGAAAGAAAATGTAAAGCATAGTACCTGAAAGTATAAACGTGTTTGAGTAATTATAAGACGTCCTGGCTCCCGCACAAGAGGAATTACCTTTAAAAATTATTAAAAAAAGTAAAATTAAGATGTGAGGGAAATTTAATATAAGCTTTAAAATTATGTAAACAGCATCAAAGTTTAAACAAAAATTAAAAAACTTTATTCGATATTGGTGATTTTGCTTTTCCTTGGAAAATATCTAATGCTAGTAGAGATCCTGATTGCATATCAAACAAAAAAATCCAGATCAATGAAAAAATCGCTCAATCACAAAACATATAAAAATATTTATAGAAAAAATTTGATGTCCCTAAGAGCGTCCCTTTGAAAGACACACAGTGACACAAGAAATAACCGCTATCTGAAGGAAATTCATGTAACGAGCATATGCAATATGCCCTCCCAAAATATTACTATTACCACACAAAACTCCCTTCCAACTAATGCACTAGCTATAGTCAACCTAAAATTCAGCTTCTATAGATGCAGGCATGCATTAAAGTAGATTCAAAATCATCCATGGTGACGAATCTGTGTTAAGTTTGAAATTGCTAGGTTCTACCAAGCTCATGTTAAGGAAAAGGAAATGAATTGGTAGTAATTACTCTATAAAACATATAGAGTATTTAGATGAAACAACATCAAAGTAAGCTAGAAAAATAGAAAAGAAAACTCTTTTCCCATGCTAAATCATCCAACAAACACTGATGGAAATGAAAATTATGTGACAAATTGTAATTTTATGATCTAGACTATAGCAATAGTAATTGAATTTGGAACAATATAGCACTCAATATACCAACAGCCCATATGTATATGTACGAGGCCAGAAAGCACTATTCTAACAGTTAGAAAATGTGTAGAATTCGCATAAAGAAACACAAGAGTCACATTTGATGATAGAAATAGACTCCTTGTCAATTCTGATAACCCCTCAAATGTCCTCTTAAGCCTCTTTATCGTTTAGTTAAAAGGCAATATTTGAATCAATTCAATTCTCAATCACTTACTATAATTTTTACACCTCAGGTGCCTCTCAAATTAAGCACAACCTTTGTTCTTATCTTTATTCTAGTCCTTATCAAGCCACTAATAGTTCCTAACTTACTAGTCTTTGTTATCTATTTTTGTTTTTATCATTCTCGTTAGTGTAAATAAGCCTTTTCTTTCCCAAGCGTATACTTAATTTTGTAAGCACAAACATAAAAATATTAAATCATAACGTAAAAGGGTCACAACAGACATCCTTATAACAATTGAGACTGTGACATTAAGTCATATTCCTATGCTATCTAAGATCATCTTTCCAAAAAACAGGCTTGCATGCACTCATTTTGGAAAAATTTTGAGCCAATTATGTATCCACCTCAGATGTTCTAATAGAATAATGATTCTACAAAGACGTGTGTATAGAAGATCTGTATGTTAGGTGATAAAAATCTCTTTACTTTATCCCTCAAAAATCTATGACATTTTCCAGTCAAGAATTTGCTTGCAGTTCATACACCCAAGCTACTGTTTTGCTACATACAGTGCTCCAATATGAGGAATCTCCTCTCCACCACATTCCTCATGAATCTATTGAATGTGTCTAAGAGTCATCTTACTCAGGGTATTCACAAAAACATCTACAAATGTCAAATTTGCAAGCCATACAAAATCACTCTTATTGAAATTCAGGAGTTCTTGTGAACGAATTCCTTCACTTTAGTTTCTTTGGGTGAAGAATGGAATATCACTAGAAAATGTTACATTGGACTTTAGTATGGGTTACCATTTCTTCTTTGCCAACTACAAGTTAGTTCTCACTAGCACTGCATAGAAACATATGATGCTACAGGAGCTAGTTGGTGATCATAGAGACATTGCACAGCTCGACCCTTGGGATCTAGGAAGACACATTTTCTATTTTAAGATTGCTCGGGGACAACCGATTTCAGGAAGGGCAGACTTTGATGTCCCCTTTTTCGTGTCAACTTTCAAGAGATTAGTGCATCTCCTAACCCTCATAGGCCAACGGAGTTATTCAGAGGGTCCAGTTCACAAAGTTGTAGGCCGATTCTCACTCCAAAGATTGGGGACGTTCAGGATTGCTCTTTGTTTGAGTCAGATTAGCACACTTACTATTTATAGTAAGTGTCTATTTTGGGAAAGTCAGAGTTTCTATCTTTAGCAACGCACTTGAACAATTTGGTAAGGGTATGGAGTTATGGTGACATTGACAGAGCTTCCAGTTGGGGTCTTACTAGTTATAGTAAGTCAAATTATGCTCAGAGCTATTTCTAGCAGAAGTACTTATATTCATGGTATGCATAGTGATTGTCTCAATCGTCAGTTGACTCAATTTCAGGGACTTACTATTTATAATAAGTCAATGGATGTTAGAGAGGGGTCATACTATTTTTAGTAAGGCAATTGGTTGTACAATGGATACAAAAGTCAAGTCCTAGGGTCAAACGGAAAGAAATAATGATTATTTTGGAAATTATGTTATTTTAATTATTAATAAAGTAATACTTTATTTATAATTAATCACAGAGTGCAATTATTAAGTTATATTTTCACTTTATATGAATGGGGCCACTTAATGACTTGAAAGTCATATAATATAATAAGCGCATCACAATAATATAATATAACTTAATGGTTTTATTGCACTTTATTTGAAAGGGAGATGCAAGTGTTTACAAGTGTTTAATGAAGTATACTTTAAATTGTACACCAAAAGGAGGGGTTATCATTGAATTGCAACATAAGCTAAGTAATTGTTAAGTTATGAGAAGAGTATTTGTGAATATATCTCTTGGAGAATTATAAAAAGCCAAGGCAAGAGAAGATGGATTGATTCATGACTTTGTATTTTCTTTTTTTGTATGAAGAGAAATTTGGAACAAGGATTTCAATCTTTCAAACTTTCAAGAATTGTGAATTCTTCAGAATTTTACAAGTGTTTGAAGGTTTTGAAAGACGCGCTAATATTTTCTATCTGGGAGACTCACTTTATGGTTATCAATTGCACTTAGCTGTAAGAGAGTTTAATTGGATTGCAGCTATACAAGGGTTTGAAATTCAAGTGTATAAATCAGATTATTTGCAGATGTAGTGTCAACGTTTTTGGCAGATCTATGCAGTTGATGGAGTTAGCTCATGTGATAACCCATAATAATAAATGTAATTTCCCACACAAGAATTCATACTTTGTAATAATTATTATTAATGAGGAAGTAATAAAATAATAAATGTAATTTCCTACACAAGAAGTCATCTTTTTGATAATTATTATAAATAAGAGAATACGAAAAAAAACACAAATAATGAGTAATATTATAATAAATAACTAATGAACAAATAAAAATAAATAAAATACAAACTAAAACTAAAAACATAGCAAATAAAATATTATTGCAAATACACTAAAACCACTCCCCAAGAGGCACGACTAGCCGACAAGCAATCATATATATCATGGACCAAAGGTAGAGAGAAGGGTAGAAAAGAAAAGCACGAAAATCAGGAAGAATAATCACATAGACTTTGGCGGCAGAATCTGATCAGAGATTAATCAGAATTATCAGCATCGACGTGTATCCTCCTCACTGTAAGACACTACACATTAGCGGAGGCAGAAGACATCTCAAAGTTGGACGTTGCCATCATGAGGAAGCCATCATACGCCAGTTAAAGCTTCTCAGACAACAGCAATAGAAGTCATACAATACCACAAACAAAGCAAAGGGCCAGAGCCGAATCTACATAAAAAGAAGCTGTCATGTTGCTTGCAAATAACATCCATCAAAATTTTTGATTTCACCCCAATGGTAGACACCACGCAGGGAGAGAGACCAGGAAGATAAGCTTAGTAAACCACGAAGACACTTAACGTCTGCATCCAAACCAGGACAACATCAACAAAGGTATATAATTTGTCATTAAAAGACCCGAGAGCACGTGGGTAAGGAACATCTGAATGTCTAGTTTCTTTAGAGAGAAACTCAGAATTAAGAAATTCAATTAAGATGTTGAGATTCTGAATAAGGATTCAGAATGTCTAGTTCCTTTAGAGAGAAACTCAGAACTAAGACATTCAATTAAGAGGTTAAGATTATGAATAAGAGTTCAGAATGTCTAGTTCAGAATGTCTGGTTCTGAATAAGATTTGAAAGGAGTCTCTTCCGAAGGATTAGAATGGGGTTATACGGGGTGTTGTCGGTAAATTATTAAGCAGTTGATGGGTAGATTACCATGTAGTCGGTAATTGTTATGTAGCTGACGGGCCACTTCGGGAAGGTTCTTGTTATGTAGCCGACAAAGCCCCTTCGAGAAGGTTCTTCAGGATGGTATATGTACAACTTTGGATCATCATTGTAATCATCATTGTAAACATTATGTGATCACTTCAGCATATATGCAAATAATTAAAGGAGTACTGCTGTTACATGTTCTTGTCTATTATCTATATGCATTAATCTATTTACCCCATACGATAAACATTTGGCACCGTTGCCCAATGGAACTGGAACGAAGGCAGAGGAATGAAGACTAATGCCAAATCAGCTTAACAAGCATAGAAATAAGATAAAGGGAAAAGATGAAATACGCACTACACAAAAAAAATTAATTTTGGCACAACAGGCCAAGCGCAGACGGAGGTTTCAGCAGATTGCCGACAGACATCGAAGCACTGAGCAATTGTTGAAAGAGACTCGACAACAGTTGAACTTGGTGGAAGAAACAAGGAGGAATTTTTGAACCTGTATACGCTGAGGGAAGAGAATCCAGAAAGAAGGGAATCAACTCACATGGCTTGGAGTGCCGAGGGAGCACAAGCGTAGAGTGAACTCTTCATCCATTATACACTTTCGGAAGGACTTGAGGAAAACCCTTTTTCACCATGTAATGCGGTTGTTGGAAATAAGACAACTGTCTGAAACAGCGTGGGTGTTTAGAACAACGCAGGTGTGCAGAACAATGCGGGTGTGCAAAACAGTGCAGGTGTACAACAAGTACCTCCAACTCGAATAGTAATGGCTGGATCAAAGGCAAAATTGCCAAAGTTTGATGGTGATCAAACGGCCGATCCAATCAGACACTGTAAGACATGCGTAACAATTTGGATGCCAAATAGCATAACCAACACAGATGAATGTGTCCGACAATTTCCAACAACCCTAAGGGGTGTAGCAGTTGATTGGTTTGCCGATGCCAATCCCCAAAAATTAACTACATGGGCAAGAGTTAAAAAGGAGTTTATCACCGAATTTCAATTGTTGCGAGATGACAATAAGATCGTAGCAGAAATCTACATCACAAAGCAAGGGAAAAATGAAATAGTCAGTGTATATGCCAGAAAACTAAAAGAATTAATAAATAAAATGGAAAGTAAGGCGACAGATGGGCTGAAAAAGCAATGGTTCATTAAAGGACTACGCCCGGAGTTAAGGAAGAAAATGAAGATCGTGCCGCCATCATCATACACCGAAGCATACAATCGAACGATGGACTTAGAGAGTGAACAAAAAATGAAAAAGAAGAAGAAAAGTAGCTCATCTGACTGAGATGATGCATCTTCGAAAGAAGATAGCAGTGGTGACGAAAAGGGCAGCAAGAAAGTCCGAGCTCTCCAAAAGGATATGATTAGAATGATGAAAGAATTTAAGAATATGCAGAAAGAGACTAAGGGAAACGAGCTATGGTGCACAGAATGCAAGACACAAGGTCACACGAAGAGATCCTGTCCAAAGAACTAGTTCTACGACATCTGCCAAATTATGGGAGATTCCACAAAAGAATGCCCCTTCAATATGAAAACGAGAGGGCATCAACAAGTGCTCCTGACACAGAAAGCTTCTGCGTCCAGAGGGAGTGGAAACACCAACAATGATGGTGCCACTTTGGGTGGTGACAGAAATAATAGAAGAGGGCAAAACAACAATACCAACAATAATAATGGGGGTTGCAACCGAATTCAGTACGATGCAAATGACAGCCCGATCGTTCAATGCCGAACATGCAATTTGTGGAGCCAGTTTGCCCGAAACTGTACATCAACGAATACACCAAAGTTGTTATTAAAGAGATCAGATTTCCACAATCCATTGCATAATATATTTGTTTCTGGATTTGATTGTGTAGAGATTTTTACCATCAACTTTTCGAATCACACTACGTGATCCATCATCAGGATGAAAAGAGAGCAAGAGATGCAAAACAAAATCATAAAGATGGTGCGGTCCTGGAGATCATAAAGATGCCAAGTTGTTGAAATCAGGAGTGAATCTAATCAGCATTGGCATAGACGAAGAAGAAGTCTTAGCAATCACCCGTAAACAAGCAAAATTGTACCCCGACCCGATGGAAGAAAAGAAGAGATTGGAAGAAGCGCGAGCGAAAATTGAGAAAGCAATGCAAGTAGAGAAATCACAATTGAAGGACACTACCAGTACCTCAACGAGGAACTACACAAAACAAAACATCATACGACAGATATTACAAACTGAAATACCAATCAAGTTAAATGATCTGATCCTCACAATGCCTCAACTTCGATCTGCACTCACAAACATCGCTCCAACTACTAAATTTCCAGGAGAACACGAAAGGGAGAAGGAAAGTGGAGCAAGTACAGCAGATGAAAGGGAGAAGTGGAGCAAGTACAGCGGACCCAACGCTGCTAGCACTCACATCCAGACAGCATCCGGCAGTCGTGGAGATGGGTATATTAGGAACGGTCCTTTCAGACACAATTGTGGACAAAGGTTCAGGGGTAAACGTCCTACCAGAAGATACCTGGAAGAAGTTGAGGTAGCCGACATTGTAGCCACCTACGTTTCAATTACTAACGGCAAAACAACACGGCATTAAACCTCTCAGGATCCTGATGAGACAACCAGTGACTATTGGAACACAGTCGTTCCTACTTGATTCCATCGTCATCCCGCTGAAGAGGAGAGGATATGACGTCATCTGGGGTCAAGGATGGCTTGTGCAAGCAAGGTTTAAGCATGACTGGAAGAAGAATACACTATCAATGGAAAGCAGGGGACAATGATTCATTATTGATTTACACACACAAATGGTGGGCGAAGAAGCCGTATCATCTGATTCTGAAGAAGAGGATGAAGGAAAGTAGTGATTGGAACCCAACGAGGAAGGAGTCCTACGGTTGGAAGGTGGATCGATGGACAATGATTTGGATTCGATGAACGGCCTTTTCCACTGGCAAATGAAGGATTACAAGCTCTTTCTGAGCTATAATATGTTAAGGGTCGACAAAGGTGAGAAAGAAGAGGGAAATGAATGTCCGAAGGAATATAGAGAAGCGGAAGAAGGAAAGGCAATTACAACAAAAGCTGAAGGGAAGAACATATAGTACAAACCCAAAAAAAGGAAAGATTTCACTGTATGGTACACAGTAAATGGACCACATCGAAAGAAAAGGTTACAACGCACCACGAATTTACTAGAAAGGTATCGGCAGCAAGGAAAACACATCGTACAGTCTGCAGGAAACAAAGAGGAAGGGCTTAATAAAAAATTCAGTAGTACAGAGTGAAGGTTCTAAAATCAAGAATACAGCTATTGATGGCAAGGAGTGGCAGCGGACGAAATTCATCATACCAAGTTTCAAGTACAAGCTTAGAGATATGGAAAGCCTAACAGTCAGCCCGGAAACCAACTTGTCAAGCTCACTAGATAACATAGCATTGAGTGTTGTAGCATATAGTTTGGCAAATGTATGTCCGATCATAATAGTCCTATAATTCCTAGGAATAGACGCAGGACTGGTCTTATGGATTGGATAAATCAGATGCCTAGACCAAGAAATAAAAAACCAATACAAACCATCCTATTAAATAGTATAGAGAGATAGGGGCCCAAAATGGAGGCACCAAACTTGAAGAGTTCAGCCTGGAACCCCTTATCATCCGCAACTCTGTTGCATCTCATAGATCTGGTGGCCTCGTAAATGTAAGAGGGGGTGAACAAGTGACACAAAGGAGGTGGAACGAGATGAATAGAAAGTTGTCCGGGAACATCATAAAGAGCCAAGGTGTGAGTTGTAAGGGAGAGAAAGTCAAGGATGGAAGATGGAGGGGTACAGCGAGGGAAAAGTGTGCGCCAATAAATTTAGGGATGACAAATCAACGTGGAAAAAAGAGATTTACACTGGGAAGCAATAAAGGATCGTTTCTTGTGGTGAAGAAAATGAAGGTAAGACAATCGAAGGTGAGCACAATCAGGAGAGTGAGCCTCAAACAAAGAACGAATAAAGGGATGAAAAGCTTTGTAATCAACATTGAACCATTGGTTCATAGGGCATGGAAAGGATGGCATACTTCCAAATGATCGTCACAAGCAAATCAAACATGGAGGAGGCCTCACAATAATCAGCAAAACACGCATGATTAAGGATCTTGAAAGATGAAAGGAAAAGAGATCATTGTTATCGTCGAGAAGACGAAAGCAAGGGAACGGGCAATAGAATGATCTCCTACTATAAAATTAAAAAATGCCAATTTGTGCTGCTTGGAGCAAGCTTTCCAACGACTATAAAGGGCAGTAGAAGGGACAAGATGAGGCGACTGAAGAGGAGGCGATGAATGCAGACAAAGACGAAAATGGATACCAAGGAGTGCATGATTCGCAAGAGAAAGGCATAAGACGGTGAAACTGTGGATGAAGGAGATGGAGGAAGAGGCGAGGGCATAATCAACCACACTAGCATCCCCACATTGAGGCCAGCAAGTAAAGAGCTCTGAACCAAGAAAGCAGGAAAGACCATTCAAGATCACAAGTCCAAAGGACTCATGTAGCTGGAAAAGATGATGACCATAGCAGGAAATCGGTCCAAGAACATCCTCAAAAATACGCTATAGTCCCAAAGAACTCAGATCAATCTCAGTGGAACATATGGAATTGGAGCATTGGTCATAAAGCGGAGCCTAGAGTTCTCTAGTCCTTGCATTAATATCACCAAGAATGATGATGTCGCCTAAAGCAACAAACTAAGAGACACTCTCACTAAGGTCAACATAAGGGTCTCCGTCCTCGGTACCATGAATAGCATAATGGGAGGAAGTTGGTGGGATATAGAAAACAATAAAAAAATCTCTCCGTCGGTGACACGGTCAATATAGACCCACATGAACCTGGCAAACGTATCGAAGTGAACAATATAAGTACAACTGAAAATAGAATCACTAATCAAACAGGCAACGTCACCAGATCCATGGACCCCACCAAAAGCATGAACCTCTTCTTTACAAATGGATAACCACTAGTAACCAATAAACCTCAGAAGAGGATGCACAGAACTCTCATGGGTTTCAGTGATGACAAGTATACCAACCCGTCTAGCCTTAGCCACAATACCACAAGCGTGTTTCAACTCTACAACCTGAGCCTTCGTGAGATCTTCATCTAGGAAAATCTTAAAAGGGAGAGAGAACAACTTCCTCTTAGCTTTGAGAGCACGAAGCCTATTTGCAAGTGTGAGAAACCGGATGAACAAGATGTCGCCATGGCAAATCCAGCATTTATCCAGTGTGATGTCAAAGAGACCAAGCTGATCGCAAAGGAAAGAGTGTCCAACAGAGAGAGGATCAGATGTGGTAGGGAGACCGTGAACCCGTAGATTGAGCTCACGAGCTCTCCTCACCTGCTCATCCTCAATCTTCCCCTAAGCCATCTTGTGAAAGTTAGCTAAAGGCATAGTAGGAGCTGTGTCATTGCAGAGATAAGCCCACGATTTCATTTTTTGTCATTTCAGAGATAAGAGAAGAATGCTTCACTGCGATTACTAATTGCTGATCTTTAATGGTAGCTAGCCCATCAAGTTGTTCGATAATGGATTGAATAAGAGTCTACAAACTTGCAATTTCAGAGGTGAAAGTATCAGAAAAACCTTGTATCAAAGATGAATTTGAGCTTGTGGTAGTCTTGAATTCACGGATAGTATCAGTCAAAGAGATAATTTGCTCTTTCAATTGCTGGTTATCTATCTCGAGCTTGGAAATCCTATTGCAAAGTCGCTAACAGGTCAGAGGTTGATGACCTTGCGATGAGCGTAAATCCCCAACATCAGACATTGTCGAAAGCCAACAAGAACACCAAAAAATAGCTATCAAACTGTTAAGAGCACATGCAAATAAAAGAGATCGGAGCTTTTTGAGGAGTATCGAAAAGACAAAAGAAAAATAGATGCCAGAAGCCGCAAGCTTGAAGAGGAAGAAAAACACAGAATCGGCAACCCAAAGGTAGCAACCAACAACTATCAACCTGTAAACAAGAAGCTCGCAACCTAAAAGCAGCAACCAACAATCCACAACCAAGAAGCTCACGTCACGTGAGAGGGAAGAAGCCCATGCGAAAACCACAGATCCACAATCACAAACAAAAGAAGAAAGGAAGGCCCTCGAACAAAGACCGCATACAAAGCTCTAGGAGGCAAGAGAAACTCGCACAACAAAAACAAAATCCAGGATCACCCACGTCAAATAGAAGCAAACCCTTGGCTAGTAACTAGTAAACAATAGCCCATAAATCCGAGAGTATGAAGCCAGTAATCAAAAACTCGTGGTGTAAAGGAGAAGAAATCGCGATCCGTAGCCAACAAAGAGGAGAGCCGCACAGAGGAAAAACAAAACATAAGCCAAATGCCCGAGTCACGCGAGCAGACAACGACAACGAATAGTAGCGTGATCACATAGCTCACCGAAGCCATGGAAGCCTGCAGAGAACAGGCGCAAAGGAAGGATGGCCACGTCATGGGAGGTTATGGGAGATGGTCATGGTAAAAGACTTAAATAATAGTCGGTTTCATAACCAAAATCAATAACCAAGCATATTTGAAAATAAACTAGCTTCCCTCTTTTAATGCTTAATGATGTGACCCTTTAGTTTCCTTTTCTTGTTATTTCATCATTTTCCTCCTTTGTCACCTTTTAACCCCCTTATTGATTTTAAATTGATCTTTTTCATAAATCTACATTAATATCCCATAAGCCAACTTTAACATATCATGAGTTTGACACTAAACTCCCTAACGTCCCAAAAAAGAGGACATTACAAACTCTAGCATCACCTACAATATGCAAAAAGTTATCATCGAGAAAAGATTGTCATAGAGATACATCTAATCAATGTTGTTGAACATTGTCAATTATATAATCATGACGTTACATTCCCTAGAATGACACAACAACCATGAGCATTATTGGGTGGATATTTTGCAACCGATAGTTTGGGTAAAATTCAATCACAAAATAGGTAGACCAGTCATAGCATGAGACAGAGTCTCTCCTACCTTAAAGGGGAGGCTCCCCCTTCTCACCAGTCCTTGGATCAACTCAAGGTAAGCAAGAGGTTGAGAGATTTGAAAGGGTATTACCAATATTCCTTCCTCTTATTATTTTAGAAAAGAATCCACTTACCTGCGGAGCGAGTAATGGGCAAGATGAAACCTCGAACTGCACTTTTATCTAAAGTTGTAAACGGTGATACCAATAAACCAACACTTACTCAAAGGCTAGTTGAAAGCATACTAGTTTGGCTCTAAGTTTGGTCTTAATCTATGCTATAAGAATGACCTTTTATCATAAAAATGTGAACACATCATCAGAGGATATTGATTCCATAAAGACGTCAATTTTCAATCAGCAACAAAGGATCTATGAAAGGCAAAAAGCTCAAAGTATGGATCAAATACTCAAAGATCTTGTGTCATAATCTTGAAAGGCATATGCAAAGGCTGAAATGTGATTCAGGGAGATGGAAACATGTGAGAAAGGATGAGCACTTATGTAAATGCTTTGAGGAATGAAAGTTGGGAACATGGGAATGCGTGTGAATGATGACTTTTAACTTTTAAAGAGTGACCTTTAGTCAAAATTGGGTTTTCTGGATGCAATTACATGTAAAGTGATTTACATGTAATCATGACATGCAATTGGATTCGGAGGACGAAAAGGCATTTAAGTGGGAATGAAGAATGAGATTACATGTAAGTGCCGATGGAGATTGAGATTACATGTAATCACATATGGAGAATGAGATGCAAAGTGCTATGGCATGTAACGATGGATGTGGAATGAAATGATGCACTTGCATGAAAAGGTGAGAAGTGGAGTGAAATGAAATGCACTTAAGTTCTTGGGAAAGAACTTGCAACTTCTTCCAAAAGAAGAAAAACAAGAAAGCAAGCAAACAAACAATGGAAACAAGCAGAAAACAAACACATACCTTTGGTCTTAGACTCAAACAAGTCAACGAGCAAGTTGTTTTCAAGTGCAAATATGAATTTGGAGTTTGGAGAAGATCCAAATATGTGAAAATGAAAGTTCTCATCATATTTGAAGGCAAAATGCACTTTTCACGGCATATCTTTGAACAAGTGTACAATGTCAAGCTAAAATATACAACAAAATAGCAAGATAAGCATGAATTAATAAGCAAGGTTGAACTTGTCTACTTGCTTGGAGATCGACGACACAAAATAGGAAGATTGATAGGTTTGAAGACCAATTTCCTTCAAATCCGAACTCACAAACAACTATTTTGATTTCCTCAACAATTGCAAGTAATGGGTGATAAATGAGCATCCAATGGTCGGTTTTGGCATGAGAATGCCAAAAACATGCTTTCTTTTCCTCAATACATGAGACGTTTTTGCAAAAAACCAAATGTTTGATGTCTTTTACAAAAAACATGATCTTATAATGCTATGGAATGAGGCTTTTTTGCTCTTTGAATACAAAAACGTGTTCATCAATGGCATAGATATCAATTGAAACTCCAAAACGACCCTTCCTTGAGCCAAAACGTGCTCCAAAACTCACAAGAAATAAACGTTTTCACAAAAACGTGATCTCTAGAGGGCATGAAACAAAATGTTTTTTCCATGAGAATCAATGCCTAGGGCATGGGAATTCAAAAAATGCAAAAACAAACCTGATCTTGGGGATTCCAAACCATTACATGAGCAAATCTAGGCATTTTGCTGAAAAATGTGCTCTTGGAGGAGGAAAACACATAGTTACACCACTCTGGGGGATAGGGGAATGGCTAAATGGGGGGACAAGTTTCGAAGACAAGAGGGGACAGAGGGACCTTAATTTGGGGACAGGAGGGGTATACATACATATATATATGATACTTAAAATGTTAGTTTTGAAAATATGATTGCAATATAAGATATAAAGATGTAAAAGAGTAAATACTTGAACATTGCATTGAATTGGAACATTGAACATTAAGCATAAATAGTCGAATCTGCAAATAGTCAACATTAGGATGTCCCCCATCCTTAGTGGAGGTGGCAGAATCTGGTGGCGTTGCTGGTGATGGGGGAACAGAGTCCCCAAGACCCCGGTGCATTGAAGCCTCCGAGACGTGGGGCAAATGTTACTATGGGAAAACATGAAGTTATTTTGCCCTTGTATCTTCAAATTCAGGTTCTATCTTTGCCAATGCATGAAAAGAAATGCAAAACGCAGTCTAGGAAGGGCAAATGCATATTTTTAAAAGCGTGCATTTGTCCTCTAGATGCAAAACGCATTCTAGGATGAGCAATGTGTTTTTTTTTTTAAATGCACTCTCTAGGGGTGAATGCATAATTTAAAAAGACTCAAATATGCAAGTCAAACTCAAGAATACCAATTGCATATTTAAGTTGCATGCATCAACATGTATAAGTGTGTTTAAAATGCCTTTTTAGTGCAAAATTGTGGTCTCTAGAGTCATTTACATGTAAGTGGGTTGAAAGACATGCAATTGCACAACTTAAGTGATGACTTAAGCACATGACTAATTGATTTTTGACAAATATCACTTAATTGTTTCAAAAAATAATATTTGCACTATGCATTTAGTATATCATGTGCAAATATCATTTCAAAAAACAATATTCAATTTAAATGTTTCAATTAATACATTAAGTACTAAAAAATAAATTAAACTATATAGTTTATAAAGTCACTTAAGTGAAAATTTTAAAAAGCAACTCAACATGAAAATATAGCATAAAGTTCTCTATAGTCACTTAGTGATAAATTTAACTGATAAAATAACTTAAAAACATAACATAAAGTGAGTTTATGTTATATTTTTCAAAAAATGAATGTCAACATTAAAATATAAAATGATATTTTAAATTATGTAACTGCATCTAGAGAGTCCACCTTTTGGGCACTAAAATAGTCATATCTTTTGACTGCTAAGCCCGATTAAGCCCTAAGATAGACCTAATCGAGGGGAAAACCAAAAGCAAAAGACCAAAAGTTAACAAACACACACTTAAAAACGAGAAAAAGGATGCTGAAGGCTTCAAAAAACAAGCATAGACTCAACAAATAGAAAAAATAAAAAGACTTGACAAAAGCCTTCAGTAAAAGGATTCATTATATCGATTGGTGTTGAGTGATTGAACAATGTTATCCAATTAAATAATGAACTAACTCAGAGAATAATGAAACTAAGTTGAAAAAGTTTTGTAGTTACCTACATTTTGTGGGGACAAAATGCAAGACAACAAGCATGTGTCACTGTGATGGAAGACAATTATACACCATGAAACACTACAAAATAGTAAGCCTCTTGATTAATGATTTGATTGAAAGGGTGATGAATGAATATGTCTCTTGCGGAAAACATACTGATGACAATTAAAAAATGGCATGACCTTCCATGAGTTGACGATGAGGACTCGTCATGTTCCTCAACTGATTTGAACCCAAGGGATAAATGAAAAGTCATCCACTTGAATGTATAAAACGAATAACTGAAGTAACAAATCTCTTGAATGATGACAGAGATTCTTCATTGGTGAACCGATCAATAAGAGATCTCTTCGCACTCTAAGTTACCCAGCCATACAGAAGAGATAGGCATCACGTTTAGACAAGAAAGATCATAGTATGTATGCTAGTGTAACCATCATATATATGTTGGATAGCTCTTGCAGCTACCAGTCCTCAACAATGAGTCTGATATTTTATATTGTACCTTAGAAAAAAACAAGAAAATTCACTTATTGGCATTGAATCCCTGGATCCTGCCTCAAATGGACATACAATGACTTTAGCAGCAGAAATATGTGAAGAAATTGACATAACAACTTCTACCTTTCCGGTTGAGCCATCCTTTGAAGTAGATAGAAGCAATATCATTGCTGATACCGTGAGTAAATTGGATAGCACTCATGATGTTGCTTATCATGAGAAGGGTGATGTCAATACAACCTCATATCATGGTGCAAAGTTTGATTCAAAGAGCTTGCATGGGAGTCATGAATTTCAAAGACATTCATTAATTGGGCAACTTGAGGTCAACGATAGCATGATTTTCATAGCCAAAGCACTTTACAATTGCTTATCAGATGTTGATTACGTTTGGTTGAGGTACTTATATGTTAGATGAGCACGTTGATAGTGGTCTTTCCTTAGGAAAGTTCAATGTATTTTAAGAAGCCATTCAAATAATGAAAAATAATTACTTAGAATTACTGGTTGATAGGGATTACCTTCTTGAATGGGTTTTCATTTGCTACGATGCACTGAAAGGGGAAGGAAAAGGAGGTTAACGAGCTCAATTATGAGCTTGAGGTGACTACATACTCATTGGAGAGCACCCAGTTGGCCCTTTAAGAGTCACAAACACAATTGGAGGAGCTTACCATGGAGTTGAGGTTAGCATAGTCTTCATCACCTACAAATACAATATGATTTCTATAGTGGTAGTTGTTAATGATATTATATCTACAAGTTGTGGTGATGGATGTGCTAAAGATGTGGCTACATTCGTTCTAGATACAGATGCAGGAGTTTCAATCAAGATGAATACTTTGGTTGAGAGCAGTAGAGAGTCACTTCTTTCATTAGGTTCTCCCAAGCTCAGTACTATAACAAATGGTGCAGGATAGATTACTGATAGCTCATGTAAGATGTGGTGGATTCACCAAATTTGTATGTTCGTACAGAACGCTACTCCATAATCTTAACTAGAGACTCATAGAGTGGCATCTGGTTTGGGAATATGGCACTCATGTAGATTTGTTTCCCTACCCTAGAACCATGTATGTTACATCATCCCATGCAACTGATTTTGGATGTTAGATTGTTGTGTCACAGAGTCAAAGTGATTAGGTGAGGGTTTCAAAATGTTAAAACTATAACTCTAATTTCATCTTGGTCTGAATGTGCAGATCGCACAAACCTTAGCATTGATTAAATACCTTATATGATGCTTAATGTATTTATACTATTCTCTCTAGACATGAACGAAACCCCTTGGAGTAACTAATTATGTTAGTATTAACTTGTTTGAGTTAAGTATATTAGCATGATCATTACTTTGCTTGGGCGGCGATTTTGAGAAAGAATTCTAGGCCGACCTAGATAGGGTCATGTCCCTTGAAGGAACATGCCCTTTTGGTAAGGTATTTAAGTAGGGTATGGTTGAAGGTTTAAGGACACACAACACATTGAATGCTGCTCCTTAATCAACAATGCCCTATACGAATTATTGCAGAGACAAACAAGTTTCAGAATAGCATTTAATATTCTGAAAATTACCTTCTACATTCTGAAGAAGAAGATCAGAACAGAAACAACAAGGAAAGGTATTATCTCAAATTTAAAACTATAGAATTTGCAGAAACTTTACATGGTATCGGAGCTCTGGTAGTCAAACCTAGGCTCTGCAAATTAATTAATCACACTTGATATATATCTAGCATCATTCTCCTATCTTCAATGGCATACACAATCAAACCCAAGGACAAGCTTGATGGAAAAGAACACTTTGATGCTTGGAAATTCAAAATCATAATGATTCTTGAAGAAAATGATATAAAACAATTTGTTGATTCAGCATCCAAACAACCAAATGTTGAACCTCGCAAAACTATCTAGAGTAAAGGAAATAGAAAAGTCATTCAAATCATATTAGATGGAGTGAAAAATGATATTGTACCTATGCTAACGAAACATTAGACAACATTTGATATGATGAATGCATTACTAAATGCATATGAGGTCAACATTCAACTAGAGTTCTCGCATTGAAAAGAAAATAAATCACACACAAATAAAGAAAGAAGAATCGATGAATTCTTACTTCATAAGGGTTTCCAATCTAAGAGATGAACTTGCAAGTATAGGAACCATCATTAGTGACACAGAACTAACACTGATGGTTGTAGATGGATTACCAGATTCATAGGAAAAATTCGCACAAGGAGTAAGTGCCAGCGACAAACTTCCTGACTTTAATAGACTTAAAGGAGATTGCCTTCAAGAAGAATCTAGAGAACTTAAGAAACAAGGAAAATTGAAAACAAAAGATGAAGAACTTCATATTCTTAATACAAATTCCTATAAAGGCAAGAAGAAGCATTTCAAAAAGACAAGGGGTAATCAAAAGAATGACAAACCTAAGAAAGAACTATCCAAAATAAAATGCTTCAGATGTGAAAAGTTTGGACACTACAAATCTAATTGCCCTGAGAATTCTAAACAGCAAGCGAACTATACAAACATTACTAAGGAAGAAGATAAATATGATCCTAAGAATCATGTATTGTATTTAGCACTATCAAATGAAGTCTCAAGTAAAGCATGGGTGATTGATAGTGGATCATCTTGACATATTACAAGATACAAAGAAGCACTAGACTTTATATCAGAAAAGGTTAATGGTGAAGTCACCATCGATGATAATTCAGCCCATTTCGTCAAAGAAATAGGAAATTGCACCTTGAAACTAAAGTCGGGTAGTTCTCTTCTTCTCAAGGGAGTACTCCATGTACCAAGAATAAAAAGGAATCTAATCTCGGTTACAGCACTTGAAGATGATGGACATAATGTTGCATTCATGGACGGTAAAGTCATAACCTGGGCTAAGAACTCCTCAACTAAGAAAGCAAAATTGATTGGTCAAAGAAAAGGGTATTTGTATGAATTAAACTCAGAACCCAATCGACCTATTCAAGCCTTAATTCATGAAGCTGCGAATATAAATGAAATATCGCACACAAGGTTAGGACATCTAAATTCAAAAATTTATCAACTGTGGAGAAGATGGTTACTAATTTACCTAAACTGAATAAAGATCACTCAAGCATATGCAAAGGATGTGCTCTGGGTAACAACACCAAAAGTCCATTTCATAACAGCACTAAAAAAACTAACAACGTTTTGGAATTAATCCACTCAGATTTATGTGGACCTATGTCTATTCCTTCTCTTTGAGGATTGGTGCAGGAGAACCTAGGCAACATCTAGGCACACCTTGGAAACAAACAAAAGCAAAGAATCTAAGGTATCCTTGAAAGTGGATTGGAATGTATTGAAGCCTATAATGGCTAAATGTAATGAACAATTTAATGTTAACTTGAAAAGTCCTAAAGATCTAGAAAAAGGATTTAGGCATAAAAATGATGTAAGGGTGTCCAATAGTGCCAACAAGGGATCTAGATTGGTTAGAGGGATCATATAGATCTTGGGGGGGTATTATAATAATCCCTAAGTGGTAGAAACAAATAAAGTATGAGTTAAAACATTTTAATAAGGTTTTAAAATCAAATTTAAAGTCTTTACGACTATAATTTAAATTACGAGGGAAAACTAGTATTTGAGTGTTTTAACCTTTGTTATAGATTCCAACCAATGGAATATGGTTGGGGAAGTTGTATTTCGTCCTATATAGCTTGGTAAAGGCATAGGATCATCAAATTTGAGGCACTGTACAGATTCCATCAGCATTGTACGGATTTGGCAGTTGGAATGCAATAAAAACTCCATTTGAGCATTTTGCATTAGATCTTTTGTTTGGATTGGTTTCTAATTGTTGTTTTGATGTTTTGAATCTATTGGGATGATGTCTAAACCATTTCTGGTGCATTAAGACAAATAGGTTTTCATTTTATCAAAAGTGCTGATTTCAAGCAACTTTTGCAACAATTTGTGCAAGTTTTGGGCACTTTTGAAGCATTTGGTCATTCCATGGATGTAGGAATCTGATTCCCATGGAATGAACCTGTATTCTAATGTAAATAATCATTCTAACAATGATTGGATAGGAATTTGCACGAATGGAGGCTTCTAATGGGTTTTTGGTGGTTGTAGGTGCATGAAATGCATGCCTGCAGTGTAGCAGTCCGAGATCTATCCATTGGAGAGGGGTATTTTATAGTAGATATCATCTACATATACCCTGGTCATGGTGAATCAACCATCATTCGGTTGGTATTGGCTTGGGAGGTCACACATTGAGAAAGCCCTAGATTTGAGGGTTTGTAAGAGGCCTAATTGGGGGTTTCTTATTTGCAGAGGTTGGGGAGTCAAATCGATTTGATTGAGACCATTTTGGAGGACTATTGAAATCCTGAAGCTTTGGATGTACGGGCAGCATATACTTGCTTTGTAAAATCACCATATTTTATGCCTAAAAAGGGTGCCAAGTTTGGGGATCTGGTTGTTGGTGCAAAACAACCTATACTAAGGTTGACATATGTTGAAGAAGGCCTTAATGGGTATCTGAAAACCTATTTTGTTTGAGGTGTTATTTGGAAAAGTTTTGAGAAAACTTCAGATCTTCCTCGCTGCAGACCTAGTTGGGGGCAATTAGGCCTACTAGGCAATATTGAAGGATTTGAGTGCTAAGATTGTGTTGTGGGTCTGAAACCACTTGGAACCTCTTGAATCCATCTTAGATAAGTGAAATAAATGCACCATTGCCATTGGGAGGGTGTCGGAGTTGTAGAGTGGATAGTTGTTGTTTATGGGTTTGGGGAACATAGCCTTTCCCTTCCACATTTTCACCTTGTGAACTTGGTTGGGCCACATCACACTTGTCCATTGCATCAAGAATTCTGGTACTATATACTTTTTATAGATGACTTCTCTAGAAAAACTTGGATTTACTTCTTAAAATCAGAAGAAATCCTAAAGAGATTTAAAGAATTTAAAACCTTAACTGAAAACTTATTAGGACATAAAATTAAAACTCTTAGAACTAATAATGGAGGAGAATACACCTCAGATTTTTTTTAAAGGCTTTGTAAAGAAACAGAAATTAAGAGGGAGAATACAATTCCTTATAACCCGCAACAAAACGGGGTAGTAGAAAGAAAGAATAAAACAATTATAGAAGCTGCAACAGCAATGATATTTGATCAAAATCTAGAATATTATCTCTGGGCATAAGCCTCTTGTACTGCTATCTACATTCAAAACAGAAGTCCTCACTCCTACCTTAGAGATAAAACTCCTGAAGAAGTCTCTACTAACGTTAAACCCAATATAAGTCATCTTAGGATTTTTGGGTGCCCTGTATATATCCTTGTTCCAAAAGAAAAGAGAACTAAATTGGAACCCTCAGGGAGGACAGGTATTTTTGTAGGGTATAGTGAAACATCTAAAGCATATAGCATTTTCATACTTGGTCAGAAAAATATTGAACTTAGTAGGGATGTAATTTTTGAAGAAGATTTAGCATTCAAAGGAGCCCTATGTTCTGAAGAACCCTCTCCTTTACCTAATTCTAAAAGAAATACTCAAACTGAGCCTCAGAGGGAGAGCATTGAAGAAATTGAAAATGAAATTCAAAATCTTAATCTAATTTGGGTCATTAAAACAGTAGAGGAAGCACAAGACTTCGCTACCAAAACAATCAAAGAAAGCAAAAGACCCAAAAGATTTTCTAGTTATACAGAAAACATGAATAATTTGTCTAAATCAGAACCAAACAATGTTTTAGATGCTATTAAACATACAGCTTGGAAGGGTGCTATGACAAAAGAATACCAATCCATTATGAAGAATGATGTTTGGGAAATTGTTCCTAGACCTGAAGAAATAAATTGTCTCTTCCAAAAGGATATTTAAATAAAGCATGCTTCTGACAGGAGCATTGAAAAATATAAAGCCAAATTTGTAGCCAGGGGATTCTCTCAAAAAGAAAGGATTGATTATGAAGAAACTTTTGGTCCTATAGCCAGATACACCTCTGTAAGAGTAGTCCTAACTATTGCAGCATCGAAGGGATGGAAAGTATATCAGATGGATGTAAAAACAACATTCCTAAATGGCGAGATTACAGAAGAGGTATATTTGAAGCAACCTAAAGGATTTGAAACTCATGATCCTAACATTTTTGTTTGCAGGCTCAAGAAAGCTTTCTATGGGCTTAAACAAGCTCTAAGGGCTTGGTATGAAAGAATTGACAAGTATCTCACCAGCTTAGGATTCTCCAAAAATGAAGTTGATCCAAATCTATATTATAAAAGGGATAAAGATGATATGTTAATTTTGATACTGTATGTTGATGATTTACTAATAACAAGTAATGATCATCTCATAGATCAATGCAAGAAAGATCTAATTAGAGAATTAGAGATGAAAGACTTGGGACTCCATTACTTCCTAGGACTGGAAGTACGGCAAAATTATGACAGCATTATACTTAATCAAGGGACGTATACATTAGATAATTTGAAGAGATCTAGAACTGCAACTCTGTGTCTTCTCCAATGAAGACTAATCTACATAAACTTAAAGAAGTAGCAATAGAATCGCCTTCCATAGATTCTAATCTCTACAAATAGATGATTGGGTCCCTTATGTACTTGGTAAATACAAGACCTGATATATGCTATGTTGTTAACGCCTTAAGTCAGTTTATGTGTAAGCCAAAGGAGATTCACCTAGTTGCAATGAAACACATTATGAGATACCTACAGGGCACTCTTAACCTTGGGCTCAAATATAAGTAAGCTGAATTTACATAGATTCATTGACTCAGATTGGGGTGCAAGTGTTAAGGATAGAAAAAGTACTTCAGGATGTTGTTTCAATTTAGGATCAACAATGATATTTTGGATATGCAGAAAAAAGTCTTCAGTAGCACAAAATTCTATAGAAGCCGAATACATTGCAGTAGCAATGGCCTCTCGGGAAGCAGTTTGGCTTAGAAAGTTACTTGTGGGATTATTTGGGCAAGCCATGAATCCTACGATTATTCATTGTGATAATAAGAGTTCCATCAAGCTTTCGGTGAATTCAATTTCCATGACAGGGCCAAGCATATCGAAATACCTTACCATAATGTATGAGATATGGTAGACAAGAATACTATAAAATTACATTACATTTGCACTGCAGATCAGACAATAGATATTCTCACCAAACCTCTCTCTAGAGTGAAGATAGATCACTTCAGGAAAAGACTTGGCATGGTTGAATTGTAATTCATTTCTATTCTTTAAATTATTAATAGAATAATTTTATTGTCAAGCTATTGATTGTTATGGGCTCCACCATTTGTATTCATTATTTTAGAGGTGACAATCTCTGAGATAATGAACACTTATATGAACGATGTTATGAGAGATGACGATCTCTTAGATAATGTGCTAAACAATAGAGTTCTACTATAAGATCTAGATGAGTTCAAGATCACATTGTGTAGTAGACATTGCTATGTTTATAAATCACAATTTGGATAAAGAAAGAATTTTATTATTCTCTGGAGTTTATCATGTGTTCTGGTAGATCTTAACTCGGGATCATGTTGTGCTATAGGAATACTAATACCTATGAGTCACAACTTGGATAAATGGAGAATTTACTTATTCTCCAGATATGATCCTGTATATTGTATTCATTGCAATACTATTATCACTAGTGCAAGTGATTTGTCATCTTACAGATAATAGCAATATGACATAGAATCATGTGTTCAATAATACCATATGTTAAAAGGAAGATTCGGATAGATATAGAGTATCATTCTATGCTTATTCATCGTAACTAATGATGCTAGATATGTTATCTCTCAATATCAAGTTAAGAGGGAGTGTTAAAACTATAACTCTAATTTCAGCCTGATCTAAATGTACAGATCGCACAGACCTTAGCATTGATTAAATACCTTATATGATGCCTAATGTATTTATACTATTCTCTCTTGACATGATCAACACCCCTTGGAGTAACTAATTATGTTGGTATTAACTTGTTTTAGTTAAGTATATATATTAGCATGATCATTACTTTACTCGGGCGGCGATTTTGAGGGAGAATTCTAGGCCGACCTAGATAGGGTCATGTCCCTTCAAGGGACATGCCCTTTTGGTAGGGTATTTAAGTAGGGTATGGTTGAAGGTTTAAGGACACACAATACATTGAAGTTTGCTCCTTAATCAACACTGCCCTATACGAATTATTGCAGAGACAAACAAGTTTCAAAGTAGCATTTAATATTCTGAAAATTACCTTCTACATTCTAAAGAAGATCATAACAGCAACATCAAGGAAAGGTATTATCTCAGATCTGAAACTATAGAATTTGCAGAAACTTTACACAAAAGAACATGGTGATTCTACCTTGTTGCCCCACTTTTCACCCTATAACCATTTCGTAAAAGTGGAAAATTTTCTATCTCAGTAAAGGCTAAGTTTGTCTGGGTCTAGTTTCAATTCCTCTAAGGTAAAAAGAGTCTCAATTGGATTTTCCATCTTTCCCCTCTCCCACATTTCATGGCCGGGTGGTTTTCCTTGATGTTGTGAGTTTATGGGTAGCTTAGAACCTAATTCGATGGGGATTCTTACAACATGCAAAAGTTATTCACAAAGCTAGGCTTGTTCGCGGCCTATCATGTTTTCGATGAAAGAAAGAAGCTTGCGGAAAAATGAGCATTGCCTTCTCCTTGGCAGGTTTTCTACCCATGAAGGTGATTTCCCGCAAAGAGCAACAAATGAGGTTCATGGATCGATGTAAGAAGATAATGAGCTATCTTATGGAAAATCCCTATTTTCACTACAACATTCTACCTTGGGAGACATTCAAGATTCATCATAGCGCTCAAAATCATCTTAGGTAGAAAACTCAAAACTGACTTCTCCTCGACGGGCTTTTGACCCATTAAGTCCGTTTTCTGCCAAAAGCAATTGTAAATGAAAGAAACAAGTGGGCCCCTTTTTGACTTTCGCAATCCTTTCAAGATTTTCTGAACCCAAAGGAAATATTAACTCAAAGGATAAAGTTTAAAGGAAAGCCTGGGCAAAAAAAATGGGAATAGTCTTCCCCTCGGCAAGTTTTCAACCCATGAGGACGATTTTTCGCATTCAAGAAAATCAACTTTGTAAGCGGATTGGGCCCACGAATTACACACAAAACACCTTAAGATGATAATGGAAACAATCTAACCATTGCGGGGAAAGGTATATCGAGAAAAATTCAATTAGGCGGATATTTCCTTACGAGGTACTCTGTTCATAATTATTTGAAACTTAATAGGAAACGGAAAAGTATGAAAGAAAGGAAAGTTACCGTTGGGCCAATGGAAACAGTGAAAAGACACCAAAATATCCATTAGAATCTCCCACATTTACTATTTCAACAGATTTATTCTTTAATTCATTCGTGTGGCGCGAATCCTGAAGATCAACGGATGAATTGAGACTCCTATATAGATGGAAACATAACAGTTATTCAAACTACTGCTTTTTCTTGAACTGTTATTATATTAAATTGCACAATGCTTTCAACTAGTCTATATTTGTGAATTCAATATCCTGTTCTTCATCTAGATTCAAAATTTCAATTTACTTCATTCTTAGACAAAATGGTAACCAAATTTGCGGGGTTTGATGGGCTAAATGGAATCAAGTCCACATTGCATAATTGCACAGATACTTCACTCCGTTTTTATGACATGCAAGATTTCCAAAGGAGGCTGAAGTCTGAGCCGATTCATCCCATAGCTAAGAAGCTTCGAGGAAGTGGACTAGTAGAGGCAGCTGGTTTTCCCGGTGGCAGTCCAAGCTCCATAAATGATTTATGAATGCATAAATCAGTACAATCCAAACAGATTGTGTTACTTGATCATACAGTATTAATCTCCATTGATAGGAAAACTGTGGTGAATTGCCTCCGAGTTCCAGAACGGGAGGAGTTTTCAGACTTGATAGTAGGAGCAGTCTCTGAGTTCTCCGCAAAGAAGATGGTGTGGAGGAAGGAAATTATGCAACCCTGGTTTCAAAAGCCGTAGAGCGCCAAGAGTAAGGTCCCCAAAACTCTATTTGGTACTAACCTCAACCCTGAGATTGTAAACATTCTAGTTCTCCTACACAAACTGAAAGGTGAGGTAGAGGCTCTAAATTTCATTGAACAGTATTTCTTTCTGGTAAAAGTTATTTATTCAGATACGCAATATATTGATTGGGCTCATGAGGTAAGTGAAAATCTTTCCAAGGCTCTCAATGCCGCAAAGTTCTACAACACTTTCTACATGTCTTCCTTTCTGATTTATATGCTAGCATCTCTACAGTTATGACCGAGCCTTCCAAGAATAGAAAACTTTTCTAATGATGTGAAGTGGAGTTTTATCCATGTTTGCAATTGCAAAATAGTTATGCGGAGTATGTCAAAGTTAATGATGCATTCACAATGAGAATTTCTAGGGAACTCCAAGGATTCCCGGAGAGGAGATTTAGTCTGGAGGCAATGGCGGCTATTAGTTAGTTCGGAAGCTATTTAATCCAGTTCTCATCTTTCATATATTTGCGTCTTGCAGATTTCAATGGATTCCCCTTGAAGCTGCCCAGGTATCCGAGCGACATGATCGTGCTGATAGAGATCGTGAGGCAGGTGGTCTAGGTGAATGTGCTAAGCGGAAGCTTGAAGAAGGGATATGAGTTCCCTATGAAAGTAGGAGCTTACAATTGTGAGTCCTGCTCTGATGCAAAGAATATGCTCAAAGTGTTCGAGATGAAATACAAATTGGAAATGTATGAGATCTTGAGACCTATGTTTGATCTGAATGGATATGCTAGGAATGTGTTGCAGATTGGGAGTGTGATCAAACACATTACCACGGTTGAAGATTATTGGGCGGATTGTAAAGATGAATTTGAAATTCGAGATCGTGCTTTCTCCAGGCTCACAGTGGAGCAAATAAAAACATATAATATCAATCTTAATGTTGAAGGATTGGAGGATGATGGGCAATATATGTATAGTAATACATATCTAACTAAGTTAAGAAACACTCCTATCAATTTGGAGCCTTATGAAGGTGCTGAGGAAGATTTAGACACTATAATGGCCCGAATCATCAAAAGGACTAGGAAATGAGTCAAATGGACAGCCAAAAGAAGTCGGAGTAAAGGCACAGCCACTCAAGCCTCTCCAGCACCAACAACACCCTCCTCCTCCCAGCGTGCTACACTAGGCGTAACACCAGCTATCACTCAAGGACCAGCTCAACCTTCAGGAGGAGGTGATCAACCTCCAAACAAGAGCATCCCCATTGCTAAGACGTTTCATGATGGCTCCCTCCCAGTTATTGGAACCCAAACTGATGTTGAGGAGAAGAAGACGGAAGAGCCAAAGGATAGTGTTGTTACCTCAGTCCCCTCTCATGTTACACTTGTCCTGTCTCCTCACATCACCCCAGTTCCCTCACCTCATCATAGCCCAATTCCACCATTAAGTACTAAACTTCTACAACCAAGTGGCTCCCCAATACAAATAGTAGATTTGGGAGATGGAAAGAGCAGTAGCAATGAATCTACTAAATCTGATGAGGCAACAAAGAGAACCTCAGAGGTGGAAAAAGGCCAGAGCTCTTCCAAGCTCATTTCTCAGGCCCCAAAGAATCCCTTCTCTTCAACTACGATGACAATCACTCCAGTCAAGAAGATGTTTAGCATAGATTCACTTGAGACGGCCTCCAAGGCAATAGGCATTGATTCCTAGTTAGAGGATACTTTGGAGAGAAAGAGAAAAAGAAAAGAGGAAAGTGCCCCTGCCAAGGGTACCATATCCCTTGCAGTTCGTTCTAGATTTGCATTAACCAAGGTAAAGAAGTAGAAAACTTTGTCTATACTTGGGCAAGATCCAGAAACAAGGCACCTAACAATGGAGATAGCCAAGCCCAACAAAGAAGGAAGAATTGAAGATATGACTATTGATGATTTTACTCTGCACTCAGTGGATGTTGGAGAGGCCAGACATGACACCAAGGTTGGCTTGTGAAAGTCAACCAATGAAGTAATTGAGGGACAATTGGAAAACCTAAAGTTGTCAAAAGCTAGGATGAAGTCTGAGATAGAAGAGTTGAACAGATTCATCAGACAATTGGTCACTCCATTGGCAAGTATCTTGGGAGTATCAGTAACAAGAAATCCTACTATTACCGAAGTTCAAGCCCTTATCTCTCAACAGGAAGATAGGCTCTTCGGCCAAATTGGTAAAGACTAGATTGGGAAGCTCAAATTAGAGGGAGTTGCTATTATAGAACAAATTGGCAATGTTATCTTAAGATTAGAAACAGAGAAGGATAACATCTTAACAAATAGCAGTACTCTGGCCGGAGAAAGAGCGAAAAGCGACGATTGTAGCTCTCTTCTAAAGATGATCATTCAAATGAAGGCAAAGGAAGTCGTTGAAGCAAAAATCTTGCCAAAGGGAGACAAAACTCTGTTTGAATGGCTTCAGAGCATTCAGTTCAAGTCAGAGATAATCTTATTAGCAGAAAAAGGACTTAAGGAAACAGAGGATAAAGTGAAGAAGCCTCAAGACAGAGGATTTGAACTCATGAGGGGACTACATACAAATTCACAGACTAGTGGCCAGGGGAAAGCACTCATTGGGATAAATGTCATGAAGGAGAATTTCTCCAAATTTTTAGATTGATTGATGTATCTTCCAATAATCAAAACAAAGTTGCGCAACTCCAAAAACTCAGCAGATGCATACACGTGGCCACAGAGGAATTGCCAAATCAATTGAATGTTGTGAAGGAGTTAGCTAGGGAACATTCTAAGTGGCCCTTGAGATATACCAACATACACATGCCTAGGCATGAAGAGCTAATACCAATCATAGTTGCCGCTAAGGCATATAGAACAAAAGTAGAAAAGGGGAAGAAGACGAAGTGATTCACATTCCGCCCCCTTCTCACTTTCTTATATAATTATTGCAATACGAGAAACTGGTTTCTTGCCATTTGTCATTCTTTCAGGAGATGAACCGATTGAACTTCTATTGTAACGGTCATCTCAGAATCCTATATCTATGAAATTGAAAGATTAATAAAAGGTTGGCAAATTTTTGGTGTGAAGTGCTTGTTGTTGCAGAGTCAATTGAATGGTATTTCGTATCAACTATTTTATGTTCCATTTATGTTAGTTGTTAGTTATATGTTTTCTCTTTTGTCTGGATTGAAGTAAGAAAAGAACGGAGTTTCATTCCCCTGTTTTGAGGCAGTGAACAAATGTGATAAGCAGTGTCATTGCACGTTCAAAGAGGAATCTCTTAAACGTGTTTCCCTTTCAATTAACTTCTTCTCTATAGTTCAGAGCCTAGTTAATTCAAAATTACATTAGTTGTTATGCTATTAAGTTTAGTGAGTTCATAAGATGTGTGGGTTCATAAACTTAATCAATTCTTCAGAAATCTTTCTCTGCCTAAGTTAGATCCTGTTTAGGTCTGGCTCAGTTTTACCTCTTCTATTCTCAAGTCAAGAACACACCCGCATATTAGTTTAGGAATAAAACATAATTCATTGCAAATCCACCATAGGGAGCTGTACCTATTAATTCAGAGAAAGGTCAATCTATCCGGAAGTGGCTTTTCAACTGCTTGTAATTAGATATTGTTCATAATTTGGGCATTCAAGAGTCATAATTAAAAAAAAAACAAATCTGTTTACCAACATACCTCGTTGTTATTACTAAACAGATTTGTTTATTGAGTACTTGTTTTAGTGTATGGAGTTTCAAAAGGTGATTTTCTAGGCAATTTTTATATTTTTGGCTCAATTTTAATTTTAATTTCCCAATTTTCACACTTGGGGTAATTTTTCCCAAATTTTTCCCAAATTTACCAATATTTGCAACTTGATTTTCAGGGAGGCTTATGGAATTCTGAATTTTTTCTCAAACTTTCTATCTCACCTAAATCTATTAAAACAAAGAAGAGAAGGCATCCCCTTTTGAAATGAGGCAATGGTGTGAAAACCTCACAACATCCAGCACCCACCAAAAGAAATGTTCCTAAAAATTTCAAGGATAAAAGTGGATTAGAATTACAACCTTTGAACAATTCCTTATTGCCTATCCAACGAATAGGAAACATGCTCAAAATGGAAGAAAACACAATATTGAGCTAAGACATTACTCTTCAGTTACCCACATGTGCACAAGTGCATTACAAGAACACAAGCAGCTTCTTAGATCCATCGTGATTCTCTATTTTAAATTTTTAATATCCATACTTCAAAAGGATCCTAGATAGAGCCTCACTACTAGTCAAGAGTCCATAGCCCCAACGATATCATTGTGGTTTCACCACGAACCTTGCTCTAATTTGGCAAGTTTTTATGGAAAATTACCAGTAGAGATATTTGCACACCCAAAGTCAAAATGTTGTATACTATATTTCCTTTTCTCACTTTCCATTTGAGTCGGATTGGAGAATCGAAATACGAGATCAATAGGGGGCATACCCACTACACAAACCAACTTTCTTTCCTTGTCATTAACATTGCCTTTCTTTTTGTAGATTTCTTTTCTTTTCAAATTCCATTTTGGCTTATAAGCAATGAAGCTTGTAGTGGTTTTGGAAAAACCACAGTGGCGTTGAAAAAACCACAGTGACGTTGAAGTAGACGTACAATTTTTCACTAATGCCAGCTACACCTTATTCAAGAGAGAGTGAGAGATATGGTGTTTCATCCTGGAATGCTAAGCATTCAATCCTGCATGTAGTAATGGAATAAAACTCACATCATCAAGACTCATCATATGCATGGCTTGAACCTGTGTTGACCATCTAAGTATCCAACAGCTCAACCAGTCGGTCAACACCCCAGGGCCAAAAATGTTTACCTCATTAAGCTGCATCTTTTATACTATCATCCTTCTGTTAGGATCTTGTCTTCATTTGTGGATTTTGATCTGATGTGTGGCTCGCTAAACTTCATTTCTCTGTTGTATTTTACAAATTTCCCTTGTTCCTTATATTTTATAAAAATCCAGCTGTGAAGAGCTGCCTTTCTCTATCAGTTATGCACTACAATGAGTTCCATGAAGCATTTATTGCTTAACAGTGGATATTAGTAAATGTGTCATTACATTAAGGGTTTATACATAGGATCAATGCCCTTTCCTAGTTTTATATCAGTGCCATTAAACAATGAGGAAAAAATACTAGACAAATTGCAGCAATATATGACAATGAATCTCTACATTATTATAAACTAAAGTGGTACACTAACACTAACAAAGATTGCTAGATACATCCTGTCTCATTATACCGACCAATTTAGAAAAAAATTTCCTTGGGATTTTATGCTGTAGCTTATAGTGTCCCAAATGCATACGGTAACAAGTCATGTCTGTAATAACATAATGACCAACAATATCTCTCCAGGGATGTCCAAACATGATACAATGGCATCACCTTCTGAACAAAAAAGGAAGCATCTATATGTAATCCAGTCTTCTAATTGTGATACCCATTTCTTTTCTATATGAAGCACAAGTTGCCAAAAAAAGGCTTTTTACATTCCAGAGTACTTGGTTTCTAATGGATTGGAGTGTTCCCTGAAACAAAGACTGGAAGAATATGCTTTTTCCACAAACATGTATATAAACCACTGATATAAAAAGCAATATCATACGTGGCATACTTATGATTCTGATTGAGTAACTGAGATGCATTCAAGATTTTGTGAAGAATGAAAAGCTAAGATCGGACTAAATGTTTCCTAAGTGCACTGATGCAATATTTAGCAAATGCTTGTCCTTGTATGTAGTGCAAGTGCAATTTCCACGCTAACCATTCTAGATGATTTCCCTTAATTTTTGACAGACTTGTTAACTGCAGTCACGTTTAAATATTACCATAGTGGTTAATTTAAACATAAAGGTTCCACTTAATGGCCCAGATCTTGTCCGCTGCCCTCATTGTAAGGCCTTTATTTCTGTAACAAATTGTATCCTGAAGTTAAAAGATTCAAAAATCACGGAAATCTCTCTAATATATGAAAATATGGATTGGTACTGCAGTTTTGTTTAACAAAAGTGAGCTTAATGTCTCTAATTTTGTCTATTAATTCTTCCATGATCTAAAGAGTAATAGAACTATGTATCAATATCATCAACTTCATTGCTTAAAGTTCGTCGTTGTTTGTATTCCAATAATAGAATTTTAGGAAAGAAATTTGAACAAATTTAAATAATCAAAGATAGTCCACAAATGATAAAGAATGAATATTGAATAAATAAGAAAAATTAATCTGAACTAATTTAAATCATCAAATAAAGTCCACAAATGATAAGAATGGATATTAAATGACTAACAAAAAATGAGACTTAAGTAGAAAATTGACAACCTGTGCTGAAGGCACATCAAGGAAGATTTTCTCATTTAGATCCACCAAGTTGGTGGTGTCAAATTTAGCTTGAGCCTCTTTCTGAGCTCTTGCGTTATACAAGATCATGTCTCGTTCCATGTTTGGAAGAAGATTTATTGAGATGAAGGATTGAGCCTGCTTAAGAAACTGATAAAAATAAACATTTCTAAATCAGGCAAACTTTGATTGGCAAATAAAAGAAGGCAGCTAACATTACAAAAATTCCTTATAGTTGAACAAGCAAATTACAAGAGTCAAAAATATGAATATAAATTACAGCTTATTTGTGAATATAAAGACTAACTGTGAAAGTGTGGCTATAAATCAACTGAAGACGGTACTAATAAAAAC
The DNA here is from genome assembly GCA_028749045.1 of Cupressus sempervirens. Classification (NCBI taxonomy): domain Eukaryota; kingdom Viridiplantae; phylum Streptophyta; class Pinopsida; order Cupressales; family Cupressaceae; genus Cupressus; species Cupressus sempervirens. The sequence goes on along the minus strand of CM053784.1, from coordinate 186,650,012 downwards.
CCATTTAGAACATTACAACTATAATACGATTCTAGTCACTTCGGTCAAAAGTTTTCAATGTATCAAACAGTAACTAAACCCAGTAGATGGGTGATGCTAATCCATCAAAATAATGTCTGCCATTGGTAAACCCTTCCTGTGATGGTAAAATTACTTGTGGAGTTGACTGCATAGTAGCAGTACACTCAAAAAATCCATGATTGATCCCAAGAAATTGTTGATAGAATTGAGAGCAGCAACCTTCAATGAGGATTTTTGCATCAACTAGGTCACATGGGATTCTTTGCTCAGTGTGCAATGGTCGCACCTAGAGTTTTAAAGCAATGTGAAGATTTTATTTATCATCTTTCACCAGAAAAATGAAGGCGTTTTATATCTGCAAGAATTTAATCACTCCTACATCTAGGATTTTTGCAAATCTTGCACCAAGGGTCCCTGACCTCTGTTGTGTTTTGGTTGTTGCTTTTAATGTTTTTTCCCACTGTCCTAGTGTTTCCGATGGTGGGTATTCACATTTTTGCACAACTTCTATGACAAATAGTGGGAATGAGTTTTTCTCCCAATATTTAATCAACAAAAATCACAAGTATTTGGGATGCTGTATTTATCACGTTTTCAGTGTCCCTAGATAGCTGGAGGGGTGGCTTCACTACCCAAAATAATGTTGAAAGGTAGTCAAAGGTTCGACAGAAAGAATCATAGTACCAGGAAACAGAGCATGCTCACCATTTTCAAGTACTCATGCCTTTATCAGCTTGTTCTTGGTGAATCTACTAGTCCCGCAACTGTAGGTAAAGACCATGACAAGTTTGATGAGCATAATCCTTAAGTGATTGTGTTGCTCAAGTTATATGTAACCACTGAGATGATTCTGAGAGTGTCATTTGGCAAGATTGCTGCAAAAAATTGGTTCCACTTAAAGAATTTGCACAAGGTCAAATAAAGGCAGTGCTTTTTTCCCTTAAAAATATGTTGTTCTCAATTGTGGATAGCAAGATGTCTGTGCAAAATCATTTAATGAAGATCAACGACATTCACAATCAATTGAAGGCCATTGATCACATGATGGAAGAAGAGGATATGGTGGTTCTTGAGCTGAAAATCCTAGCATGATCATATGAGCACTATATTCAACCTCTCAGTATCACCTATAGTGTTCATCTGAAGCTTGATGATCTGTGCAAAAACCTTACAGCAAGACATGCAGAAGAAGCAGTTTCATCGCAGCAGTGAGACACTCGGTGTCAAACAGACATTTATGCCACAGAAAAAGGCAGAGGCGAGTCCACTCAGCGGAAAGGACAAAGAAAACCTGATGATTCTTCACAGAATTTGAAATCTATCACATGTCATTATTGTGGTACACCAGGTACCTAGTCACATAAAGAAGTTCTGCAAAAAGCACTCAGCTGATCAGCAAGAATGAATGCACATTCTTCTTGTCTTTACAAGGATGAAAATGCTCCATATTTTCCAAGCTTCAACAAAACAGCCCTCCTGGTTTTCAGTGCTATTCCACATCAGGATTGCTGTTGTGTTTCAATAAATAAAGATTTCCAGATAATGTTTCAATTTGGTGGTTCCAGATTTTTGGTGAGAAGTTTCAGGGTTTCGATTGTTTGTTAAAGTGTGAAGTTTTAGTAACATGTAGTTGTGATTTTGGTAGTTATATTATTACTATTGATGCTTTAATCCCAATATTTTGAGTTAAATATTCTCTTATTATCTATAGTATGCAACTATTTTCTTGTTCCCAAAATCACACAAAAAAGGGAGTGCATACTACAATTTCTGCGACTAAGGTTTTGAAATATACCGAGATTACAGCTGACGACAATGTGTTTGACGGCAAGTTGAGTCTTTGACAAGTGGAATTTCTAGTTTTTTGGTTTCTTGTAATTTCTCATTTTTTTGTTGTTTTGAGGATTGTATGACCTTTTTTGGATTTTTGCAGTAATTTGAGATGCAAACTGCTGAAGCTAATACTTGAATAATTAAAAAACTGCAGCTAACAACTAACCCAACCAATATTGAGCTTTGAGAAAGTTCTGATTATGTTCCTCTTTCAAATCAAATAGCCAATTAGAGAATTGTACCAGGTTTATTCTGATATTAAGAATTTTAAGACAATATAAGTCTGTCTTTTAATTGAATTGTGCTGCAAATAGTCATTCAAGGAAAGACGTCAACCTGGGACAAAGCAACCAGCACTGGGACAGATGAAATGTGTCTAACAATTGATCTGATCTGCATTGCACAATAGCCGTCCTGTTCAAATAGGTTACAATTCTTAATTTTCTTTAGCAAAAGATGAATAGAATCTCTCCCTTTGTGATGACATTAACTGTTGGAGAGTCGGTAAGGCCACATGGGTAATCACAGCAGGTCTGAAATTCGCCAAAGTTGCCACAAGGAGCTCCACTTTCTTGTATAGCTTGGAGTAAAGCCTGATTTCTCCAACCGAACACTTATCTGCTACCCTTGTTAATCAATAGTATTGCTGCATGTCTGGAAATGCAGACCTGGCACTTCCCAAAAGATGAATTTCAACAATCTGTAGCATTCAACCCAAATTCTGATTTCCACTAGCCTTCTACAGAATTATCTGAACCTTTCCTCGCAAGTGATTCTACTCACAATGATCAATTTTGACTAAATCTTCTCAAAGGTGTTCAATTGGGTGGACGTTCAAATCATTCCCTTCCAATAAGCTACATTCTTGGCTGGCAATTGCTGCAATTTCTTCAATCATAGCTATGCAATACCTTCCTCTCAAAACCCAATCCTCAAAGCATGTCAAAGTGCCCTGAATGCATCCCGTCTCCTTCTCAAATCGCCCAGTTCCATTTTGCCACCCATGCCAAGTCCAAATTGCTTCAATCACGGCAGATGATTTATTTCTTAGTATAGTTTTGAAGCCTTAACCAAGCAAAATTCCACTCACACCAACTTCATTCACAAGCTTGACTTGAGTTTATTAAAACATTTGCCTTCTTCATATTTCAATACCATGGCTTTATTTTGAAATCAAATAAAAAAGCCTATACTTCATGTGCCAAGTCAAAATTTAGTTAATTCTTGCATTTTTATTGTTTGAAATTTGAATAATGAAAATAATAGTAGCTAAGGCACCCCCAACTTTTTGTTATAGTGAATAATATTAATCACTCATAATAATTAATCAATAAAGTGAATATAACATTCACTTTAATAATGATAATTTATTTAAATTTTACAACTCATGAAATTTATTTATTTAAGTGAATTTATAATATTAACTTATAACAAATTATTTAATAAAGTGAAATTGATCATCCACTCATAATTTATTTAAGTTTTCACTTAGGTAATTTTAATCATTTTCAAATTTAAATAATTAAATAACACAAAGCTCTAAATGGCCCCCCAAGTCTCTGCAATCCCTCCAAAAGCCTCCTGGATAGTCCCCTAAACATCCTATTGGCTTAAGGGAACACAGTAATGAGCCAACCTCCCAAAGACTGTTCCTGTCGCCTAGAAAGTGGACACTACAGTCCTCCCTTCTCAAAGATTGCTTGTACAAGCAATGCACCACTGTCCCACCACAATCCTAGAAGTCTCGTATGCAAAACACTAGTGACTCCTGCAACTCCACTCTAATATAAATGTCGTGTGACCCTGATTCCTAGAAGATCTCATCAATGCTTTAAACTTTTAAAGTGTCTGCACTACCATGAAGCCACTGCCTGGGTCCCACATTAAAGCATAACCCTATCGTATGCTGCGCAAGAGGAGAAGAAGACAACATCATCTCCATATTATATCCATCTGTATACACAAGTCATCCCTGCACACTGAGTACTGTTGCACCACATTCCTAGAAGTACCATATGCAAAACACTAGTGACTCCTGCAACACCAATCTGATTTTAATGTTGTGCGACCCTGATTCCTAGAAGATCTTGCCAATGCTTTAAAGTGTATGCACCACCATGAAACCACTGCCCAGGTCCCACATTAAAGCATAACCCCTGTTGTATGTTGGGCAAGAGGAGAAGAAGACAACATCATACCCATATTATATCCATCTGTATATACAAGTCATCCCTGTACTATGAAGATGAAACTTCTCCTGCCACATAGTAAACACCAAAGGACATCCAAGTTGCATCCTCGTAGAATCCTACATATACCTTCCCATGAATTGCAACCATTGTAGGTCCAAGACTGTATCAGTCTCACCAAGTTCCACAACACGAAATGCATCTGTCAATGTATCGTTGCCCATCTATATACTCATCTGCATAACTTTCTTGGTGCAACATAAGTCCATTTTCCAATGTCACACTCAATCCTGGTAAACTCTCTGCCTGCAACCCTCATCTTACAACCAAATCCAAATCTACAAAGTTATGTGTAGCTCTACTATCAATGAAATAGGTCATACATTGCCCCATGATCACACCCTGGAGGTGGAAGGGCTAAATCATTGGAACTCCTAACTGGTGATAGTGTCGTTAGTTGCATCTACTACACCAACAGTATCATGTTCTGCCTGTTGCGCCTCCTACTCACCCTCAACACCATTATCCTCAACATTTGTATCTAGGACCTGCTAATCATCTACATCTAAGTGACCTCAATAAGATGTGCCATGCCTTTCCCAAGGCCCTGTGTCCCGGCTCTTATGGTTTCTTACAGGTAAAACACAATTTCCTCCTCAACTCATTCCTAGACTCCTTATCTAATTTGGAGGTGGAGGTGGCATACTTTTGGCATGTGTAGAAAGTCTCTCTGATGACTTTGTACTCCTACTAGGCTTCTTCTCCAGCTAAACAAAATATGGAGGCAATGATGTGTCAAGATGAAGGGCAGTATCAATTACCTCATTACATGTCGTAGGCCAAAATGCAAACCAAATCTTTGAGTCTATCCAAAAGCCTCTCAATCAAAAGCATCACAACTTGTCTTTGTGGAATCTTTGGAACCATAATTGCCACCCTCTAAAACACATTAATATAAGCCTCTACATGCCCAATCTATCTGATCAGTGCTAGCTCTCTATAGTAGAGCTCTATGTCCTTCCTGTCAAACCTAGTGATGAGTGGATGTGTGAAGTTTGCATAGGAATACACAATGCCATGATCCTAGGTCACCAATCCATGGTGGCACCAATCATAACCAACTCCCTCAAGATGTAAGCAGTAAAACCAAACTGGATGGCCTTTTTCTAGCATGGGTTTATGTGATAGGTAACTGTCTAGCTTGCGCAATCATGCATGTGCGCTGATACTCCCACTACTACCGAAAGGTGCTAAGGTGAGCTTGTCACTAGCTCTCTTTAGTTACCTCTATTGTTCCTCCAGCTAGTCATGTCCACTACAATGCTATGCTAGACCTTAAGACAGTCCATGCCTGTAATGTCTCGAGTACTCAAGATGAATTGTACTTTCCTGCGAGCTACAAATAGTACCTGTAAATCTCTACTCTACCTAGATGCATAAAAGAATGTTTCAATCCCACAGGCTGGTAGAATCAGGCTCCAATACCACTGAAATATCCCAACTAAGATTAGAGTTAAAGACAATGTGTTTGACTGCAAGTTGGATCTTTGACCTGTGGAATTTTTTGTTTTTTGCTTTCAGGTAATCTCTGATTTTTTTGTTGTTTTGGGGATTTTATGACTTTTTTGGAGATGTTTGCAATAATTTTAGACACAAAATGCTGAAGCTAATACTTGAATAATTTAAAAACTGCAACTAACAATTAAGCCAACTAGTATTGAGCTTTGACAAAGTTTTGATTCTATTATTCTTTCAAACCAAATAGAAAATTAGAGAACCATACTAGGTATATCTTGACATTAAGAATTTTAAAACAATATAAGTCTAAGTTTATTATTAAATTGCTTTGCAAATAGATGTAGTTGGAATAAAGTAACTATTATGTTTAGCACTTGTTAAAGCTAGTCGGGCTGGGTGGTCAGAAGGTGAGGGAATGCGTTGATTGGTTCCCAACAAACCGACCCTTCTATAAGTACTTGGAATAGTGTCAATGTACTCAGGTTGACTTTGGTATTAATAAACAAATCATTTCCTCATCCACTTGTTCCTCAGGTTGATTTTGGCATTGTTGCCTAAGTTCCAACCCGGAGGTCAATAGGAGTAATGGGAAGGCCCTTTGTACCGCTCATCCAAGTAACAAATAATGACGGGGAAGAGGAGGAAATAACCAGGGAGGATCAATTGACACTTGATTTGGTAACAGCCTCGGAAGTTGCAATCGATTAGTACATACAGAGGGAAGCCCATTAGAGAACAATCCATGAAGGTACGGTACATGACGAACTTTTAATGCCACTAGCAGTGTACAATCTCCTGCGAGAGATTTCTTGCATTTACCATGCAATTTGTTACAAGTGGAAGAGGAAATGATTTCTTTATTAATACCAAAATCAACCTGAGTACATTGACAATATTCTAGGTATTTATAGAAGGGTGGGTTGGTTGTGAATCAATTGATGCATTCCCTCACCTCCTAAATTACCAACCCGACTAGCTTTAACAAGTACTAAACATAATAGTTACATTATTCCAACTACAATAGTCATCCAAGGAATGACATCAACCTGGGACAAAGAGACCAGCACTAGGACAAATGGAAAATGTCTAACAATTGATCTAGTTTGCCTTTCTCCAATTCACACCAAGTCTGTCAAACCTTGCAAAGGATTCATTTGACACCATCATCCTATCTCCAACAGTTCTCATAGACAGCAAGGGGCTCACTTGTAATGTTCCGAACAGTTTCGGTAATGTTCTCGAAAGTTTTGGAGATGCTCCCGAACGGTTTCGGTAATGTTCTCGAAAGTTTCAGAGATACCCCCGAAAGGTTTTTGTTCTAATACCATTGTAATGTTCCAAACGGTTTCAATAATGTTCCCGAAAGTTTCGGAGATGCTCCTGAAAAGTTTCTGCTCTGATACCACTGTAATGTTCCGAACGGTTTCGGTAATGTTCCCAAAAGTTTCGAAGATGCTCCCAAAAGGTTTCAGTAATGTTCCTGAATGTTTCGGAGATGCTCCCGAAAGGTGTCTGCTCTGATACCATTATAATGTTCTGTTCTAGAGTTTCCTTATGAAGTCTCGTAGTATACTCTATGTAGTCTTGTCATGTGCTTCAGATAGTCAAGTTGTGTGCTCAAAGTAGTATCCCTCAGTGCTTCGAGTGGCCAGTGCTTCAGGTAGTTCTCCCTCAGTGCTTCGGATGGCTAGTGCTTCAGGTTAGTGCTTCGGGTTAGTGCTTCATGTCAGTGCTTCGAGTGGCCAATGTTTCAGGTCAATGCTTCAAGTCAGTGCTTTGGGGCAGTGCTTTGGGTGGCCAGTGCTTCAGGTCAGTGCCTCAAGTTAGTGCTTCAGGTAGTTCCTCTGGTGCGATGCACAGTGGAGTGAGGTCATACACAAGGAGGTCGTACAACAAGGAGCAGGCAGTGAGAAGCCATACAATGCAGGAACAAATGATCGTACAATGGTCTTCGGGTGACCGTACAGTAGTGGATTGAAGGGCCATATGGTAACAAGGGAAGATGTGGCCGTACGGTAGAGGTGGAGGAGAAATTATGTTGGATGGAGATAATGAGGTCATACGATGGGAAGGACAGTTGTACGATATGGACAAATTGGAGGTTGAAAGCGAGGTACAGAAAGATGGTGTGCTGAGGTCGTACGTCCATACAATGTTATAGAAGGGGGTTGTACGGTGAAGTAAAGGTAATTACGGCAAGGAGGAAAACAAAGAAGTTCGGCAATGTCATTCGCAATGCAAAATGCAATATATTAAACACAAACACCTTGCAAGAAACCAAAGACCAGCTAGATATACACTTGCACCAATTAATAATGATATTTCACATATAGACTCAAAAATGGAGATTAGAACAGACATAACCTTCAATTAGATTTTTCAAAAGATGGTGCTCCGATTTGCAAGATCCAAGCGAAGTATTACAGGTGATGGAATAGGGTGAGGGTTGAATCCCACCGAAACTGAATAAGCTAAGTAGGGAAGATCTTTCACTTCCGAAATGGCAAACAACATAGAATCCCAACGGAAATTTGCAGTACAAAACAAATAATCAGAATGCATATCTACGACTACCTACAAGCCATGCTTAAATACTCGTTAGGGAAAAACCTTTCACAGGGCATACAAAGATAGCCAACGGCAACACGTACCAATGGAAACTAAAATAAAAATAGGTCCGAGATATATTAAATCAATCGAAACCACAAATACAAATATTAACTTGGGGCACATATTAATTAATTAAAGTAACTAATTAAAGGTCCTTATATTATTTATATTTTGCAACCAGTTAATTAATTAATTTAAATAAAAAAATTAAATTAAAATTTCAAGACATGACAAATTCTCACTGCCCAAAGATTGCTTGCTCTCAAGCAATCTGTCATCTGACGAAGCACCAACAGCTCCAGGGTCCCAAAGCAAACCCTCAGGTAAGACAAGTGAAATGACATCAATCATCCGCAACACCACATTGCTATCAAACTTTTGCTGCGCCACTCTGATATAAATATTATCGTATCCCTAGTCACCAAGATCCCAAACCAAACATGTAGGCAAAATGAGTGAACTGTCATCAAACCTCCCTTGCACCCCACTGTCATTAAGCATCCGTTGTGCCACTCTGATATAAACATTGTCATAGCCTTCACCAAGATCCCAATGCCACAAATTGATAAAATCTTTCACGTCATCATGTTCAAAAATCTCTTTGGGTATGGTCATGCACACAGATGTTGATGCTGGCACAAACTTACCCACTAACACAACCACAACGATCACTATTATATTCCTACCAAATGAAACTTTGATGAAGAGAGCTTCAGTAGTGAGAATGTCGATGAAGGGGGGCTCGACTGTGAGAACTTCAGCGACATAAGCTTCGGTGAAGGGTGTCGCAATGATAGGAGCCTCAAAGAGTACCTTAGTAAGGGGAAACTTGGTAGGAAAAAATTCAACTGAGTGTACCTCGGCAGCAAACAAAATTTTAGCTACAGATAAAACCTCAATGGCACGCAGAACCTCAGTTGAAGCCTCGATGATGGATAGAGTCTCAACAGCGACCAATGTCTCAATGGCAACAAACATAGCTATTGCGACCAATGCAACCACAATGACGAACACACAATGATGACAGAGACAGCCATGACGTCGTTGATTACAAACACAACAATGTTGATAGACGCAACGATAGTGATGAACATGACAATAGACTTTGCAATAAACATGACTACAATGACAGCAATAGACATAATGAAGATAACATACACGATGACGACGACGGTGTCGAACATGGCAACAGATAAGGCAACGGTGATGACAACGGACACAATGACGATGACAGTTATGGCAATGGTGAAAACAACGAACACAACAATGAGGGACACAAACTCAACGACAAAGACGGACTCAATGTTGGTGATGGATACGAACTTGGCATCAATGATGGACACAATGGTAACGGACACAAACTTGATGATGGACATGAACTCAACGTCAATGATGGACACGAAGGTGACAGACACGGCAACATTGACTGGCACGTACTCGATGATGGACTTGGCATCGATGACGAACACAAACTTGACGACGGACACGAACTTGACGGTGATGGACACAACAGTGACAAACACAACGACGGTGACCGACACGAACTCGACAACAAACACAGACTTGGCATCGGTGATGGACATGACAGTGACGAACACAAACTCGATGACGAACATAGACTCAGTGTTGGTGATGGACACGATGGTGATGGATATGATGACACTGACGGATACAAACTTGACAACGGACACGGACATAGCATCGGTGACGAACATGATGATGATAGACACGACAGTGACGAAGACTCGGTGTCGGTGACAGATACGACAATGGTGACAGACACGAACTCGACAACGAACACGGACTTGATGTCGATGACAGACATGACAATGATGGACACGACAGTGACACACAATGATAGTGATGGACACGAACTCGACAACAGACACAGACTCGATGTTGATGACAAACATGACGGTGACAAATACGACAATGGTGACAGACACAAACTCAATGACGAACACAGACTCGACGTCAGTGATGTACACGACGATGATGGACACAATGGTGACAGACACAATGACAATGATGAACATACAACATCAATGATAGACAAGACCATGATGATGGACATAGCTTCAATGACAACCATAGAGCCTCGACAACAGACATAGCTTCTATGATGGACACAAGTTCGACAACTGATGGAACTTCCTCAACGGATAGTGCCTTGGTGACAAACACAACCTCGGGCACAACTTGATCTGTCCATGTCTTCACAAGATCCGTGCAAGCAACCTCTTCATTTTTTTGGTGTTCTCCCCATGTTGCTGTAGTAGAAAGATAGCAAATCCTCTTGGAGCAGTCCTGTAATCATGTCTTCATTCTCCTCACGTAATGTATCACCCTTATCATTGTCAGTCATTCTCTCCCACTTGTGCAAATGAGATATTAGTTTTTCTTCACAATGCTTGAAAACATTACTCACCAATCTATATGCTACTATAAAGGGAATACATTCTAGATTATGAACAGCCCATAACATAGATGTGATGGTTTAGAATATTTCATCCATCTCTTCAATACACGAAATTATAAGACTCTCCATAGCAACTGAAATCTTAGTATCATGATCTTCCTTGATGGTAACCAAGAAGTGATGAAATATATCATGAACCAAATTTTGCAATTCAAGATCTAAGAGAAGGTTACTTACTTTGACAATTGCACAATTTTCCAATATTGTAGATCTCCTACCAAAAGGGTCATTACTGAAGTCATTAAGACACTGAAAGCTGTCAACTATCAATTGCAATATCTCTATCATGGTGTTATCATCATAGGGTGCTTTAGGAGCCGAAATTTTCAAGACCTCACTAAGACATGCAGCAACTGCCAATCTTTTATCCTTGTCATGGTGTCTCAAAAGCCTGGGTTGACTTAAGGCCTCCTTAATCGGCGAGAGGATTCTCTGTATAAATCTTGAAGGTAATTAGTTCACCTAACACAAACTTGCAATATATCTAATGGAAGATCAACATCCTCACTAAGCTCTTTGTCAATCCTCTGTAGTGCCTTCAACCACCACTCTCCATCACTATTTGAGGCCATAGTGTGATCCCAATACCAAAATCTCTCAATCATCCCAGTAGGCTGGCAAGATCACTAGCTCTGATACCACTGTAATGTTCCAAACCACTGTAATGTTCCAAACGGTTTCGGCAATGTTCCCGAAAGTTTTGGAGATGCTCCCAAACGGTTTCGGTAATGTTCCCGAAAGCTTCGGAGATGCTTCCGAAAGGTTTTTGCTCTGATACCACTGTAATGTTCCAAACGGTTTCGGTAATGTTCTCGAAAGTTTTGGAGATACTCCCAAAAGGTTTCTACTCTGATACCACTGTAATGTTCCAAATAGTTTTGGTAATGTTCCTGAAAGTTTCAGAGATGCTCCCGAACGGTTTCGGTAATGTTCCTGAAAGGTTTCTGCTCTGATACCACTATAATGTTTAATTCTAGAGTTTCCTTATGAAGTCCCATAGTATGCTCTATGTAGTCTTGTTGTGTGCTTCAGGTAGTCTGGTTGTGTGCTCCAAGTAGTATCCCTTAGTGCTTCAGGTGGCCAATGCTTCAAGTAGTTCTCCCTTAGTGCTTTGGGTGGCTAATGGTTCAGGTCAGTGCTTTGGGTGACCAGTTCTTCAGGTCAGTGCTTCGGGTGGCCAATGCTTCAGGTCAGTGCTTCAAGTAGTTCCTCTAGGTGGCAATGCACAATGGAGTGAGGCCGTGAGGCCATACACAAGGAGGTCGTACGAAAAGGAGCAGGCTATGAGAAGCCGTATGGTGCAGGAACAAGTGACCATATGGTGGTCTTCAGGGGACCATATGGTAGTGGATTGAAGGGTCGTATGGTAAAAAGGTAAGAGGTGTACAGTGGAGGTAGAGGGGCAATTATGTAGGATGGAGATAATGAGGTTGTACGGTGGGAAGGACAATGGTACAATATGGACAAATTGGAGGCCAAAAGGGAGCTATAAAAGGATAGTGGTGTGCTAAGGCCGTATGTCCGTACGGTGATACAAAAGGAGGTTGTACAGTGAAGTAAAGGTAATTACGGCAAGGAGGAAAACAAAGAAGTTCGGCAATGTCGTTCGCAATGCAAAATGCAATATATTAAACACAAACACCTTGCAAGAAACCAAAGACCAGCTAGATACACACTTGCACCAATTAATAATGATATTTCGCATATAGACTCAAAAATGCCAAAAGATGGTGCTCCAATTTGCGAGATCCGAGCGAAGTATTATAGGTGATGGAATAGGGTGAGGGTTGAATCCCACCGAAACCAAATAAGCCAAATAGGGAAGATCTTTCACTTCTGAAATGGCGAACAACATAGAATCCCAACGGGAATTCACAGTACAAAATAAATAATCAGAATGCATATCTACGACTACCTACAAGCCGTGCTTAAATACCCGTTGCGAAAAAACCTTTCTGAGGGTATACAAAGATAGCCGACAGCAACACATACCAACAAAAACTACAATAAAAACAGGTTCAAGATATATTAAATCAATCAGAACCACAAATACAAGTATTAACTTGGGGCACATATTAATTAATTAAAGTAACTAATTAAAGGTCCTTATATTATTTAAATTTTGCGACCAATTAATTAATTAATTTAATTTATAAAATTACATTAAAACTTTGGGACATGATATCATTCTTCCCCCATAACCTATCCTTCAATTACGGACTACTTGTCCCTTACAAGGAGTTTGTAGTCTCTTCTTGTTCAGCGATTTTTCTCTCTTGTTTGGTTTTTCTGCAGACACTGTGTAGTGCTCCCATTGCTGGTTTTTTCTTGTTGCAGGCTTTTCAGTCCCTTAGACCCTTGTGGTCTCTTGTTGGACATTATGTAATGTTCCCGAACAGTTTCAGTAATGTTCCTGAAAGTTTTAGAAATTTCCTGAACGATTTCGGAGATGCTCCCGTGCTGCACAGTCACAACCCATGTTGCACAGCCTCAGTTGCCCGTGCTGCGCAGCTACTACCCATGCTGTGCGGCCACTTTTTCGAATGGTTTTGGAGATGCTCCCGTGCTGCGCGGTCATAGCCCATGCTATGCGGCCACTTTCCCGAACACTTTCGGAGATGCTCCCATGCTATTTGGCCACTTTCCTGAATGGTTTCAGAGATGCTCCCGTGCTGCACGGTCATAGCCCATGCTACACGGCCTCAAATCAAGAAATCTCTCCAGACAATTTTGGCAACCAGATGGACTCCGTACATGACTAGTATAGGGGTGTTAGGATGTATGGATGATGGCATACAGATGGCAAGAGCCAACGTACAGATAAATTGAAGGCCATACGGGACAATCAGTATGGTATGGCAAGGGGGAGAGGGTGTGTTGTATGGTGGCACAGAAGGGGTCGTATGGTGTCAGAAGAGGTCGTACGGTGGGTGTGTATGTTGTTCCATATCGTGGAAGGTGTGGGGCGTACGGCAAGAATATCTTCAGTCCATACGAGGGTAAGTAGTAGGTCGTACGACACAATAAAGTGCAATATGATGTTAATTATATGATGGCCATACTTAATATTGGTCGTACAGCATCAGAGGGAGGCAATGTGTGGAATGTAGACCAAGTATGGGTGCTGGGAAAGTCTTGAGATGCCACTGTAAACTTAAATATCACAATTTCTCAAATCGAACCAAACAAGAATGGAGATTAGAACACAAATACTCTTCAATTAATATTTGCCAAAGATGGTGCTCTGATTTGCTAGATTCGAGCGAAGTAATACATGCAACAATGGAATACGGTGAGGGTTGAATCCCACTGAAACCGCACGAGCCAAATAGGGAAGATCTTTCACTTCTGAAATGGTGAACAATCCAGAACTCCAACAGGAATTTGCAGTACATAGAAAATAATCCAAAAGCCTACCTACTACTACCTACAAGCCGTGTTTAAATACTCGTTAGGAAAAACCTTCCGAGAGTGTACAAAGATAGCCGATGGCCAAAATACCTACGAAAACAATTTAAAAAAAAGGGTCCGAGATATATTAAATCAATCGGCCCAATGACAAGGTTTAATTAATTACAATTATTTTATGACGGGGATATTACAATCCTACCGTCCCAAAATTTGCTTGTCCTCAAGAAAATGCAAATCCGGTTATAGATATCCTTCAATAATCAACTTCTTCAGTCCTGAGTCAAGTACTAAGTAGATCTTCCCGTCGAAGTAAATGATGTCATCAATAATTTTGTATCTTTCATCGTGTACATAGCCATCCATCGACTGACATGCAAAAGTGTTCTTTGAGTACCCGACCAATAGATAGGCATGCCAATTATCCAAGGAATGCGATAAGGCGTCGACTATCATTTTTTTCTTGTAGTGTTTGGGGTCCAATCATGATTAAAAATGGCCTCCATCTTCTTGATTGTGACTTCCCTCGATCCTTTATTTGACATTCCTCTTAGCAACACCTTCTTGCCACCTGTCTCAAATGAAAAGTCCATCCTTTTGAAACTTTGGGTGTACTAGTCAAGAGTTTCCAACCACTAGATGCCCAAAATGATGTCAGTATCAACCAAATCAATGATAGAATTCATTTGTCATGGTATAGTTTCCCATGGAAATTTGTAGCCGTGGGATCACATGAGCAAGGTAACCAGGTTCCTCCTGCAACCTTTACCTCAAATCCTCCATGCTCAACTTCGTGCAAGCCTTTACTAGTGACCAAAGATGAACTGATGAAATTGAGTGTGGTGCCACTATCAATCATGATTGGGACTCGTTTTCTATGAAGTGTGTCATGAACCCTAATGATATCACTTCCAGTCGTTGCAGTGAGGGTAGCAATGGAACCCCCTTTTTGTATCAGGGCATTTATTCTCCTATTGGGTAATTTCTTCATCAATCGTTGTAGGTATTTGTCCTTCATCATCATCAGACATCACCTCAATATAATGAATCTTTCCCTTCCCAAGGCAGTGATGACCAAGATCCCATGGTTCTTTACACGTGAAACAAAGCTTTTTCCTCCAGAGCTCTTGTCGAGAATCTTCATCAAACTGAATTTTTTTCTAAATTGGCTCCTTGTCTTTGTCTTCTTGTGGGGATGGTGTTGGTGTAGCTGCGTGAGTTTTGGAGGAAGATACAACCATGTCATGCACCTTCTTAATAGCTCTGTTGAGTGTACACGGGTTGAACCCTTGGATCCAGCCTCTTAAAGGCTCTCTCAGCCCATCCATGAATAACAGAATTCGACATCTTTCAAAGATGTCTGTCTGTGACTAATACTGACAACCTTTGGAACTCAGTGATGTAGTTGTCTACCATGCCCGTTTGCTTTAGTTGAGCTAGATCTTTGAAGTTTAGCTCAAGATCCTTCCCATCGGAACGATCAATGAGTCTCTCAGTGAACTAGACATAGGAGGTTAATTGGTCATGTCCAAGAGTGACCAGTCCATGATGCCACCACTCATGCACCACTCCTTCTAGATGAAGTGTTGAGTAATTGATCGCTTCCTCTTCGAGCATCGGATTAAGTTGGAAGTATCTACCTTCAAAACCCATGATTTTGTGGTAATAGCTCCAGATCCATCAAATGGTGATAAATTTACCTTTCTAATCTTTCTCATGAGATCATCATTAAAATAACCACAATTTCCCCTGCCAGAATATCTCATTCTTAGATCAACATAGTCTCTGTAAGATATATCACCTTCCATATTTGTGTTCCGCCAATCTTCTCGAAGTTTTTCCTGCATTTCCTGAAAAGTGGGCTCTCTTTCTTTGCGTGGTGCTTTCGTCCTTGGAAGGAAGATGAGCATCGAGGGTCGAGAGCGAGAGGGTTGAAAGTTTGCCCTTCCTGAAACTGAATCATCGCTATGCCCATTTTGTTCTATCGTCTTTCCCTCAGATAATTTTTGTAGTATCTCTTGCATGAGCCTTTGGATTTCATTGATTTATATTTGGTTTTTGTTGAACTCTCTTAAAAGATTCATGAGTTCTGTTGTAGGATCTTGATGATCTGCCATTCTAGCAATAAGGTTATTTCACCTTCTCCTTTGATTATAAACTTGCATTCACTTCCACAAGCTAGCAGAATCAAAAGCTCTAATACCACTGTAATGTTCTCAAATAGTTTTGGTAATGTTCTCGAAAGTTTCAGAAATTTTCCGAACAGTTTTGGAGATGCTCCCGTGTTGCGTGGTCATAGCCCGTGTTGCATGGCCTCAATTGCTCGTGCTGCGTGGCCACTTTCCCAAACAGTTTCGAAGATGCTCCTGTGTTGCGCGATCATAGCCTGTGCTATGCGGCCACTTTCCTGAACACTTTCAGAGATGCTCCCGTG